>OY986437.1:260018695-260618695 GCA_963920525.1 Dichetophora obliterata
ATTCTCACAAAAAAATAACTCTATTTAATGTTGATAAAATGTTGTTAGCTCTTAAAAACAATATAAGAAATATAGATATATTTGAATGAATGAAATTTTAATGCATACAAGTTTTAAAAGTTAACCTATTTGAAACTTTATTTTCCTACTCAGACTTCATAAATATGGGAAATAAGACTATTTGGCAAGTTATATTAAATAAGAAATAAAAATAAACTACATTTTAATGCAAAATATAGAAACAAAAAATTAAATACCGCTTTGTTTTACAATTAACAAATAATGATTCATGTATCTGACAAAAACATAGCTGCAATAAATTCCGCAAGTTGATTAGTGGCAAAAATTTTAAACTGATATTCAGAAATGATTTCAAAGTTAATTTCGGAAAACTTTTGCATAAAATTGTATTAAGAACCGATATTTTACAAAAATGCCAGTGTTTTGGATGATTTTGCTCATAGGAAATATGTATTTTTTTTATTTTTCTGAATGTAATATAATTCTGTAGCATGTTGGTTAATGAACATTTTTTTTTTTTTTTTAAAAACTAAATCATCTTATAAAAAACCTAATATAATGACTTGAAAATTAATTGTTAGAAACTGTTATTTCATTCTGCCTCAGAAAGAAGGGACCTATCTCTAGATAGAACAAGTAGAAATTTTTTCGCAACAGGTTGCATAACAAGTCAATATTTTCCTAACTTTCTTTTGTGTAACTTATTTTTCTACGTTGTTTATTAAAGCTAAATTTTTTTCTTTGTTTTCGGCACACACAAATATCTTAAATAGCACTTTTTGCTGTACACTGATTCGATGCCTAACTCAATTTATATTTCATGGATATTGTTGCTGCAGTGTCGCAAAATAGAAGCCATCACATTCAGACAGGTAATTTAAAAAAAATACACAAACAAGCCAAACAAAAGCACGCAAAAAAAAAACTTTAACAATTTTATGTCATATTAAAGCTTTGCAATATTTTTCTACTTCATACATACAAACATACTTTTTTATATGTGTTGATGATATTTCAATAATATTAATCAATGTTAACGATAAACTGGAACAACGTTTAAGTAGACAATCACAAGCATGCAAACAAAACAAAATTAAAACAAAACCAAAAAAGGTTAAGCAAACAAACAAACAGCATAAAAGACTAAAATATGTAAGAAAGAATGACAAAAAAAAACAAATAAAACTTAATATGCAAAGTAAATATTTTAATGAAATTAAAAGCTGGTATAAAAAAACAAGAACAACATGGCGTATGAGCAACAAAACAATAGTGTTGAGCTGCTTTTAAATGTTGCTCATACGCACTGATGTACGTTTCATATATGAAAAGCTTCTAACGAATTCCCACCGAACAACTAAGCTAAAAATTTAAAAACAAAATTTAATTTCTACTATTTGTTTAATGTTTTATTGCAAAATGTAAGAGTTTAAATAAAAAACCAAAACAAAAAGAAACAAAAATATTAAGTGTTTTTCTATGACAACGCTATTTAAATAATGAGACACGAGTGTCTGGGAGGGGAGGTTAAGTTGAAGTAAATTGAGTGTATTTAGAAGAGGGAGCTACGAATTACCTTTTGCCCTTAGTCCTGTCGTGTCTGTCCACACAAGAATTTTGTTGTCTTAGAAACGAGCTCAAATAATAATTTATGACCTTTAATAAGCATTAAAAGGACGCTGTGGATGCGAAAGACTGGTGTCAGAGGAGTAGTTGTTGGGGGCTGCAAAGCAATAAAAATCAACGTACTAACTATATAAACACACACACACACACACACTCTTACACAAAGCTACATTCGCCGCAGCAAAGACACCGAAACCACTCGTAAAACCGGAAACGGAAGTGTGCACAAAGTAACTATACCGCAAAAGGAAGTGAAGCTAAAAAATTTGTTTTTATTGTATTACATACCAAAACTAAAAGAAATATATAAAAAAAAAACAAACAATAATCAACTACACCAACAACAAAAAATTGGCTTCAACAAATAACAAAAGTGAATATTATGGCAATATAATATTAAATGAGTATAAAAAACATTAGAACCAACATAAAAACACAAGAGCAGACACACACATAAGCACTTATATACAAGCCGGCACACAAATGTAGACAGCCGGCTGTGCTGCATGCCCCAAACAACAACAGCAACAACTTTAGAGAAAAATAATCGGCGAAATTAAAGCCAAGACAGTTGAAGGATGGTAAATGTAACGATAAGGATAACTACAACAACAGTAATAACAAGATGAAGAAAAGTTACGATAGGAACAACAACAAAAACAACAACAAAAACAACAACAACAACACCAACAGTGTACACAAATGTAGTTCGCCTTTTACCCGTGTGACCTTTTTGCATACGCTCAGTAGGTATAATATACATATGTATTGGACTGGTCGTTATTTGTATGGAGAAAAAACAATTTCGTTTGTTTTTCTTGAGCACCATTTCATTTTGTTCCTATGTATTAAAACAATAAAAAAATTGCATACAAATTGGACTTTATTAACACGTGCCGCGATGAGCTAGAAATTAAAAAAATTATCTTCTATGAGAAAAACAAGAAAAAAACCAAATCAATGCCTGAAATTTATTTTTAAGTTTCAGTTTAATTAAAAATTATAAAAAAAAATCATGAAATATTAAAATATAAAACATTTTCACAAGTGAAGAATATTAATAAAAAAAAAAATTTTTGAAAGTTTTTGGAAGACTCTTTTCACTGAATCATATTCATTAAAAGCCATTGAAAAATTTACTTTTTAGAGCTCTTGTATGAATTCTGTGATTAGTTATAAAGCAAAAGAATATAAGTCTTAAACAAAAAGTATCTTGAGGAGAACCACAAATGGTCACAAAACGGTACGGTCTAATAAACATGTGGTATGTGGTGTGTTTTTTTTTTGTTTTAATAAACTGAGCTGATAGATTCTAGTGATGGTAGCTATTTTTTATGGCGATCCAACAAAAATCGTTTCATTCGCTTTTTTAAAACTAAAATAAAGAAATTTCAAGAAAGCCCTATTCTACATGATTAACATAAAAAAAAGTGCTTTAGCTTAGCCCAGTGGCGTGGATAGCTTTTGGTTTTGGAAGGAGCGGTCCGTAAAAAATATAACAACTTTAAAAAAGTATGCATTTGAATACCTTATTAAATGACTGTTTTGTGAAGCCGAATGTCATGTTTCATAGCCTTATTCTGCTGAAACGTCGAAAAACGGTAGGTAGGTAAAAAAATTATTGGCTTGTTGAATTGAATCTAAAAACACCAAACTTCTGGAAACTCCACATGACACTTTATCTCTAGAAATTGAAGCACAGCGCCAAATAACGTTTTAAGCAAAAAAAATTAAATTGTTCACAATACGTAAAAAACGTTTTAAATGCAGCGGATCATTTCTTAATAATTGTTTCTAATACATTATGGAAATACTTAGGTAAATTAACTATTTATTTAAAAAAAATTGTTTGATACTAATATTTGATTAGTAACTTAAGTAGTATTAATGTTAAAATTGAAAAAAGGTTCATAACCAAAACCCATTGGTTGTTAAAACGTTATTCCACGTTGCAAAGCAGAGAGTGCGACGGCTTTTAAAACTTTATTCGCGCAATTAAAGCATACCCATATAAGAGGACTTATTTGATTGGATACTTTTCGATCAATGAAATGTAAATGATAGAATTTAAAAATTTGTTTATGAAAAAACCCTTAATAACAAAAACAAAATTTCATTGGAAGAACCTAAAAGAAAATATTTAAAAACTTCAACAAAATATATTTGTTTGCTTTCAAACACAAACTTAATATTTTTCTTAGTTTAACGTAGATTTATTTATAGAACTAGGCATGCTTTTCAGGCAAATATGATGCCATTGCCAGGATATCTTTTTTCTTTTCATCACTTACTTGAATGGACTCTTTTCGAAGAACTGGCATCGTATAGTTTGTCAAGTTTTGAGTTCTTATGGAGTTACCTCGCACAATTCGATTAACCCTTGGACAAGCACATGATTCTGGCCAGGCATATTTAATTTTTGAGCGTTAATTAAACATAATTCTTTCTATTTTCAAAAAAAATCTAAAATATCGTTCCAACACGAAGAAAACTGCAAAAAAGTCCCCCCTCGAACAAACACATATACCTGTCCGGACCCCTATACAATTTGTATGAAATAAATTATTGTTATACACATTTTGGGCTATTTTTCTGCAAATACAATGCAGATTGTTGTTTCCAGGTTTTTTTTTATATTTTGGGTTGTTTTTATGTGAATTCAATGCAGATGTTTGCTTCCAGGTAGTTTTTGTGTTCATTTTTCTCTTATTTCTTTCTTTCGTTTGTGATTTTGGTTTTGAGTTCAGTTAGTTTAATATTGAATGCTGAACATACAATATCGACAGTCCGAAATATAAATTTTTTGTGCGGAAACTAAAGTGAAATTATTACTATTGTAATGGCAGAGGATTTAGAATTTGTGTACAATACGCGCTTGCAGCTTGTACAGCAGCCTTACTGATAATTTCCAACAACAACTATCATCAGCGTTACAGCGTGATTTCGCACTTCACACAGAAGCAGACTAAGAACTAGATTTATTTGAAGACCAAAGCGGTGAAAACACAGATTTTGTGCCCGAAAAACACAGATTTGATGACGCCTCAGACATTGAATATGAATTGCAAATGGAAGCAAATGAAATATTCGACAGCGATGAAGAATCCAAAGAAGAAAGTGAGAATGCACCAACTCAAGCTGCAGACGGTTTTTTGCTTGTAAAAGATGGTACCAAGTGGAGTACAGCTGAACCCGCTACAGTGAGATTTCGCCAGCACAACATCATGCGTTTCAGAGGTGGACCAAAAACAACCCTGACCACTACGCTTGAAGTGTTCAAGCTTTTCATCATCGTAACACAAACAAATCTATATGGAGAAAAAGTTACACGCAAATGGAACGCAGAACATGCAAACTGCACACCACGAGTATGGGTTGATATGACAAGTGTTGAGCTTGACGCTTTTATTGGGATACTATTGGCTTTTGATGTCAGTCATAATACAATACATCAGCTCTCAAGATTGATGTGGCAAACTGATGCACTTCCAATATTCCGTGCAGCCATGTCATATACACGATTTGTTACTTTGATGCGCTGTACACGATTTGACGATAGTCGTACGTGCGCATTTCGTCAACAAACCGACAAAGCTGCTCTCATTCGCGACATATGGAACTTTATGAATAACAATCTTGCCAGCAGTTTTGAACCATACGGAAGTGTAACCATCGATGAGCAGCTATTTCTATACCGTGGGTGCACAAAGCTCACGCAATACTTCCTATCAAAGCCCGGAAAGTATGACATAAAAGTATGGTGCGATGCGAAAACCAAATATCCGTTGCAAGGAAAGCTGTACATTGGTAAGGAGGGAGAACAACGAGAGACAAACCAAAGCGAAAATGTGCTCATGAGTTTGGCTAATCGATACGCCAACAGCGGCAGAGCTATTATTGCTGATAACTTCTTTACAACATTAGACGCAGATAAACGTCTTTCGTCGATTGGACTAGCATACGTTGGCACCATTACATCTAACAAAGAAGTGAAAAAAGACAGCAAACGGCCAGTGCTTCCATCTGTGTTCGGTTTCTATGATAACCTTGTATCACTGTGCAGCTACGTTCCAAAGAAGAACAAAGCAGTAAATCTACTATCCACTGTGCACTACACCGAGAAAGTTGAAGGCGTAGCAAAAAAAACGGAAGCTATATTATTTTACAATTCAACAAAGGCCGGTGTTGATACAATGGACCAAATGGTAACGGATTACTCCACAAAACGGTCAACCAGACGTAAGCCCATAGCATTTTTTTGCAACATGATAGACGTCATGGGATTAGCCGCTTACATCATATGCAATGAAAATACAGAAGGAACTAGAAAAGAGAAGCGACGAATGTTCTTGAACACGCTGAGCAAACAATTGGTGCTTGCTAATACTGAAAATCGCATGAACAACAACCATATTTTGGGACAACATTCAACCCGTTTGGCCATTGAATCTTTCTTTGGAAGGCCGTTGAATATTCCCAGCAACATGCTGCCTAACCAACAAAGCGGCCCTAGTTCACTGAATTCCAGAAAAGATTGCAGAATTTGTGCCACGCAAGACGAAAAGCTGCGTAGGAAGACACGTTTTTACTGCACCAAATGCACTAATCCTGTATGCCAACAACATTCTAAAGTTGATTATACTTGTTTTTGTGCATTCCACAAAATGAATAAAAAATTTTTTACATTTAGGTAGCTACATATATCAACAAATCAAAAAAAAAGTCTAAAGACAAAAATAATAAACGCGCATACTTAGAAATTCAAAGTTACGATACCCTTTTTGTCATACAAATGCATAAAAACTTATAGGGTCTGGCCAAGCATATGTGTTTGTTCGAAGGTTTCAGAATATATGTTTGACGGGGGGTTAAAGATGTTAAAAAAGCTGTTTGTTAATTTTAGTTTTTTTTATAGAGTTTAAAATAATATTTTCTTATTGCACTTATGCTGAATTTATTTGCAAGAAAGAAGCATAGACAATCACAAATATATGTAATAACAATTCAATTACCTAAAAACGTAATGTGAACTTACAACGTTATTTTATTTTACCTGCTCTGGAGCATTTTTTGGAGGTATACCTTTTTTCCTAAAATATACTCATTACCACAATTCTTCAATCTTTTATTAATATTATGAATTCATTTTTCAATATTGGACTTTCGTTTTGTGCATCTGTTGCACTTATCAATTACTTTAGATAATTCAGTTTTAATAATTTTCTATGTAACCTAAAACGCTCTTCCACTGACTGACACTTTCTTAATGCTTTTTGATAGCGAATGGGTGCATATTTTTGGCTGATATGGTGTTAAGGCAGTGTAAGAGAGTCATGTTAACGGTAATCTGTAATAAAATCGGTTTAGCAAAAAATGTAGCTTTTGCAATGTTATTCGTGGTTGTGCTTCAATTGTTGACCGATTTAGAAAATGTAAGCAAAAAAAAAAAGAAGAAAGAAAAAGAAGAATTTTTGGCAATACATATAAAGGGTGGTTAAATTTTAAGGGCCGATATTGAATGTGAACCACACCTAAAAGTCAAGTTTTTTCTGCATTTCATTTGACATTTCAATTGAATTCAATTTGAACCATGGAAAGATATACAATCGAGCAACGCGTAAAAGTTATTCAGGTTTATTATGAAAATGAACGTTCCAATCAAAATGCATATCGTGCACTTGGTGATTTTTTGCGGTCAATTTAATCGTCCAAATGTGCGTACAATCGGAAAAATCGTGCAAAAATTTGAGCAAACTGGGTCTATAGGAGATGTGAAAGCACCAGTGCATGCTCGCATAGCTCGTACTGCAGAAAATATTGCTTCAGTTCGCGATAGTGTGGCTGAAGAGCCGTCCACCTCAACTCGTCGTTGTGCCCAACAAATGCACCTCTCACGCTCGTCGTTGATGAACATTATGCATAAAGACTTGCATTTACACGCTTACAAGGTGCAATTGACTCAAGAACTATAGCCTCTTGACCATTTCAAGCGTCATCAATGGTCAGAATGGTGGCAAGAAATGGCAACAGTGGATGATCAATTTTCGAAGAAAATCATCTTCAGTGATGAGGCACATTTTCACCTCAGTGGATTCGTCAATAAGCAGAATTGCCGCATTTGGGCGAATGATAATCCAAGAGTGATTGTCGAAAAACCAATGCACCCACAAAGTGCATTGATTTTTGACTGTTTGGTGCGGTTTATGGGCTGGCGTCATCATCGGGCCGTATGTTTTCCAAAATGAGGCCGGTCAGGCAGTTACTGTGAATGGTGTTCGCTATCGTGAGATGATAACGAACTTTTTATGACCCGAATTGGAAGATATGGATGTGGACGATATGTGGTTTCAACAGGACGGTGCCACTTGCAACACAGCTAACGAAACAATGGCTCTTTTTCTTTTGCGACAAATTCAATGGCCGTGTTATCTCACGTGGTGGCGATGTTAATTGGCCGCCAAGATCATGTGATTTGACACCGTTGGACTTATTTCTTTGTGGTTATTTGAAAGAAAAGGTGTACGTCGATAAGCCAGCAATAATTCAAAAGCTAAAGGGTGTGAGATAATTCGGCCCATTAACGGCATAGAACCTCAATTATGCCTCAGCGTCATCGAAAGTTTGGACCATCGGATGGAGGTGTGCCACCGAGGTCGTTGCGGCCATTTGGCCGATATTTTGTTCTATACATAATTGAACTATACCAATATCATCACAATATTATCACAATAATTTAATTCTGTTGTGTTCATGTTAAGTTTGGTCCCTTGAGCCTTTTTATTACATGCTCATATATTCCTCCCCTTTCTACCTTAGAAGTTTATAGCAAACATTTGACTTCTATTAGTAAAGTTTGCTTAAGACTGCAATCTAATGATCATATTTTAATAACTGGAGATTTTAACCTGCCAAACGTTTCTTGGAACTGCTGTTTGGAAATTCCTGGAGTATTTTTAACTTCGTCTGAAAGCTCATCCGATAATTATTTTTTAAACGACTCTCAATCCAAGGCCTGTTCCAACTTAACTGCATCTTTAACAAAAATAGTCGTTTGCTTGATCTGGTGTTTTTCGATGACAGCAATATCGCTTCTGTGTCTAAATCAGCTCCTCTGGTTACACCCGACGATTCTCATCATCCAACATTAGAAATTCCAAAACCATCTGTGCAGTACTATGATTCTCAACCACCTATTGAGTTTAACTTTAAAAAAACAAACTATGGGATTTTGAAGAATAACTTGTCTAATATAAACTGGAATTCTAGTCTAAATATTAATACAAAAAGTTTATCTTCTCAGAGTCTTGACGATGCGGTATATGCGTTTAATAGAACGCTCAATGATTGTTTTCTAACAGCTGTTCCGCAAAGGAAAGCCTCTTTGACATCGGGTCCGGTATGGTACACAAATGAATTAAGAAAAGTGAGGAACTTAAAATCTAAATACTATAAAAAATATCAAAAAACACATAACGGATACCATTTTGGATGCTATACCTTGATTAAATACAGTTACCAACAGTTATGTAAACAATCCTATAATATCTACTTAATAAAAGTAAAACTAAACGTCAAATCTGATGCTAAATCCTTCTGGAACGTTGTTAACACAAAACGTAAGATTGATTCCTATCCTTCTTTTATGAAGTATAATTCTGTTGAGTCTGATAATGATAATAGTATTTGCAATCTTTTTTCTGACTTTTTCAAGACGACTTCATCGTCCTATGATTATTTAAGTTATCCTTTTAATATTCAATCTGGGGACATTTATTTCAAAATAATTGACACAAACACAATCTTATCATTTTTAAAAAATATTAAAAAATCATATAAAAGTGGTCCTGATAACATACCTCCATGTATATTAAAATACTGCTGTGAAGAATTAGTAACTGCAATCTCTTTTTTATTTTCTTCATTATTAAAATCCTGCTATTTTCCTGCAGCCTGGAAGCATTCATTTATTATTCCGCTGCATAAGTCCGGAAATAGGTCTTTAATTGATAACTACCGTGGCATCGCAAAATTAAGCGCTTTGCCTAAACTTTTAGAGGCAATTGTTACATCACGACTATTGCATAGCGTTAAATCTTTAATGTCTCCTTTACAACATGGATTCCTTTCTGGAAAATCCACTGTTACGAACCTTCTCGAATTTACATCAAAAACTATAGAAAACTTTAGAAAAGGCATGCAGACTGATGTTATTTACACGGATTTTAGCAAAGCTTTTGACATTGTAAATCACAAACTATTGATCTTAAAATTACATCTTGTTGGATTTCCTATACCGTTGGTAAAGTGGATTGAATCTTACTTAAGCAATAGAACACAATCTAACCGTATGAACCTCGACATGAAGAAATGCAAGCATATCTCTTTCTCGCTCAAACCACCAATTAAATGTACCTTCAAAATTTGTGGTTACCCATTGGAGTCCTTAGATATTTTCAATGATCTTGGAGTTACAATGGATCCTAAACTACGCTTCAATATTCATGTAATTAAAATAATAAATAGAGCAAATAGTACTTTAGGATTTATTAAACGTTGGGCAAACGAGTTTAATGATCCATTCATAACGAAAACCTTATTGATTTCCCTAGTGCGGCCTATCTTAGAATAAGCTTCAGTTGTTTGGTGCCCACGATACGGTTGTTACACAGACGACATTGAATCAGTGCAGAAACAATTTCTTTTGTTTTGCTTAAGCTATCTTTATTGTAATACTGATTTTCACTTACCACCTTATGAATATCGGTTACAACTCTTTAATTTTCCTTCTTTAAAAAATAGAAGAATTATGATAAATGCTTCTTGGATTATAAAACTTTTACATGGATATGTCAACAGTCCATATTTATTAAGTAAAATATATTTTAATATTCCTTTTCGTCCAAGAAGATCTTTCGAGTTAGTCCACATGAACTTTTGTAGAACTATTTGCGAAATGAACCTCTTAGAAGCGCTTGCGGCGATTTTAATTTTGTATCTGATGTTATATCCCTTAGTGAATCCATGGACTCAATCAAACATAAAATTCTAGATTACCTGCAGTACTGACGTTGATTATGTAAAGTTCTCTCAAACATATATCTGATGCATCTCGTGATATTTGTAAGCATATTAATATAACAAACCAAATGGATAAATGGACCTAAGCCTAAAATGGGTAATTTTGGTGTATGTACATCTAAATATTCTGAATGGACCTAAACCTGGGATCTTTAATTGCCTTATATCTTCATGATAATGTACTACATTTGTCGACGGTACTGTGTTGTCTTGGTTTTTACCTCTTGAAACACTACGTTAGATCGATTTGTAATATATTAATATGAGTGGCCGATAAGACCTAGTTTGTCTTGATGCCTGCGTTCGCAACCGATTTTCTTTGTGTTATGAAAATTGGTTTGGTGAAGTTGACCTAGTTTATCGAGTAACCACCCTGTCAAACCAGGATCCCACCGGCTTCAGGAAGACAGAACGATATATATTATACATATACTTATTGGAGTGGTGTTTTATTGGGTATGAGACCTTGTTTGTCACACGACTCCGCCGATGTCCGGATACAAAAATTGTTGCTAACTTGACCCTGTTTGTCTTGAAAATGCAACCCTGCTATGCTGTCTGATATTATTGATTTGAGTTAACTTTTTTTTTATACTTTAATAAAATTATATACTTTAAGCTATTTATTAAAACTTTTTAGTTTGTTAATAATACATGATTTCAATCAAAATCATACTTTATATTTTTTAATTATATTAAATATCTTGTTTTATAATTTTAAATTTGCTATAAAACCTTTTAAGGTTTAGCAATCGAATAAATAAATAAAAAATAAAAAGAAATGACAATAATTTCTTAAATAATTTGTGTTTTATTTAAAATCATCGGCCCTTAAAATTTAACCACCCTTTACATTTGAAGACATGAGTGGATGAAGGTGATATATTGCATTTTCGGATTTTCGGTGTTCTTTACATGGATGAAGATGTATTTTACATACGAACAATTTAAAACCTCAATACAACCATGTTTGTGACTATTTTAGAAAATAACTTCTTCGCACTGTTTGATTCAGTATAGATTTCAGTGCAAATGCGAAACTTTCAACTCAATTTTCTCGAAATTAAAATTTTGCGACGTTTCACCTTCATCCACTTATGTCTTCATTTGGATTCGTGCTTAACTTAATATTGGAAATAATTCACAATAACGTGAGATATTTGGTAATATTTCCATGATCTGGGGGGGTCCAGACCGTGGGCCACCCCCATATCTATGTCACTGGCTAAGCCCCGCCATGTTTTAATGGCCGACGTGTGGTTTCACTTTAGGCATTGTGACATCAGTTTATGTTAATGAAATAACTTTTTAGCAGCAGTGCCTTATTGATGTGAAGTTAGCTCTGCCATTATTTTGATTTAGAAAATCGAAACTTGTGCTATGATGCGGTAAAACAGTGCTGAAATGTGCCGTTGTTAAATATGAATATTTCGCTAAACTGTAAATTTAAGTAAAAGACCATAATTATTTAAATGCATTCTTTCAATATTTAAGAGTAATTTTGTTATCCACTTTCAGCACAATGCAGCACAACTAATGCACTTCATAGCACAATTAATGAATTTCTGAAAAAAGAAGAATCTGAATTATACTAGAAAAAAAATTTTCCAGTTCGAAAAATGATAGCTCACAAAAAATGGCATAATTAATTCCGTAAACATCAAAAACTATGATTTGCTATAATCAATATTTGCTGTATGCTTAACAAATAAATACATAAGTATATCACATAAAAACGAATTGGAAAATAGTCAATGCGAAGATGAAATATTTCATTCTCGTATATGTATTTGTTTAAGTTTTTCTATAGTTGCTAAATCCTTCAAAGAAGAGTCCTGGCAACGCAACTTACTCAAATATTTGCATACACTACAAAGAAATATATAGTACTAAATTTTGTGTGTGTGTGTGTGTTGTGTTCTTGCAACACTTGTTGAACATCTTCAGTTCATGGCTTCATTAAAAGGTTAGAATTCTCGAACATCAAGCAGCAAAAGGAAGAGAAAAAAAAACAAAACGAAAATAGAACAACTCAAAAGCAAGAACAACATAAGCAAGGAACAACAAGTTTTCTTCGTTGCCTGCAACCTGCATTCACCTCTTAAACACAACAACAACACAAGAACGTGCTTCATGCTTCACGCTTGAGCAAGACAAAAAGAAAAATAAACAAAAAGTAAAAACAAATGAACATCAAACATCGTTGTGACGCGACGTCACATCATCGCGCATCCATTCAGCTGGGTTTGGGTTTTTATTTTTTTATTTTTTTCTTTTTTGCGGTGTCAGTCAGCAAGTCAGTGTTTTTTTACCTTTCCCTCTTTTTTTTATTTTCTTTCTTGTTGGCCTTTGATACCCTACAAAATGAGTCGATAAGTGTGTTTGGTGGTGTTGAAAGTGGGTGGCAGCTACACACTACCTTGCTTAATGTAGATTTATGCTGTTAACGGTGTGCAGCAAGCCTTAAATAGCTGGTTGCTAGGGTTGCCAATTTATAAGCAAAAACCATAAACTTGCAAATTTACACAAAGTTTGTGGCTGGCTTGTGCAGTGAAATATTTAAGCGTTAATGTACTAACAAAATTTCAAAACTTAAATGGCAAAAATTTAGGCAAATTATTTTTCACTTCAACAAAAGTTGTTCCCTTAACATTCGCCCCGCACTTCACTACAAAGTAGCTGTATAATTTCTATATCTATAACTTAATCCTCTAATACTGTGCTTAGTTTTCCATTTGCAATATTGTTATTTACTCTCTAAGCTGCCATTGACACTCAGACTATTATACAGTCTAACCAACCAGACCACACCAGACCACTCAAACCACCAACAGCACCCAGATTACCCAGATTACCCAGATCACAGTTCACATAGAAACGGAGACTGGTTACACTGTCTTGCTTATGTATTTTATGTATTTGTAAATTACTTTTCGAAAGTAGGGTAGACAGCGGTTTAAGTATAATACTTTGACTTTCAAGTCAAACGAATAGCTAAAAACATGTAAAAAGAAACAATCTTTATAATGCATAAGTTCGAAGTATCATCCGATTAGCTGTTTATTAAGAAAATTTAAATGCTCAGCTAAATTACAAGAACAAACAAACCAAAGAAGTGATGTTGTAATTTTGAGATTTTTGGCTTAATTAGAACAACAGTTAAATGGAGCGTGGAAACACTGGCAGTGAACATTCAAGCGAATGCCATTACTAAAATATTTTAAATATAACAACAACATCAAACGAAAAACTTTGTTGAACTATTTTCTTGACTTTCCTACTTTTGCGCACTATGTAGATAATTTATACTGAACACCGCGACCCATAGAATGAATCTATTGTGCATAACGCACTAGTTGGAAGATATTTAAACGTGTGCTGAAAGTCTTTAAACATTGCTCGTTTTTAATAATCTACGAGATACACACAATGCCACAGAAGTGGGCGTAATTTATTAAAAGCAATATGGAATATAAATAATACACTTCTAAATTAGCCGAAAGAGAAACTTTTAACTATACATAGCGAAAAGTCCTTTTCCAATCTTATAGGATCTGATCAACTGGTAATGGTGGTGCGGGTAAGTATCAAATCAGTAAGAGGTTTAAATGTGATTTTATTTATTAATAAAAATTTCCCGTCTCTACATGTAAGATAATTCCCGCCACAAGGGTCGCCTGCAACGTTAGTGGGAACAACTATTTAACCACGAGACTGAGACACGTACCAATATCTGAAGTGTCCACTTTGAGAATCAGTTGTCCAACTACAATACTTTTGGGTATGCTAGTAGTTAGGGCTTCCAACTTCGAGACTCAAAAGCAATTTCAAGCTTTCGGGATTGATAAGGATTAGTCCTGGGATTTGAAAAGCAAGTAAAAACTTATTTAAAAAAAAAAGAATTCGTGTGAAAGGTATGAAAGTTAGGAAATTGTTTTAATAAAAAATGGTCCAAAGGAATTAAAAAAATAACACAGTTAACTTAAATTTTTTATAAAATATTAATTTATATTGCTGTGATTAATTTTAATTTTGGGCTTTTTTGGTCAAGCTGTTTTCAAAAATAATGTTTTAGAAAATAATAAAAACCTTTAATCACATTATTATTTTTCTCCGACGTTTCGCAGATTTCTTTTCTGCTTCTTCAGAGATTCAAATCTGCGAAAAATTTTTTTGCAATTTGACTTTTTTGTATAAAATATAAAAACATTTTGGAAAAAATAAATTTTGCGAAAAAAATCAAAGTTGTTTTGATGACAAAAACAGTAAAATAATTTTTGCGCTTAGCTGGAAAATTTTTTGTAAATAAATGCTTTATCATATGAAAGGTAGTCAGATGTGCATTTTTTGCATGATTTTATTTTTACAACAAAAACCATTTTTGAGTCAATTTTTGAGTAAAAAGTCAATATTTTGGATCATATATACACTGACTTAACGGTACAGTTCAACCTATTTCTGTGAAGTGATTTTATTGAACTTTTAAACAAAACAAATTTGAATGAAATATATAAATGGACAGCGGAGATATTTGCATCGAAAGACCAAACTAAGATTTTCATGTCGTTTTTTTCCCTTGATGTTTTATGAAAAAGTCGTTGTACTGAAAATGTCTCCAATTTTGAAGATATGTCAGTGTTTTTGATGTCAAAATAACAAAAATTTTTAAAATTAAATACACGATAGTAAAAAGTTTTATAATAACAAAATTACCGTTATTTGAAAAAATGTCTAAGGGAGCGTGGCAAAACCTAAGTACGTTATAATTTAATCTAGGATGAACTTAATATGAATACCTAGTTTGAGCGAAATCCGTAAAGCCGTTTAAATTTGTATAATGGTCAAACAAATACAAATTGAGTTTCATTACTATAGACAGTATAATTCATTAAATTCATATTTTCTAACATAATATACTAACACAAAAAAGATACCTTTTTTAAGATCACTGAAGTCTTTGAACAGTTTGTAAGACTGATTGACTTGAGATTGAATATACTTTTAAAAATACTAAGGCATCTAAGGTGTCATCTCCTAGGCTTGACATAATTTAGGTCGCAAAATTTCCAGCCGAAGAGAAACATCTCTTCGATTACGGCGTGTACCACCATTTAAATATTCCGAGAGCTTATATTCAATATGACCTATCTACGTTTTCCACGAAAATGAGTTTTTATATCAAGGAAATCGTTGACTCATCTGCCACCTATGAGATTTATTTTAATAAAAAAAAAAAGAGAGTTTAGCAAAGTTTCCCCCTTAAATGTAGGACTTATCTACAATAAGCATGATGCCAAAGAAGTACTTTCTTAAGCTTTTGAATCCAAATGTATGACAGCACTCATTAAATAGCGTGTATATTCGTAGTACTCCAAAAAGTCCTTGTGTACAGGGTGCCTGATATCTGGATATTTAAAAAAATATACTTGTTTTGAGAAGGTATTGTTTTTACCATTTTAAACTATTCCCCTCTTTGAAAAGTAAACCTTTTATAATTTTGTATTTTTATAAAAGATATACTCATAGAGGAAAAAAATGCAAGAAAAATGCAAGAAAAATGCATTTTTATACTTGAAATAGCACAAATATATGAAGAAATCGGGAAGGGTCATCTGAGTAACTTTTGTTTGCCTAGCATAAATGTTAATTCCTATCGGACGTTCTTCGGATATTTGTTTACGGTTTTCCAGAAAAATGGGTCCAAAAAAAAGTTCAGTACAAAAAAGGCTGTTTTTTACTCATTTCCTACATCAAATGAAAGAAAGTATAGAAAGTATAATATGAATTCATTTTGATTAATGGATTTAAGATTTTTCCGTACCATTTTAAAGAAATGAGCTCTAATATGAAGAAAGATTTAAAAAAAATTTATATAAAATTTTTATTTTCTTGAAGCAACAATATTCATAGAATTGGATTTGCAACCTATTTAATATAAAATAGAGATATCCTGGTATATAGAATGTCGGAAATGCCTATAAGTTATACAAAAATTGTCAAAATTATGAAGTTATTTAATAGAATTAATCACTAAGACCGATTTATAGGCTAAGAGAAAAATTTAACTTCTTATTTGAACTTATGCCCCTATTATGTAAAATAACTCAACTTAAGTTGACTAGATTCAACTAAATTTTTTTCATATAACGTATTACATTTATTTTAGTTGAACCATGTAGTTTGCCTTAATCTTTTAAGAATTTTCAAACAACATAGTTCAACTGGAATGTATGTAATAAATTATGAGAAAAAAAATTAGTTGAATCTAGTCAACTTAAGTTGAGTTGTAATACATAATAGGGGCCTTAATTCACTGCTAGCGTCGCAGAAGTTAGGTGAGTTTTTATTCATACCTGTTACATTGAGCCAATCAAGAAAATTAGTTCTAGTGATCTAGTTATGGGCGAAGATTAACGTGATTTCAAAAAAATAATTTAAGTTGTTTTTGATTTCATGGAAACAGAAGAACTGCAGATGATAAAATTTTATGAATGCATTCCAAAAAAATTTCGATTTAGTTTTAAAGAGGAGAAACTTATTTACTTTACAGAGCACAAGTTTTATCAAAATAAATAATATAAAGAAGCATTAATTTCGGCTAAAGGTTCTACCATAAAAAGATATTTAAACAAACCAATTGATGATGCCTATTCATTTTTTAACAACATCAACTTAGCGCGTGTTTTTGCCATGACAAAACGAAACGAAGACATGGCTCATTATAAAGAAATTTATACGAGGTGTCAACAAGTCAAGAGCCACGCAAATAAATGTATTAAAAATATTTTCGATTCAAACTTAACTTACACAATTAGTTTGACGAGGGAAAAAAATTAGTAAGAAAATACTTTGACTGCAATGCTCAATGGAACGTCCAGGAGCGGATGAAACTATTAAAGGAAATCGAAAAAGCAGCACTACAGAATCAACGCCGTAGCGAGACATTGGCGTCGGAAGCGGGGGAAAAAGGGGGGCAGTTGCCCCCCACTTTTTTAGCTAGATAAACAATTTAAAAGGAAAACTTCAAAAGTTATTCAAAATATCAGTTTTTCTTACAACGATAATATTTTTTGTATATGTTTTCCTCTTCTATCTCTCTTCTTCATAAGCATGCTTGCGGATAACCATTTCCTTTCTCTGTGTTTGCAAAAAGATAGAACAAAATGTAGAGTTTCTACTGCAAACCCACCACTTCAGTTAAAAAGTTCCCTTAAGTATATAGCTAAATGCTTGTTCATTTTGCAACTCTGGTAAGAAAAAATTTGGCATGTTCTAGGGGCTGTCGATGATTGACTGCGATAAAGTACAGACGTATACATCGTGAGTGAAACGCTTTCTAAGCACCAAAACAATACAAAAACAATAAAAAAAAAAAAAAAAAAAAAAAAAAAAAACGAAAACCTAAAACCAAAATATAAGTGCATAAAACTTGTTTTACAACAAAAAGCTAACACCTGCTTTCAGCATGGACGATGACGATGATAATAGTGACGAAAACAGCGAACCAAGTGAACAAAACAATGAGAACTGGCAACAAGTGCCAACAACAAAAGTGAAGAAACGGCCACTAGCTGATTCCCCAAAAATTCATCATAAGAAACGACAACATTTAGCTGGTACGTCGCTAAATAACAAATTCGCATTACTGGATAATGATGAAGAAGTCAACTTATCAGAAGATGAGACTGTTAACACAACAACACCAAAACCTCCGCCTATTTTTATACCCAACGTATCTAATATAAGTAAGATGATATCAAACATGTCTAGTGTTATTTCTTATAAAGAATTTAGCTATAAGTCACTTAGAGATGGACAAGTTAGGTTAATGATAAAAACAATAGATTCATATAGAAATATTGTTAAATATTTAGAGGCTTGCAAAATAAACTTTCACACTTATCAACTCAAACAAGAACGTGCGTATAGAGTAGTTATAAAAGGCATTCACCCTACTGCTTCCATTCAAAACATTAAAAATGAACTAACGTTATTGGGACACGAAGTAAGAAGCATAACTAATGTTAAAAGTCGGGTAACAAAAGAACCCTTAGCAATGTTTTTTGTAGATCTCGAACCGAAGTCCAATAATAAAGAAATTTATGATTTACGTCACATCGAAAACGCTATTGTTAAGATCGAACCACCAAGAAAATCAAATGACCTTGTTCAATGCCACCGCTGTCAGCAATTTGGGCACACCAAAACATACTGTAAGAAACCATACAGATGCGTCAAATGTGGTTCTGACCACCCAACTGCTGAATGCACAAAAAATATAAACTCACCTCCTCGCTGCACTCATTGCCAGCAAAACCATACTGCTAATTATAAAGGATGCAAAATCTATCAAGAGCTTCATAAAAAATTACTAAATTCTAGTGTACGTATTCAGGAAAATCGTCAACGTTTTCCAAATATTTCAATTAACCCAAATGAGTATCCTCAACTCAGTTCAGTTAACAATAACAAAAGCACCACATACAACAATGCAGCTCCTAATCAAGTATCATACTCTGAAGCCTTAAGAGGAATAAGTTCGGGAAATAATGAAAATAGATTGCTGGAAAAAATAGAAGCAATGCTTAGCAAACAAATTGAGCTAACAAATTCTCTTATGAATATGATGTCAATTTTAGTTGCTAAATTATGCAATTGAATTTAAGGATTGCGTTATGGAATGCGAATGGTCTTTCCAATCACACTCAGGAAACTGAAACATTTCTTTATTTAAATTTCATTGACATATTCTTAGTTTCTGAAACACATTTCACAAGTAAATCATACTTTAAAATTAAGGGCTACGATTTAATCACAGCTAATCATCCCGATGACAATGCGCATGCTGGGTCAGCGATCTTAATTAAATCAACTTTAAGATATGAAATACTTGAAGAATACAGATACCCTTTTCTTCAAGCTGCTGGCATTAAAATTGCATGTAATGGTAATGACGTATCTATCTACGCTATATACTTTCCCCCGCGACATAATATCAATTGTAAAGATTATTATGATTTCTTTAAAAAATTGGGATCAAAATTTATTGTCGGTGGAGATTATAATGCCAAACATCCTTGGTGGGGCTCTAGACTTATCAATCCAAAGGGCAGAGAACTTTATAAATGTTTATCAAAATACCACTACTCAGTATTATCCTCTGGAAGACCTACATATTGGCCAAGTGATCCAAGAAAAGTTCCCGATTTACTGGACTTTATTGTTTTTTCTGGTATACCAAGTCAATTTTTCGATGTGGTAGATAGCGATGAGTTAAGCTCTGATCACTCTCCCGTGATTGTTAACTATAGTACTTCTGTGCAAGCTCGGTCTAAACTTGTAAAAATTATAACTCAAAAAACTGATCTCAATTCTTTTGAATATTGGATAGATACTAAGTTGAACTTAAATGTATCAATAAAAAATGGCGTAGAATTAGATAACAGTGTTGAAATGTTCACAAGCCTTATACATGAAGCAGCTTATCTTTCAACTCCAAGCAGTCAATCAGATCAAATTAGCCGTAGCAATATAGATATATCTACCGAAATAAGGGTACTTGTCAGAAATAGAAGAAGATTACGTAGACTTTGGAAATCAAGTAGAAATCCAGTAGATAAAAGAAATTTTAATCAAGCCTCTGACTACCTTAACAAAAGATTGGTTGAAATAAAAAATAAGAAAACAGGAGAATTTTTAAGAAACCTAAATACATACAGAAACGAAGACAGCCTTTGGAAAGCAACAAAGTATCTAAAACGGCCAGTTAGGAGAAATGCCCCCATTAAAGATTCAATCGGTGAATGGTGCCGATCAGATAAAGATAAATGTCTCGCTTTTTCAAAACATTTAGAGCAAACTTTTCAACCACATTCATCCAACAATCTATCGAATGACAGCGAAATACTGCATTTCCTAGATGTTCCTTGTCAAATGGATCTTCCTATTAAGCATATTTCTCCCAATGAAGTAAGAACAGAAATAAGGAAATTGAATGGTAAAAAGTCTCCTGGATACGATAAACTTGATGTAAAAGTCGTAAAATGCTTACCAAGAAAGGGAATTATTTTTCGTACTTTGTTATTTAACTCTATTCTTAGAATAAACCATTTTCCATCTCAATGGAAATGTGCGGAAGTTATAATGGTACCCAAACCCAACAAACCTGAAAACGTTGTTACATCCTATCGACCAATTAGTTTACTGGTAATTTTCTCAAAAATATTCGAAAGAATATTTTTACGACGATTGTTGCCAGTCTTAGAAAAATACAATATCATCCCTGATTATCAGTTTGGATTTAGGCACAAACATGGAACCCCCGAACAATGCCATCGTATTGTTAACGTTATTAGAGATACCTTGGAACGTAAGAAATATTGCTCAGCGGTGTTCTTGGATGTTCATCAGGCGTTTGATAAAGTTTGGCATCATGGCATGCTTTTTAAACTAAAAAAGTTACTTCCTGCTCCTTACTATATGGTATTAAAATCGTATTTACATCAGCGATGCTTCTACGTGAAAATAAATGAAACGGTGTCAAGTTTATGTGAAATAAAAGCTGGAATACCACAGGGTAGCGTATTAGGCCCAGTCCTATATACTATTTTTACGTCAGATATGCCTACTACTGACGGTGTAACCATTGCCACATATGCGGATGACACAGCTTTAGTAACTTCCAAATATTCACCAATTGAAGCCTCTAATATACTGCAGAGAGAGCTTGAGAAATTAGAAATCTGGTTGACCAAATGGAAAATAAAAATAAATAATGAAAAATCAGCACATGTAACGTTTACATTAAGAAATAATGATTGCCCTAAAATTACACTTAATGGTTCAGCTATTCCTCAAGTAAACAGTGTTAAGTACCTAGGAATTCATCTCGACAAAAGATTAACATGGAAAGAACACATAAAAGCGAAAAGGCTGCATCTTAATATAAGAACTAAAAGAATGTACTGGTTACTGGGTCCAAAATCAGAACTAAGCATAGAAAATAAAGTAATACTTTATAAAACAATACTTAAACCAATATGGACGTATGGAGTTCAGTTATGGGGGACAGCTAGCAACTCAAATATTGAGATATTGCAACGATATCAATCCAAAGTTTTAAGACTGATAACTAATGCACCTTGGTTCGTATCTAACAACACAATTCATAATGACCTCAACATTCCGAAAGTTGCAGACGAAATAAACAAATTCAGTTCAAAATATCTGGAGAGACTTAGCAGGCATATAAACCCATTAGCTATATGCCTACTCGATGAAAGTGAAGAAATAAAACGGCTGAAAAGACACCACATTCTTGACCTTCCATTCAGAAAATAAAAAGTGTACTACTTTAAAACTTATATTTTTATTTCCATATATATATATTTTAAATTCATACATGTAAATATATACATATGTACGTAGTATAATTGTGCTCAATGGGGCTCAATTTATAAGTTAATTTTTGTTATAATCAAATTTGCTTATTATTGTAAAATAGATTGCAAATAAAATGAATATTAAAAAAAAAAAAAAAAAAAAAAAAAAAAAATGTTCTAGGGGCTTTCCAGGGGATAAGTTAGATGGATAAGTTCTAGGGGATAAGTTAGATGGAAAACTAATGGGACTACTTGATTGAGCGTTCGAACGATCCAACTTATAAATCAACATCATTAATTACAAGCTCTCGAGCAGAACACATCCGGATAATAGCTACGCAACTTTTAGATGCCCTAACAATTGAGCAGTAATTTTACATAGTTGTACAATATTGTACAATCGGCAGAAAAAAACCAAAAATTTCAACTATCGTTTTAGCTTACGCATGGTACTACATGTTGTACAATCTGCCATGTTGGTCCAATGTTTTGGACCATGCGAAAGCTCCTACTGTGAATTAGCTGATGAAAATCCACCTCGACGCTTTAAACAAACATCAAATCCGGTTCCTTCAGTACAGTTGCCATTATATGATAGTCTACGAAAAGATTATTTCGAAATTTTAGATCTTCTCTCAAATGAGATAACGGCTAGATTCGATTAAACAGGTTGATATTTTACTTTTTTTTTAATTTTGCATGTTTACACCAGCTTCGCTTCACTCAACCGACTCACTTTGATTTAACATTCGGTGAGTCGGTTGAGTGAAGCTAGTGTAAACTGGCACTTTGTAAATCTTATTGTACATTTAAACAGATCTTGACACTCTAGAATCGTTGGAAAATATTGTAATCGAAGCCTTCAACGGAAAAGTGCCTTCTGAACAAAATCTAAAAACAAAACTAGATCTTTATGCAGATGACTTTGATGTGAGCGACCTCCACGCGCAACTTAAATTTCTGAAGCAATTGCCTGGCCAAACACCTTGAAATTGTAGTGGCATTGTATCCCAATTTGCAAAAATTCGGATACTGTAAAAGAACTATTAAATGAAGTTGAAAAACTTATTGCTTTGCTTTTGACTGTGCCTGCATCAGCAGCTTCATCTGAGCGTTCTTTTAGTGCACTAAGACGACTTAAAACGTATCTTCGAGCAACTGTGACACAGAAACGACTCACTCATGCGGCACTTATACACATTCACAAAGATAAAACCGAAGAATTGAATTCGATGGAGGTGATGAAAGAGTTTGTTTCTCGCAAGGACAGAAGGAAACATTTTGGAATAATTTAAATTGATATAACTTCTTGTACCTAATTGCATTTAAGCCATGTAAAGATATACCTAGTCATGCTTTATAAAAGCAACCATTATTTCTTATATTTTCATATTACCATATGAAAGATCCTTTAAAGAATGATCTCTAATATTGAAATTGGAAGAACTTTTAAAAATAATGAAATTTTAATATTTTTTATATATATTTATATTTTTTTTTATTTTAACCTAAAATAAAAAATTTGTTTGTTCACATTCATGTTTCTTTAAGAAATTTTGATGAGCTTTATTTGCACCACCATTTGTACTGCCCCCTTGTACTGCCCCCCAGATGAAATTAGCTTCCGACGCGCTTGTAGCGAGAGCAAGGAAACCTTTTTACCGCTTATCAGGAAGGATGAACCCGATTAGCTTAGATAATTTATTTTATGAGCTTTAGAATATTATTTCACAAAACCATAGAATCCAAATTTTAAAAAGACAAATACATATGAGCTGTTCAGAGTACAAGTGGCGTAAGTCCAATTTTTAGGGAAATTGAGTTAAGTACGTAGAAGTGAAGAGGAAAATGTAACTTATTTATGAGTACGGGCCAGAAACTCCTAGCTAACGTAATCTCTGAACAAAATGCAATACTTTGTTATTGCTTTGACAAATAACATTAAGATAAATTCTTAAGACATTCTTTATATAAATTCAAAGTATGAAGAGCTCAGTTTTGCTTATAAGCTAGGTCAAGAGCATAAATGGAGCTAGCCATATCGTAAAAAATAAACTAAGTAATACACAAAAATTATGCAGAATATGGCATATAAGTAAAAACATTTAGATTTTCGCCACTGAAAATTTTTCTAAATTTCTCGTTTCCGCTGTAGAAATCTAATAGGAGATATTTTTCAAGAATTTTTTGATGACAGCATTTTTACCTACAAGTTGGACAAGATCACTCCTTACTATCAAGGGATATATAAGATAATGGACGCTTGTCCTCTGAACATTTTTTAAAATTCCTCCTTTCCGCTGTAAATATGTAATATCAAATATTTTTAAGAATTTTTTAACGAGAAATGACAGCATTTTTACATAGAAGCTGGTCAAAACCATCCCTAAGCGATTATCTTCATTATAACGGGAGTTTTGATACATACCTTTTCGAAAATTTACCTTTGCTCCAAATAACGATAACGATAAAAACAGGTAACGATAACGATGAAAACTTATATTTGTAAAGATTTTTGATAACATTTTTTAATATATTAATAAATATTACATATTATTACATTCCTACGAAATATAATTAACTGTGTTTAATTTCAACTGTGAAATTTTTATAAGAAAAACTTTTCAGAGGATAAGTGGCGTAAGTCCATTCATTTTATATCTCCCTTTATAATGGAGATAATCGCTAAGGGGTGGTTTTGTCCAACTTCTAGGTAAAAATGCTGCCATTCCTCATCAACAAATTCTCCTATTAGATTTCTACAGCGGAAACGAGAAATTTAAAATAATTTTCAGTAGGGCAATTCCAAATGTTTTTACTTATATGCAATATTCTACATCATTTTTGTGTATTATTTAGTTTATTTTTTACGATATGGATAGCTCTTGACCTAGCTTATAAGCAAAACTGAGTTCTTCATACTTGGAATTTATCTTAAGAATTTTTCTAAATGTTCGATTTTCTCAAAACTACCAAAAATGAACTTACGCCATTTCTGCTCTGAAGAAATAATGTTATTTGTCAGAGCAATAACAAAGTATTGCATTTTGTTCAGAGATTACGTAAGCTAGGAGTTTCTAGCCCGTACTCATAAATAGGTTACATTTTCCTCTTCACTTCTACGTACTTAACTCAATTTCCCTAAAAAATGGACTTACGCCACTTGTGCTCTGAACAGCTCATATATCCTCCTTATAAAAAGTTTTAAATGTTAAAGAACAGTGCAGGCCACAAGGTGTAATTGTGTCTGATAAAATTGCAAAAGTACCACTTGAAGCATACAGCAAAGAGAATTGATGAGGTTCAGGAGGAAATTATATCAGCTCTTATGGGTTTGAATAAAGAAAATATAATAAATGCAACACTAATTCTTAGTTACGGATTCGATGGTTCTACTGGTCAACCCAATTACAGCCAATGATTTTCAGAGCCTGGTTTCTCAATGAACTCAGATTCATCTCTCCTTGCAACCACAATTATCCCCTTGCGTTTGATTTCATCAACAGGAAATATACTTCAGAACCGTTAGGTTCTGTAGACCATTAAAACTGGAATATATAAAGGAAACGTCATTTTAAAAGAAGATTCTGATATAAGGAAGGAAATAGATGGAGTGGAGATTTCCACATTAGATTTTATTGAAGGTGAAATAATTCAAACCAAATTCCAGCTGTTCTCAACTTTGATTGATGGAAAAATTTTAATTTTTTTAACTGATACAAAATCTTCGCAAGCATGTCCTATTTGTGGAACTTTGCCTCAAGATTTCAAAAACGTTAAGGACTTTAAATCCGAAAAATTTAAGGCAAAAGAGAAAAATTTGAAATTTGGAATTAGTCCACTTCATTATTGGATTAGATTCTTTGAGTTTGTTTTACATGCGGGCTATAAAATTGGCGTAAATAAATGGCAAGTAAGAAACTTGTCCGATAAAGAAAAAGTGGCAAAGAAAAAGAAAAACATACAAAATCTCCTTTGGAAAAATCTTGGCTTGCGGGTAGATAAACTGAAAACAGGTGGATTCAGCAGCAGTAACGATGGAAATTCTGCATGGCGTGCAGAACCATATCTTATTTTCTGAAGTAACGGGAGTGGATGTTGATTTAATTTTTCATTTGAAAAATTTTTCTTATATGCCTGTTCTGTCAATTTCCTTTGCATCTAGATCAATTCGAAAAATATTGCTTTAAAACGGCTCAATAATAATAGAAATCTATCCCTGGCTTCCCATGACAGCTACTGTTCATAAAGTCCTAATTCATTCAAGGCAAATAATGGAGCATTTAGTACTTCCGTTGGCTGTTCCGGAGAAGATGCATCTTAATCCAGAAATAAAATTTATAAGGCTGATAGGCTGCACCCTGCTAGAAGGAGTAGCCGCAAAGACTACCTGGCAGATATTTTCCATCGAGCCTTAGATGCTTCAGATCCAGTTTTATAAAGCATTTCTTGAAAAAAACACATCGAACAACGCAAACGATTAAACCTACCATCTGAAGTTATATCATTATTGATTTGTCAACCTAATGAAGTAGTCGAAGCATCAACCTCAAACTCTACAGCATTTTTATATACATCGGCAGATACTGATTCTGATGAATCATTAAGTGCTGAAGATGGATCTTTGGAAATGAATGGCCTTTATATTCCTTTTTTGGATCTTTTAGAATTAGTTAATGCTTTCAAACTTATTTCTTATTTTATATTGTAACGACCCTTTTTCCGGCCGAGGATTCGCTCGCCGGAGCCAGGGTTCGGTACAAAAATTTGTACTAACGTTTCCTTCCGGAAACGGACACCAAATGAAACTCAGCGGTATCGGAACTTGATATTTTTTTATTTGACAAAATTTGATACGCTTATACACTAACAAGTATGATCTTAACACTATTTGGTCGCACGGAAGGTGGGCCACAATCACCTAATTGTGGGTAGGTTTTCCCAAATGACAAAAGAAAATTATATAAAATAAACCACAATAAAAGGATATTAATACGCAGTTGTATATGTTTTACATAATATTCGTTATTCGCTCTTTTGTTTTTGTTCAAAAGAAAAATGTAAAGAAATATTAATTCATAAATTGTTACTTCTAACTTGTTATCGCTTTAATCTAATATGAAAGGAAAATACTTTACCAACTTATGATCGCAATTTCAATTGGTTTAGAAGTACTTGAGATAAATAGCGAAAATTTGTAGGCATAGGTTCGCTCCTAACTATTATATTAAATATACATACAAAAATTACGAGGCACTAGGTAAGTATGGGGTGTGATACTCCCGAGTGGTATTGGTAGATCTCGCAGTGGAACCGTCTTTCATTTGTGAACCTGGTTGATGTTTTATTTGGTAAGTATGAACGGCTAGTAGCGGGGTCTCCGTTAGTATTCGTCGTTCATTAGATACTCGCCTCGGTTTCCAATCTTAAATTCAAGGCCGGGTGCGGTTCTGCCCACATTAGCCCAGATCTTAAATTCATGATTGCCGAACCAAGTACCCAATGGTATCTAGTCCGCTAACCACAATCTGTCTCGTCGTTAACTATGTATAAATGCCCTGATCCCGAAAGGGATGACGGTGACTTTGAACGGGTGCGGTTATGCCCACATTATCCCGTCCTTGGTTCACAATACCAACACTTTATGGTCACGTCACGTTCTCGACTCTGAAGGATCTTCCGAAGTAATGCAGAGAAGTAAAACGTCCGGGTGCGGTTATGCCCACATTAGCCCGTACGTCAACTTAAGTTTATCGGGTTCGCGTCACTATATTCTCGGTCTTATTTTGTTACGTAACTTTCTCCAAACTCACTGTCTCACTATTTCACTTTTCCACAGCATTTTCGTTCCTATTACCACACTTTAAGCCCCTCGGGAGGCCCCATACTTACCCACTGACCGTGTTGTAGTTAAGATATACGAAAAGAATGGATACTTCAATGACGTCCGGAATTTCCTGTGCTACTTCTGTGCCTTCGTACTGGTGTCCTTATGGCTAGACGAATGTTGATTTATCCTACACGGGCCGCTGCGGTTGGCGTCGATGTTGACTCTTCCGTCCGGATGTGTCGACTTTCCTTTTAGCTTCGCTCTATAATTGTTGACGTCGCGTTGACTGTTTCCTCTGGTGATGTCGACGTTGTCGTTGGCTTAACTGGGTGACACCGTCGGCGTCGGTCTTTATTTGTGTCTATAGTTGTTGACGTCGCTGCTGGTTGGTGCGGGCAGAGCTTTCTGCCACCAACGAAAACTATTTTCCCAGTCACAACCTCACTCACGTACGTTTGAAAAATTACAGCTCCAGATTTGCTCTCCGTTTATGCTTTTATAAGCAGCTGTCTTCTTCTTTACTTCGAACCTTCTGGAATTATCGCGTGATGTTCCCGTTCGTTGGTTTGGCTTTTGTGTTCGCTACTCTCGCCAACTGCCTGGCGTGTGTTTATGATGCCCGTTATCACCATGGTACATGAAAAAAAAAATAGAAAACAATTATTAATAAGAGAGCCACCCCTTTAGGAATCTACCCACAACGTAACCTTGTGGAAGTGGTTGGTCATCTCTACTCTTTGACGGTAAAGCGGTAGTCTTTGCGACCCGGTGTCGACTCTAAACTTACCTATACTAATTAACTAACTCAGTATAATATATTATAAGACGTTGCTTTTCCTATCTGCTATTCTAGAATTATTTATGACGCTTACTAAAGGATATATCCCACGACTAGTGCCTTCATAATGGAAAAGTCATAATATATTTTTAGTAATTCAATTTATGGTTAATTTTCAATTAACCTTTCTTAACGAGACTTATAACTAATAGATTAAATATTTATATTAAATTTACACAAAATTTTGTTCCTTACAATATATGTAAGCTTATTCATTAAATTTTTGTAAATATAATACGCTTTGTGATTATTTGAAAATAAAAAATAATCAAATTGAAATGCATAATATAGTTATTAGAAAAGTAATAGTAGTTTTGGCCGCCATTTTGAAGCCTCCATTTTGAATTTAAAATTTTTTACTACAGATTCATGAGCAGCGACCCTGAAAACTTTCGGGGCACCAAATTTTAAATACATAGCATAGTTATTACAAAAGTTGGCATGTTCATGGACGCCATTTTTAAGCCGCCATTTTGAATTTCAAATTTTTGACTTAAGATTCGTGATCAGTGACCCCGAAAACTTTCGGGTCATCAAATTTAAATTGCATCATATAGTTATTATAATAGTTGACATGTTCATGGCCGCTATTTTGAAGCCGCCATTTTGAATTTCGAATTTTTGACTTCAGATTCGTGATCAGTGACCTCGAAAACTTTTGGTTCATCAAATTTGAAATGCATAATATAGTTATTATAAAAGTTGGCATGTTCATGGCCGCCATTTTTGAGCCACCATTTTGAATTTCGAATTTTTGACTTCTGATTCGTGAACACCGACGCCAAAAACCTATATGTAAACATTTTTATGCAGATTAGACAACTCCTTGAGGTTTTGGCCGACTTTTTTCGATTTGGAACCATTGTGCGGTGGTTTGTTTCAGTGCTTTTCCTGGCTAAGGTTGCAAACAGAGTGAAGGCCAAAGCTGACAGGCAGGCAGACAGGCGCAGACAAACTATGAGAACAAGCTAGACAAAAGTTCTTTCTATCTCGTTTCTATGCATGTTACTGCCTGTGCCTGTCTGCCTGCTGTCTGAATCGGAGTTCACTCTGTCCACAACCTAAACATAAAAAACAGCTTTAATCTGCACTATACTCTTTTGCTTTGTGGCCTTATTTGCCGTATTTTATGGAGCTCTTCTTCGGTATATTTTGTTCCAGTCCTACGTAGAGACACCCTAAAACCTAGTTGTAGGGACTTTTTATCGATCTCTACAAATAATGTAGACAGCTTTTAGCTGCCCAGTCTTCATCAACATTTTTTGCATGTTTGCTAATAAACTAATGACCTCCTTTTGTCTACCAGCATGAGCTTTACGCTGTGACTTCACTTTCGCCACCTTTGTATCATTCAGCTGCTTCTGAAGTGCGCTGCAAACATGTTCGGATTTTGTTACCTCAACAAGATCCATATATTCTCGACTTTTCTTTTCTACGTGAGAGAGCTCGCCTCGTTTTGCCCATGGATGCTTGATGCGAAGACAATAGGCAAACGACTAAATCTAATTAAGATCTTATACCTTACAACGTTAATCCTAAATCGTATTAAACCTATATCAAGGATAAAATCTCAAGTCGAAATACTTATCGAAATTCAAAGCAAAAAAATTAGAAACAGCTAGGAATCCTGTTACTTTTACGACCTGAGAAAAGAACGCCAAAGTTTTAATGTTATTTAGCCTAAATTCAATTTCAAAGATTATAAAATATTCTGTTTCTTATTTAATTTTTGTTGGTGATAAACGATTTAAAATAATGTTGAACTTTTATTGTTAGATAGAAAATAAATAAATCAGTTGCCAACGACAAGAAAAGTTTGGCAAACAATTAATGATGCTTGTAAAGAGTCACAAATTTAACAGCTGTTAAAACAGCATACTTTTAGATTGTTTTCTATTTCACGAGTAAAAAGTCAACTTGGCAATTAATAAAGCAGCGTTGAAAGTTGCAAAAACATTCGAAAATTCAAAAGTTTTCGTTCTATTCGCTACGCGCAATCAATGAACAGTTATGGTACAACAAAAACAATAAATTTCATTATCTTACAGTTCAAAATTTCAATTGTATCTCATAAAGTATCAATAAACTTGCAACCAAGAGCGTAAGATGCTAAAACCGTTAGACAGTCATTATGATAGCTACGTGAAGTCAATGGTCTCAAGCGAGGGAGCAAAAACATCGGGCACGTCGATCTGTGTGGAATAAAACCAATGAATATTTGGTTCAACAACTGCAACAACTCAAACAAAGTTAAGATGCAGAAAACAAACAAAAAAAAAGAAAGATATTTTATATCTTTTTTAACGACCCAGCATGTAACCTTGAAAAAAATAATTTATTACTTTTTTATGACTTCAACATAAGTCTCTTAAGCGTTTACTAGCAGAACATTGAGCCATTTTTTCTTCATTCCAAAAACATTATGTTAACAATATAGCAATTTATTATACACAAAATTTATAAAAAACAAATATCTAAAAAAAGAAGAGAGCAAAAACTTTTATATTTTGTAGCTCAGCATTTAATAAAGTCGACATTGTTTTTGAGCTGCAACATTTTTTGTTTTTATTGGTTTTTTGTGTTTAAGAAACTGTGAATGTTGTACTCAGCAAGAAAACCATAAAACTTGCTACTCCATGCCAAACATCTATTTGCTAGTGTCGTGCAAGTGTCCTATTCCATACACCATACTACCTCGAAATAGCCCCCGTAGGCAATACAATGGACCATTAAATGTCTGAGTGCTCCCCCACCAAATATCCGGCTTTTTAACCAAACCTCAAGAGCTTCAAGTGTGTGTTAACATAAAATGTAATAACATTGTCTTAGATCATAGATAAGAAACAAAGACAAAAACTCAACACCAAAGTTAGTACTTTTTGGTCAATGGCCCGATTTCTAGAACGCGTTTTGACACGTACGCGGTAGAGTGTCATTTATAAGTCGTGCTTAGTTCTGTGAATTCGAAAATTCATCTAGATGGTGTCTTCAGTTATTGGTTTACTTGCAGATACATTCTTATTGTAATGGATTAAGTCTAGAAAATGTTTTTTTCTATCAGTAATTTTGTTAGCTCAAACGTGCAACAAAACGATTGCAGAATTACTATGAAAGCTTTTTGCAGAATAACTAAAATTTAATGTAGGTACATAAATAAATAAATTAATAAATCATTTCAATAACAAATTCAAAATCTTAAAAATATCTAATTTTTAAAATAAAAATCAAAATAAGTGTCAGCATCGATCACATCGAAATCAAAATAAATTGCTGTTTTAATCGTAGACTAATTCTCATCCTCATTTTTACATTTAATCTTAACTACAACCTCAACCTTAAACTCAACCTTAACCTCAACATCATTTTCAACAGCAGCCCCAACCTCAACCCCATTTCCAACGTCAATCAGAGCTACAACCTCAACATCAACTATCTTATCTAACTCTAATCATAATAAAACTCTGACTCATAAGTAAAATTTTTTAAAGAGACTGACAACCACCGAACTCAATGAAAATGTCCACAAATAACAATATCTGTCTAAGCGGGAAATTACAGTCCTGTCTCACTCCTTTATTTCTTTTATCTGTGGAATTTTTCTTTCACGCCAATTTCATAACCACGCGGCAACGAAAATACATTTAGTCCTCTCTACATTTATTTAGTTACAGTGACAAAAATCATATTTCAACACTTATTAAGCAGCAATTACCGGTGACAGGATGTTTAATAATGATCTAAAAAAAGAAAAACAAAGTAATCCTCTCTGTGCACAAAAACATGCCATAGCATTGCCTCATTTCCTTCTAGAGCTCATCCCAAAACAAGTTATGATAAGGTTTTTAGATGTGCAAAGTAGCAACACATGAAGTTTTTATGTTGTGCTTTATTTTGGTCCCTATTTGTTTTGTAGGATTACCGAATCGATTGATTGAATTATTTTTATTTTTGCTCAAATGCTCTTGGCTTAGGACTGTATAGGAAAAAAAAAAGAAAAAACTACTTAAAAGTAGCAATACTCTTTATGCAAATAAGAAAAACAGACAAAAAAGTATACATACACATAAACACAACAAAGGAAAACAAAGTAAATTGAGAGAAAGATCAAAAGTGGAGAAGAAAAAAATAATTAACAAGATGTTTTTATTTGCACAGTTCAAGACAAAAAAAAAAGGGAAAACTAATTCCTTTAAGAAGAACTCTTACTAAAATAGTGCCAAGAAATAAGTGGCAAGTGTGAAACTTTTGGGGTTTCTATATTATAGTTATTTTCTTGATGTGTTTTGTTTTCATCATTTGAGTTTGTTATTTATAACATGAGGCTAAGTGCAAATTCACTCCTTTGTATAAAAAAAAAATTAAAATGTTTTAACTTCTTAAGTAACATTGCTGCTTCATTCAAGAACATAAGAGAAAAAATTTACCATTCATTCACACTGAATATTTGAAGAATTTCCTGAAAAAATGGTAAACTTTACCTTCATATAATCAATACGGTATGCCTTGAACCCATTTTCCAATTTGAAACAATGAAAATTTTTCTAATTTACAATTTCAGCGTTTAAGTTATAAACCCCTGATTTGCTTGAGATTTATTTTATAGTACTTTTTTCTCTTTGTGGCTGCCAAAAATTATAAAAAATTAAATTTGGTATTACGTAGGATTGGAGTAAAAATTAAACCGGTGTGAAGTTAGCCCAAAATCTTCATCCCAAATTTTTTAACTCAGCTTAACTTTTGAAATCGCTGTAAAACCCGACCCAAACATTTTAATTCGCCGCAGCTTATTTAAAGTGGCAAAAAATAGGTAAATAATTTTTTTTAAAAGGAAAACATTAAGAAAATAATGCAAAAATACAACCTTTATAGGAAAATTTGGGCTAAAGCGCAAAAAATAAGGATTTTTGTGAGAAAGTCAGAATTTAAAATTTTTTTTTAAGCGAAAAAAAAAGAAGTAGAAAATTTTCCATTCTACACTTTTGTTCAAAAATGTACTTTAATGTGGTTTATTAACTGGCACTCGTTTAAAAAAAAATTTTTTTTTTGAACTGATTATTTTACTTCAATACCATTTTACGGTATGAAGGACGATAGATAGCAATTTTGGGTTTAGGGCCTAATATAGTTAGTTGGCTATCTGCTATCACATATCAACAATTTAGAATGGAACCTTTTAGTTTGGGGCAAGTTTTGGGTTGTGGAACTCTTACTTTCATAAAAAAAATCACGATTTTTTGCACTTCAGCCCAAATTAAGGTACCAAGGACGATAGAGCGTGACTTGAGCACAGTGCCATTAAATTGGGCACATCAAAATACATTTCTGTCTAAAAATGCAGGATGGAACCTTTTAATTTTCTATAACTTTTTCGTTTTTAGAAAAAAAAAATATACCTTAACTAAGTTTTTTAGTTCGAAGCTGTAGATATGAAGGACGATTGATAGCAATTTGGAGAAGAGGTGACAAATTTATCAAATAAATTTACATTTTTGCTAAAATATGTATGTTTAGCTCAATTTTGTAACTGCGGCGAATTCAATATTTAGATATGATTTGCGGCGAATTTGGCAAAAACTTGGGCTGAAGATTTTGGGCTATCTTCACAGAAGTGAAATACAGTATTTATTCAAATTTATTCAATGTATTGGCTACGAAAAAAACGCTGCTATCTTATTTGTTTGTGACTTTATTGACTATAGCTGTTGGTAGAAATATTGACTATAAAAAAAATTCTTGAATTTTTGTCTAAAAAATTAATAAAAAAATATCTTTGCTGTTCAGAGTCTGATTACTGATGCAATTTCTTAAATCTTCAGAATTACTTTTTAATATTTAAAATTGTGCAGTCATATGTTAGGTTGCGTTTCGCATCTGTTTTTGTGCACATTTGCTTAAGAAAGTGGTTGCCCTTTTATTTGCCAATTATTCTATACAGCAACCTTTGAAACAATATAATCGACATAACCAATTGATCGACATACATACAGCAGAATAAAACTGCAAGAATAATGCAGGAGGTGGCCAATATGAGTCTTGCTGAAAGCTCAAGGAACTATTAAAAAAAAAATTATTGCAGTGCATTTCAACATGCAGAAAATTATTTAACATTCAGAAATTATTGCAGTGCATTTCAACATAAAGTAAAAGATAAGAAGCAATCCAAGTTATTTGCTAAATTTTTAGCCGTAATGTACAGCATATTGTACCGTCTGAATGCCCCTAAACTACAAGAGATAGAGCAAAATGCATTTTGACATAGAAGTGGAAGGACGAAGGACCCGCCTTAAGGACGAAGACATGGTGCTCATTTGATGCATAAATCGTCCTTATCTGACATGTAGTTTGGATTTTAGAGCAAATTTATGGCAAAAAATTAAAAAAAAAATATTCACAAAAAAGGACATAAGAAATTAACATGAAACCTAATTTTTAAAATTCTTCAAAAGATGCAGTCTTGCAGGCAGTGCCTTAACGAACATTTTGGTGCATAAATCGTCCTTTTATGATGTATGGTTTAGGAGTTATGGCCAAAAAACGAAAAAAACTAGAAAATCACAAAAAATGACGTAGAAAACTAAGATTCTGGAAAAAATATTTTTTTCTAAGAATGTCGTGTGGGTATTTTAATTACAAACATTTTGGTGCATAAATTGTCCTTGTAGAATGTATGGTTTTGGAGTTATTACAGATTAACTAGATTACCTGTAACTTTTACGAAAAAATATAGGTATAAAAGCAAAAACAAAGAAATCCAAGTATTTCTTAAGAATTAAGAAGGATTAACACTTGCGATAGTGCATAAAAAACAGTCAAACAAAATAAAAAATGCTTAAGAGGGGGTGGGCGGGGGTCCAAGAAATGAATCTCAAGGGCAACACATTTTTTAAAAACTATAACAACATTTAAAAAAATTTGATTTGTCACAAAAATCAGAGTGGGTACTCTTGCATTTTTCTTAAAAGAAATAGAAAAACCAATTTAGTGTCAAACTGCAATAGTTTTTGCATAAAAGTGATGCGTCTAAAAACTATTGCAGTTTGTGAAAAAAAAATTTAAAGAGTATAAAAATTCAAATTTTCGGTTTTTATTATTATTACAACAAAAACAACTTTTGTATAATTTTTTAGAAGAAAAAGACATATCCTTAGCTAACGCAACTGTTGCAATAATTTTTTGCAAGTAATTTAATTGAACTTATAGACAAAAGAGAATTGAGTGAAATATATTAAAACACAAAGAAGCTATTCGCGTTGAAAGTCAAAACTTTGAATATGGAATAGTTTTGTTGGCTGTAGGTAATGATGTTATTCAAAAATTCATTGTGCTAAGATTTTCTAGAGTTTTCAAGATATGAGAATGTTATTGGTGTCCAACAAACGAAATTTTTATTGCTTTTTTATCCTTAGGAAAATTGAAAACTTTAGTATACATTAACATATAAAATGCATATTGTAGGGTACTCATTACAGATAAACAGAAACTATCCAGGTGGTGTTTGTAGTCCTTTTTATTACCAAAAACTCCTTTATAGGTTATTCAAACTTATCTCTAATTTTAACTAACTTTTCAGTGTTTTTAATTTCCATTACTCTACAAAGGAACCCTTTTTTAAAAGAGTCTTTTTTGTGATAAAAAGTAGCCTATGTCCCAACCAGGGACGTAAGAAACCTACATGTCAAGTTTGAAGAAAATCCATCCAGTTGTTTTCTCGTGATACGCGTTCGGACAGACAAACAGACAGACAGACAATATTTTTAAAAGTTACATTTTTGGAATCCACATCCTTCAAAATGTTCAGTGCAAAAAGAATTTCGAAAAATATTCAATGTAAAGATATTTTTTTACAGTCTTATTATATGTATAGATTTGAATAAATGTTTAATCATCTCCAAGCAAATTTTTTACCAAAAATTAGATCGAAAAAGTGCACCATTAATGCTTAAGCAAAATAAACTGCTCTGTTAAAATTAGAATCCATTGTTTAGCCTAACGAGCCTAACACAATCGTGTAAATTGTTTCAAAAATGGTAGGAAAGATTTTCATTTGCCGGAGAGCTGAAAACAACTGTTTCTTTAAGATGTGCTTGGCAATATCTTTGTATCTTTCCAAACCATTAAGCCAGAAAAAAAAGCAAAAGCAATTCATTACTTTTGATTATTATTGCTGTATTGCCATATCGAAGACATTTTCCATTAAGTCACACACATTCGACATTATTTGAAAATATTTGAAAAACATATGAGTGTGTGGACGCCACGTGACGCTCAATTGAAGCTAATATAAATTTATGTGACGATTAGCAATAAAAGTTCAAGTCGACTTAAAACAGAAATTAGTTATGGATGTAGCGGTGCTCCACGCGTATAGCACTATTAACACACAAATTCTGGAGTTTCTAGCATGACATTAGCAAAGTTATGACACAAAAACAAAAGAACCTATCATATAACTTATATGGCGATTGAAAATTTCGAGTCAAAATTTCTCGAAGCTTTAAAATCTGACTTAAGCTGTTATTGCTTATTGACACAGATTTTAAACAGAAGCATAAAATAAAGGAGCAAATCAAGGAGAAAATATTTTTTTTATAATTATAATTTTTTTTTACAATCTATTAAATATATAACAATAAGAAAATTTGATAGATTTATAAACTTAACCTAGATTGAACCTAACGAGGGTCAATACAAAACAACAGGTACATATGTACATACTAGTATTGCCTGTGACCGAAATTCGACCAACCTTCTGAAATTTCAATAGTTTTTTCTAGTTCTGAGTCATGACCTTGATTTAAGGAAATGTGCTGTACTAAGAAAATCTCAAGTTTCAAATTATCGCAATAATTTTGATATAAAAATAGTGGAAATTTTTTAAAAATATTTGTAAAAACATTACCTATAAAAACTCGTACACCGTTATTTTTCACAACCAGGACTTTTCATAAGAAAATCCGTTGTACTGAGAAAAGCTATAGTTTTCAAGATATCGCCATAGCTTTGATGTGGGAATTTTCAGAATTCACTATTTATAAGAAATTTCACCATCACAATATATGTTCAATATAAAAATGCTTATTGTAGGGTATTCATAAGAGATAGCGAAAAATGTTTTTTGTACATTGTATTAATGTCAAAAGTTTCATCTTACACCATGTTCTTCCATTTTTTTATAGTTTAGGTTTTACTTAAAAAATATTCCTTAAACGCTAATAATTCAGGTCAAAGGTCACAAAAATATTCAGTGAACTCCTTCTCCCTACTCTAATGTGTTAAAAAAAATATCAAAATTGGTTCAGAAACACGGAAGAGTTGTTTCTCCCACGTATATTTCTATACATACCGAAATGGCTTAAAACATAGAGTGGTGTATGTAACTATGAAGTGGTTTAAAATAATTGAAAATTTTTTTCGCAGAAATTATTTTTGAAGCTGTAGAACTTTGTTAAAAATGTACAAACAACATTTTGAAAAATTAAATTTTCATCAAAAAAATAATAGGGGGTAGCTCATGAATTGCGATGATAGAAACTGTTTATTGAATTATGTGTCAAAATGAGGCAATTTTTGCAAATAAATAATATGTCATATGAAAGAATGTGAAAAAAGAAAATGTGATAAGAAAAAAAAAATATTTTAGAGGTTTTTTTAAAACACTATAAAACATTGAATTGATAAGATAAGAGTTAATATTTTCTTATTTGTCAAAAGTCATTTAATTGATCTTTCAGACAAAGAAAATTTGTTGAAAATCGATTGAAAAATGGCTGAGATATTTGCTTGCAAAGTCAAAACTGGCCTTGCTTCAAGGAAATACGTTGTACTGAGAAGATATAAACTTTTCGAGATATCTAAATAATTTTAATGTCATTTTAAGGGGATTTTTTAACATACTATCCGTGGAAAATATTACCAAGAAAGCTTTCCTATACTGTTATATTCCTCAACCAACGACTTTTCATGCAAAAATACGTTGTATTGAGAACATATATAGTTTTCGAGGTAACGCTATAATTTTTATGTCAAAATAACGGAAATTTTTCAGACTTTACTATTTGTAAGAAATTTCACCATCACAATATATATTCACACTTTTAACATAAAAAATGCTTATTGTAGGGTATAGTATTTTTTGCACACCTTATCAATGTCTAAAATTCCCTCTTACATTATATTCTTCCATCTGGTACAGTTTAGCTTTTATTTAATAAATGCTCTTTTTACGCATATATTTCAGGTCGAGGTTACCAATCTAAAATGTAATCAAACTGTGCAGCCAGATCTTTCATTTGATACCTCTTTCATTATTCTACCTCTTCCTAGCCATAAGATTCCTTACTAAAAATAATATAAACTTTCAACGTTAATATTTCGGGTCAGAGGTCATAAATTTAAAATCTAAAATGATTCTTCACATATAGGGCGCAGTACCTTTCGAATGATATAAGTTTCATTGCCCTTTTTCTAAAATTAATATCGAAAAAGTGTGCGACAACATTTGATGTTTGCCTATTAATATATAAGATATGCACTTTTATTACTATATCATAACATTAGAACACTTATTTTCTAAATGGTAAATCTAAATTATGATGCCTCTAGCAATTTCTGCACTATCATCTAATAGAGTAATGGCTAATACGTTTGGATGGTTGCTTAAGACATCTAAGTATTTAACGCTAAATTCATTTATTTCTTCTTTGACAGTGGGTGTTTTTAGATCTCTATGGATTATATTGTTGTTTACGAACCATGGAGCATTTAAAATTGTTCTTAACGTTTTGGACTAGTACCTTTGAAGAATCTCTATATTCCCCACAGCTGTATGCCATATGTCCATATGAGCTCTAGTATGGTTTTATAGAGTAGAATCTTGTTTTTTATACTTAATGATGAATTTGGACCAAGTAGTCACCAAATTTTCTTAGATGTTAATGGCAGATATTTTCTTTTGCTTGAATGTGGGTTTTCCATGTTAATCTCCACTCTAAGTGCATATCAAGATACTTAACATTGTTACTTTGAGGGATTTCAATGTGGTTTAGCTGAAGTTTTCGACATTTACCTTTTCTGAGTGCAAATGTTACATGGACTAACTTTTGTGTGTTAACTTTAATGTTCAGCTTTATTAACCACTTCTAAACTAAGCTGATAATATTTTCAAGGGAGTTGCAAACTTCTGTAAGCTAGTTATTTGAGTTTATGAGTGCTGTATCACCGGCATAAGTTGCTACTAGGACATCACCATCTATCGGCATATCTTCTGTAAATGTTGTATATAGTACTGACCCTAATACACTACCTTTAGGTATCCAGTTTTAATTTCAAAAATTCTTGACATTTCTGCATTGACTTTTACATAAAATTAAATTTGTGTTCTTTTTGCAAATCTCTTTAAAAAGTAATTTTGTTCAGACTCTTGTATTCCTGATGAATAGTACTTTGATTATATGAATTCTACACCCGTTGTTTCTTTGGATCATATATCCATTAATTCAGAATATATTTTAAAGTATATTGGATCGATTGCTGAGGATTTCAATGCTGGACCTGACAAAAGGCCTGCCGCAGTATTAACACGATGCGTTTCCGTTCTAAGAAAACTGCAATAACTCAATTAGCGAATGTAATTTTCCACTTTTTTGGAAAAAATCTTTCATTAGTCCTTTTTATAAAAAGATTGTAGGAATGATATAAACAACTTTAGGCCTATTGTTAAATTCTCGTCGATTCCAAAACTTTTTGAGCGGCTCGTGTATGATCGTGTGAAAGTTCATTGTGGCAATATCATAACAACTCGTCAGCTATTACTATTACTGGCAGATCCACTGTGTCTATTCTCCTCGATCTAACAACGTTTTGCTTAAATTCAGTTTATTCAGTTAACCAGTTAGACTGTATTTACATTGATTTTAGTAAAGCATTTGATAAACTGCCACACAACTTAATTCTATTTAAACTAAAGTTAATGGGTTTTTCACAATTTTTTGTAAGCTGCATTCAATCGTATTTGTCCAGCGATTTGGTGATTAAGTTGGGTCACCAAAAACAATTTGAAAAGTCTCCTCACTTGAAAGCTTATGTTGAGAGGATTTTTGTACCGTACAAATTTTTTGGTGGACCCAAAAAACGCCCAAAATGGTCTTTTTTGTATAACTTTGCCAGTTTGCAGCTGATCGTGAAAAAGTATATCGTTGGATAGATTTTAATAAGGACAACAATTTGTTCTAAAAATTTTGTTCTTTCTTATCCATCTTTGACTAGATATTTCAATTTTCCGTCTTATTTCCTCAGTACCCCTAAATTTAAATTTTTTTTTTAAACAAAAGTTTATAAAAAATTATTAAACTTTTGTAAAGAAATTTTTTAATTTCATTCATAGATAAAAAGTTACAGCGCATTGACGTTGCGCTGAAGTTTGTTTCCGGTTGTAGTCTTTAGCCTTCGGTTTTTCTTCGTGTGGCGTTGTTTGCTTTCGAAATGACTTCATTCTTCTTTGGTTTTGTTCGCTAGTCTTCGATTCATCTTTGTTCTGGCTTAACTTTTTTTTCATACAAAATTTGTTCACAATCGGTCTATTCGTTTGAAGCGCCCTATACCAAAATTTTCTTAAACTTGTAAAAGCTTACCTTCTATTCCTGGTTTAGGAGAATCTTCATACTAAATTTAATCAAAATTGCTCCATCAACCAGAAAAATTTTTTTTTGGTCTATTTTATAAGAAAACTAGCTGAAACCCGGCGCGTTGCTGCCACGCTCCCTTGCTTGTGTAAATTGTGGTCGAATACTGAATTTCGATGCTGTGCGACCTATAAATCCAAAGCTACTAGATATTCCAAATTCGGGTTGTATTCGAGATGCAACGCCCCCTTGACCAACGCCCATTATATGTGATCAATTAAACTGAATGTGTAAATTAAGGTCTAATACGGAATTCCGACGCTGTGCGACCTATAACTCCAAAGCAATTCGTTATCGCAAATTTGGGTCAAATAAGAGGTCCCTTGGCAAACGCCTATAAAATTTAATCAATGAAATGGCATGTGTACATTTAGCTCGAATACTGAGTTCCGACGCTGTGCGACCTATAATTCCAAAGCTATTCGATAGCACAAATCTGGGTTGTATGGGAGATGCTAGTCCCCCTTTTCCTACGCCCATAAAATGTTATTAATGAAACTGCATGTATGAATTGAGGTCGAATACTGAATTCTGACGCTGTGTTACCCAAAACTTTAAAGATATTCGATTTTGCATGTTTGGGTTGTACTTGTCCAACGCCACAAAATGTTTTCAGTAAAACTGCATGTGTAAATTTAGGTCGATTATTGTGCGACCTATAACTTCAAAGCTATTCGAAAACACAAATTTTGGTTGTATGGGGGGAGGTAAAACTCCACCGTTTCCAACACCCATAAAATGTTATTATTGAAACTGCATGCATAAATTGATGTCGAATACTGAATTCCGATGCTGTGTGACCTGTAACTCCAAAACTATTCGATATCGCAAGTTTTGGCTGCATCGGAGGTTCCACTCCCCCATGTTTAGCTCCCATAAAATGTCATCAGTGGAACGAAATGTGTAAAACGTGGTTAAATATCGAATTTCGAGGCTGTGCGACCCATAACTCTAAAGCAATTTGATATCGCGAATTTTTTATATATTTGTGGGCGGTAAAAGGGTGTGTGGCAATTTTTTCTTAAACCATCTCGTACTCGAAACAAATCCACTGCCAAAATTTTAGCTCGATCAGACCAGTAATTTCGAAGTCTCTTTATGTTTTCTTAAAAGTAGGCGTAGCTATAGTGGGACCACGCCCATTTTAAGTATAGTTACCTATAGTTATCATACGAACTTAATTACCAAATTTTAGTTTAATACGACAAAAACTGTCTTAAACATAGCATTTTTATTGATTTGTGGGCGGTACAAGGGGGTGTGGCAAATTTTAAATATGCCTATATTGTCGCATAAGTGCAAGCAGTAGGTTGACAAAGTTCTATCGAAATCGGATGAACGGTACTGCAGCGCATAGCGAACGAACAAACAAACAAACAAACAAATATTCATTTTTATATGCTAGATATCAACCAGATAAAAATCAAATTTATGTTTTTTATCTTTTTATGGCTTTAATGATAATAATATTAAACGGTTTTAAAGGACAAAGTTCTAAAAGGTAGAAAACCCTTCAAAGTACAATATTTAAAAAAAATTTGTGCCAAACAGGAGCAAAACAATTTTTTCTTTGTACAAGCTTGAAAAACGAAAGTAGCGCAGGTAAAAATCAAAGTTATATTTTTTGTCTTTTTAGACCCCAAATATTACTTCATATTATATTAGGAATATTATCTCAAAAAAATATTTTGTTCTCAGTTTAGCCTAGCCATTGAAAGAGTTAACGTTTTGTAAAACGTTGTTTGCTTCGAATTTAGTTCATCATTTAGACTCAATTTCAATGAAAAATAATATTTTGTATGGCATATTACTTATTTGTATAAAAGAGATTACAAAAAGAATTTGGTTTAGTTTATATAAAAGTGCTTAGTGAAAATTTCCTTGTTTTACTAATTTTTTATAATGGGTAATTTTGCTTTTTTCCAAAAATTATTAAAAAAATTTAACTTGAATTCGGTTAAAGCCTTAAGTAAGTGTCAATTAAAAATTTCCCTTTTTAGGGAATTTTTTAAAAAAGGGAAATTTTTAATTTTTGTGTATGTTTTTTGTTTATCATTTACACACAATGTCAATAAAAAATAATATTTTATATGGATTATTACTTATGCATGTATGTAGGTATATGTATAAAAGATCACAAAAAACGTGATCAACGTGATTGAAGGCAAAGTTTCTTGAATTGAACTTGGGCTCGTTAGTATAAAAATGCATAATGAAAAATTCACTTTTTTCGGAATTTTTACTATAGGGAAATTTAGCTTTTTTTTACAAATTATAAAAAAATGTAACTTGAATTTGGTGCTGGCTATAAAGTAAGTACTAACTAATTATTTTTCTTTTTGAGAAATTTTTTTGAAAAAAGGGAAATTTTACTTTTCCTTACCTTAAATTAAAAACACCATTTGCATGGAAAACAATATTTTATAAAGACGGTAACATTACAATACCTCTGATTATAGAGCTATTATAAATTAAATATGCATACGAGTATACTAAGTAATTTTTTTTATTTATAAATTTACTCATTTACTTTACGTTAGCATTCGACAGACTCTAAACTGCGATTGTCAAACGACTGCTTTTAAAAGTTTTTTTAAAGAATTATAGGCATGTAAGTCAAAACTTCTGAAAGAAAATAAAATGTTTAGCAATGATTAAGACAAAAGAAAAAGTAATTATAAAATAAAAAGTAACATATAAATCTTAAAATAATTTTTTATTTTGCCAAAAGTCTAAAAGTCATATTACAGAATAAACAAAAATAAATAGGGTAAAGTTTTTCATGCTACCATCCAAAATAATTTAGTATTATTTTCGGCTTAAAAATAAAATGTTCTTTTATGACGGAAACAGACGCATACACATAAAACAAAAAAAACAATACAGTTGAGCTTCTAATAATAGCTAATACCAGCAGAGGACAATAAACCTTAAATTATTACAAAGTCAAAATGACAGCATTAAAATTGACCTTAGGCTTAAAGTGGGCTCATTTAATAGAGGAAACCCGTAAATGGTGTTTATAACAAAAACAACAAAAATACATACATACATAAAACAACGATGCTAAGGAGGAAATAACTACATACCTACAACAAGTTTTAATGAAATGAACGCTAATTCGTTATCACTTTGAGTTTGAGACAAAACGAAACTTGAAATTCCCTATACAAATCTTCCAACGCTCAAAGAGTACTCAGAGCACAGATAAAGTCTACAAAAACTCTGTTAAATTTGAACGTAAAACAGATTTTAAAGCCTATTTTAAAGAGCTGAATTATGTTGAATAAAGTGATGCTGCTAATAAAGCAGTTGAAGTGGCTGTCATGTGGAGACGGTAGCGCTTCTAACCTGTTCGCCACAAAAGCACACCGCACAAGTACATATCAAACAAACCAAAAATAAGTGCCACCACACGCACTCACATACCCGTTATAGCTAATTTTCTAAAGTATAATTTTAGGTGCGTGAGCAGAGTAGATTTCATTGAAAGTTACGGGAATCATTTTGCAGCTATTTTTTTTACATCTGTAGAAGTTGTTCCTCTTAAACTGTATATTTTTATTTCATTTAGCAATAAATTAGCTGTGTAGGTAATACAAGCAAAGGAACGTTAAGGCCTGCAAGAGAGAGAAAGAAAGAGAAAGAGAGTAAAGCTTATGCTGCAACATTTAATGCCTTGCAAGTTATTCGTTCGCTCTCAAAGTTTGCCAAGAGTCGACAAAAGCTTTATTTGGGAAAACCTCATTAATTGTTTTATCCAATTTTCGCACCAATCATTTAATATGCAGAAAACATTACGAAGAGCATAAAGAAGAGAGCATACAAAAGTGAAAATAAAATTAACTTCATTGTTAAAAGCGTGAATATGATATATGTACCAAAAGTAAAATATTTCAAATATGATTATTTTTTTTGGAATCGTATTGAGTTAGACCATTAAAAATTATACATATGAAATTTCCCTATTTTGGACAAACTTTTTTAATGTGAAATTTTACTTTTTTGGCAAAAATTATAATGCTTAAAGACTGAATTTTTCAATTCTATTTCCAGGGTTGTATTATAAGTAAATTGTTATGTGGGAGTAAAATATGAAAAATAAATTTTTTTGATGCTTAATTGACTCAGATCATAACATATGATGCAAATCTAAAATTTCCCTATTTTGGGAAATTTTTTATTTAATGGGAAATTTTACTTTTTTTGTCAAAAATTATAATGCTCAATGTAACTGACTTAATTTTTGAACTCTTTTTTTGCGTTTTGACACATTTCATACAAAGATTGAAATCAGTTTGTATGGAATTCAATCTGAAATTCCCAAATATGGTAATGGGAAAACATAAACACAAACCATCTGGACTTTGAGAGAGTTACACATATACAAAATATGGTAATAATCGAAATTTTCTTTTTTCGCTTTTTTTCGAGGAAAATTTTACTTTTTTTGGAATAATGTACATTCATTTATGCTTTTGGAGAAAGTTTTTAACTTAAGTTTAAAACAGAACTTTATAAAAAAATGTACAAATATTGAATAAAAATAAAAATATTTTCTTGTGTTAAATAAAAAAAAAATATTATTTAACATTTATTTTGATCAAACTGCAGATTTTGCATAGAAAAACATTAATTTTAATATATAGAAAGATTTTCCCAGTAAAGAAAAATTAAATAATTGTAAAATTTTATTAAAAATAGCGTTGATTAAACAAAAATAAGGAAGTTTTATAAAATTGTCAGTAAAGGCAAATTTGTCAGTAAAAGGAAATTAAATAATTGTAAAATTTCATAAAAAATTAAGCAAAAATTAAACAAAATCAAGGAAGATTTATAAAATTTCTGTACTTATTTATAATTTATTTATTTATTTTTCGATCACATTTTCTACATTTCAAATTTAAATTTTAAATTCTAATAGTTTTAATTTTAATAACAAGAAATTTTTCACAACTTTTATTTATTAAATAAAAAATTAGATTATTTAGTTAAACAAACATCATTGCACTTTATTAATTTTTTGTTCAAATTTAAACTGTTTTCCAATAACAAAGTATTGGCTGGTTTTTTGATGAAGATACTTTACTTTTGCAGTGCATCGAAAAATTTGATTGAAACTAATTTTATTTGCAAAAATTTAAATCCATTTGTTGGATGTTACTGCCACTAAAGCTTGTACTTTAAAAAATTTAACAACCCGCTGGTTAAAGTTTATCGGTGATGGTATTGTAATTTATAATTGTAAGCAGGATGTGATATAAACTGTTTTGTGGTGTTAAGGGTCGATAGTTATTTTTCATTGCTAACGCAACATTTTGACTTAATTTGTCTGTGTATTAGTCAGTGAGTGTAATTGAGCATCTTCAAAAACTAGGCTTATGCTATGTTCACACTGAGAGCTTAATGAGCATTTACGAAATCCACATTTACGAACGGCCCTTTAATCGTTATAGGAGTAACAGGGACAAAAACATATATATAGTAAATGCTCTAAATGCGCATTTAGCTCTCAGTGTGAACATAGCATTACCTAGAACATTAAGAATCTTCGCAGCTCTGTCGCATAACCTTCCCGCTTATATTCGAAATCCTAGGCTTCGTTAGATAAAGCAGGATCCACGAGATTCTTAGGCGACGAATAAATTATTTGGCCAAAACCACTGAAGAATTTATAACTTAGTTAGTTGGCGCTACAACTGTACGTCGGTCTTGGCCTCATCTAAGAATGTGCGCCAGTCATTTCTGTAACTCGCTTGCTGACACCAGTTGAAAATTCCAAGTTTCGTTAGGTTGTTGTCTACTTGGTCTTTCCAACGATGGTGCGGTCGTCCACGTTAAATGCCGAATCGAATATTTTCTTCACTGGAGCATCGTCTTTCATGCACTGAACATGAGCTAACCAGCGAAGCCGCTCAATATTAATGCCCTTGACTAAGTCAATGTCAGCGTACATCTCGTACAATTCATCATTCCACCGTATTTGACACTCGCCATTGACGCAGAGTGGTCCGCAGATCTTACCAAGAATCTTTCTCTCGAAGGCTCCCAAAGTCTTTTCATTTGTGCTGTTCAGCGTCCAGGTTTGTGATGCATAGAGTAGGACGGGCATGAGGGGGGCATACAGTAGGGCAAAGAGTTGGGCTCTGTTTCTCAACTGCCTACTGAGCCCAAAGTAGCACCTGTTAGCAAGAGTTATTCTTTATTTGAACTCAATGCTGATGCCGTTGGTTGAGTTAATGCTGGATCCCAGATAAACGAAGTTCTTCACAACCTCGAATGAGGTATTGTCAACGGTAACGTGGGTTCCAAGACGCTGGGACTGTTTGTTTGTTGACACCAAGCATTTCGTCTTATCTGCATTCACTGCCAGACCCATTCGACTTGACTCTCTTTCTAATATTGAAAATGCTGCACTGACTTCGCGCATATTATGGCCAATGATATCGATGTCATCAGCATACGCAAGCAGCATAACACTCTTGTAGAATATTGTGCCACTACTTCTCAGATCAGCAGCTCGGATGATCTTTTCCATCATTAGGTTGAAAAAGTCGCACGAAAAGGAATCACCTTGTCTGAAACCTCGTTTGGTAATAAATGTTGGGGAGAGGTCCTTCCCGATTTTAACTGCGCTGCTGGTGTTGCTCAGTGACATCCTGCAAAGTCGTATTAGTTTTGCAGGAATACCAAATTCAGACATGGTGGAGTACAGGTGCTTCCTTATTGGGCTGTCGAAGGCGGCTTTGTAGTCGACAATGGTGGGTGTCGACTTGTTTTTCTTGAGTCTTCTCCAAGATTCGTCGTAGCGTGAAAATCTGGTCGATGGTGGACTTTCCAGGTCTGAAGCCATACTGATAAGGTCCGATCAGTTCGTTTACAATGGGCTTCAATCTTTCACATAAAACGCTCGACAGGACCTTATATGCGATGTTAAGAAGGCTTATCCCACGGTAATTGGCACAGATAGTGGGATCGCCTTTCTTGTGGATTGGGCAGAGCACACTGAGATTCCAATCGTTCGGAATGCATTCTTCCGACCATATTCTGCATAGAAGCTCGTGAATGCATTTAAGTAGAGCCTCGCCTCCGTTCTCTAACAGCTAAGGAGGCAAGCCGTCAGCACCCGCGGCTTTGTTATTTTAAAGCCGAGCTATAGCTGTCAGAACTTCATCATAGTCGGGTAGCGGAACCTTGACTTTGTCATTCGTAACTGATCCTGGTTTTAAAACCATCGGCAAGGCGTCTTATCTTTTCGAATAATTTTCGGCCCTCATTTCTATTACCATACATCTCCATCTTCTCATGCTCGCGCTTTTCTGCTTCTTTTTTCCGCCTGAAAATACGTCTCTCTTCCCTCTTTTTCTCTTTGTATCGCTCCATAGCAGCGCGCGTCACATCCGACTGCTTTTTAGGTGGCTTTGAAGATGGCGTCACGACACTCCTGGTCGTACCACTTTTCGACTAGGGCGGTGGTAGCCAATCACCTCTTTAGTAGCCTCACGCATTGAGTGGGAAATGTGTGTCTACTGCACGCATACATCATCGATTGGAGGACTGCTTTGAAGCAGGAGTGAGAGTCGAGAGGCGAAAGCTTGGGCTGTCTGTTTTGATTGCAGCTTATCGATGTCTAGCTTTCTCTGTGTAGGGTAGCGTGCTTTCTTAGTTACGCACAGACGTGTACGGATCTTGGCTGCGATATGATAGTGATCCGAGTCAATGTTTGAACCATGAACCGTGTGTACATCCATTACACTGGGAGAGTGCATTCCTTTGATAAAAACGTGATCAATCTGGTTTTTTGATTAGGGGACATCCAGGTGGCCTTATGAATATTGAAATGCTTGAACCTAGTGCTACTTACGACCATGTTTCGTTCTGCGGGGAAGTCAATCAGCCTCATTCCGTTATCGGAGGTGGATTTAGGGCATTTTTTGGTAATTTTTGGTGATTTTTTAGTTATTTTATTGTCATTTTTGGACCTTTTTAATTTTTAGAGCATTTTTTTAATTTTTAGGTAATTTTAACGAAATTATAATAGAACTTTTTTGTTTTTTCGTATTAAAAAATTGTCTTTTCATGGAGTCTTTTCAATCAAGAACATTACCTACCGAAAAAGGAGTAGCTTTGTTTATAGACCTCGATGATAAAAACTCTGCGCGTGGTGAAACTGACGAAAGGATATGTAGAAATATACAACAAGTGTTTGATAAAAGCTCAGGATATGCTAGTATTAATTTACTCTATTTTTATGCTCTATTGCTGAAATATTAGGGGTACAAATTTCAATACTAAGAAATTAAAAGACCTTACATCCGATGACATATCGTCTTAAATATTTTCCTATCGTCAGTGCAGAAATAGAAAGAAGTTTTTCTGTTCACAAAAACATTTTACCAGACAATCGACGTTCCTTTCATTTTAATAACTTCAAACATTGTAATATGCATATAACGTTAGCATAAAAATTTTATACAATAAATTTAAAATTTAGTTATGTTTTATTTTTAAAGCTTTATATTTTTATTTTTTTATGTATTTGTTTGTGTTTTTTAGGTAATTTTTGTCAGTTTGAAGGTCATTTTCTGCAGTTTTAAGGTCATTTTTGTCATTTTTTTAAGGTTATTTTCTGCAGTTTTTAGGTCATCAAAATCCGAGCCCTGGTTATTAGTTTTGATGCTTGAAGTATTGGGAACAAAATCGTATGGGAAAGTTATTAGGCAAAGTTTGAGAAAATCCAAAAAATTCTTCCTAGATATTTGGAGAGTACAGTGGTACACAACATAGCTCCAATGTGGTACACTGCCTTTGAGTGAATCGAATTTAAAAGATCTTTAATAAAAAACATTTCATAATCAGAACAATCATGAAACATTTTCCCCGGGGAGTTGTAAAAGGGAGTTTCCGGTTTTAAGATAGCAGATAAAGACATCTCATTTTTTTTTTATTTTACACTAATGAATATTGGCAGTTGATAAACAAAATTACATTAAGAATTTCCAAAAACTTTTTAAACTTTTTCTTAAAAACTGAAACTCCCTTTAACAACTCCCGGGAGAAAATGTTTCATGATTAAGCTAATTATATATATGGACTGTTTTGAGAGGTATCGGTGAAACGGAAAATAATGCGCAAGTTAAAAAGTATTTATAAGAAAATTATTAAATGCTGCCACCAAATATATAATCATAAAACCTTATTAACCGCTAAGATGAATACCACAAAAGCCAATTTGAGACGAAAAGGTATAAAAAATCTTAGATTGAATAGTGTTAAGAACTAACGAAATGTAACGCTAATAAAAAAAGTACACAATAAAAGAGAACTCGATTTTTTTCTTTAAAAAACTTCGCTGACTTTGAAACAAAAAAAATGTCGACCAAACTCGTATTTAAGAAATAATTGGTTACGTCATGTGTTCATTTACCACTGGGTGTGTTAATTTCTCATTGGGAGAGAGCAAATAGAAAATTAGAGAATGAAAGGGTATAATAGAGAGATTTCGAACAAGTGTATTTGACCAACTTTTTGTATTTATATAAATTTCTTACATAGTGCTTAGGCTAAATGGTTTGTTCTTTATGCAAATAAAAAATTTATTTAATTTTCACCACCAACATTTCGCTGGTTATTTTTTAACTTCAGGAAATTTTCTTTATATATTTAAATTTTAAATTAAAAACGGATGAGTCTGTTTAATTTTCACAAAAAATAACAGTTGACAACCAAACATTAGACAATTGGAATTTCACTATTAAACAATTTTTGTCAAGTCAGCTTAAACTAATATTGCACTTCTTCTACATCAAATATACTCTGTGTTCATTTAAGATTCAAAAGCAGTCACATCAGTTTTTAATCAGCCCTATCTTGAAAATTTTCTCCCTTGGAATCGGAAAAGGTAGTTTTAATTTTTAAGATAGCAGATAAAGACATCACTTTTTTTACGCTCATGTATTGACGGTTGGGGGAAAAATTAGCATTAAACATTTTCAAAATGTTCTTGAACTTTAATCTTAAAAATGAAAACTCACTTTTCCGATTCCCCGGGAAAAAGTCTCATGATTGGGCTGAATGTAAAATTTGAATTTTTAAATGCATAAAGAAGCTGAAAAAACCAGTGAAACGTCGGTGGAGAAAATTAAATAAATATTTTAATTGCATAAAAAAACACAGACCATTTAGCCTGTGCACTAGTGCAAAAAATTATAAAGAGCGATTATAAATGTGTAAAGAGACGAAATCAGAAAAAACTTAAGTATTATGCATATTTTAGCTTAACTCTTTTCATTTAGTTTTTTATACTTTTTGCTTTTAAATAGTTTCAACTAAGATTGGTTGGCTTTAAGCAGTCGTGTCCACAAAAATTAATAAATAAACCAAAGCGTTGACACACGCTAATGATTTTTGCATTAATATTAAGAAATATAATGGTTTTTTCATGCAAAGCTGTCGTTCAAAGTATACCCTTCAACCTAAAGTTAGCTTGTGTTAAATAACAGCAACTGTTTTGCTTCAGTTTTTATGTTATTTTTTCTATTTTAAACCATTTTTATTATTATAAAAACTAAGCTATTCTTAAATTTCTGAGTACTTTTAAATGTTGTTAGTGAAGAAGACAGCGTGTAAGACTTTTGAGCAGCTGCCACTCTCAGCAGCCACTGGGCGGTCCTAGCTTGCCTTTGAGTATTTTTCGTATCGTTTCCTCTTTCTGTTGCAACTTCTGCTGCATTTTATCCAACTCCTCCAAGTGACGCGCATGCAGGCCACGCACCTGCGATTCCTTATGCTTGACAATTGCCTCAAGTCGCTTGAGAGCATCCCAGGTATTTTGCATATTGGTCTGACCCTCTTCCAGCTTCTGCGCCCACTGCAAAGCAATGCGCAAGCGTGCTTTCAGCCGATCACGCGATCGCTTCACCTTTTCCGCAGTGCGCTGCAGCACTGCATTGCGTCGGCGCAACTCCTCTAGATTTTCCGACTGCTGGTCGAAGTTTTGCTTGAGTTCTGCATGCGCGGTCTTAAGTTGCAGCCTGCACTGCGAGCCATCCGCTTGTTGCTCACGCAACTCGTACACTTGTTTCTCCAACAATGACTTTTCACGGTTGTGCTGCGTCTTCAACTGCTCCAGCAACTCCTTACATTCTTGCAGCGACTGTGCAATGCTTTCTTGCGGCGGCGCATACAGACTTTTGAGCGAGGCCAGCTCAGACTTGCAGCGTGTGTAGGCCGCCTGCATGTGCTCCATATCGAGCACAATGGATTGCATCTTTTGCTCATAGCAATGCATTACCTCGACAAGCTTCTCTTTAGCTAAGTCCGATTTACGTGACTGAGCCTCAGCCTTGGCGCGACAGACATCGGCTTGGGCCTGCAAGCGCGTGCGCTCTTCACGCCAGGCACCAAAGTCACGCTTCAGGCTCTCGTTTAGCTGCAGCAGGCGCGTGTTCTCCTCCAACACAGACTTGAGTTCGCCGGTGAAGATTTCGAACTCCTGTTTGTACTGTTGGAGCAGCTCCTGCTTGTCCTTGAGCATCTCGTCGTAGGATTTGAGCAAAGGCGCAAGCGTTGTGGTGTGTATGGAGTCGGGCCAGTGCTTTTGGCATGACGTTGCTGGTGTGTGGGCAGATGTTGCAGCTGCTGGCGTGGGTGAGGAAGCACTTGTGTCTTTGTTGTTGTCAGCCGTTCGCTGTTTATCCTGATAATATTCAATTTGCACATTCAAACGATAGACCAGCGTCTTCAACATGTCGATGTCGCTATTGACTGCGTTTGTGGTTTCCAGCGCTTGCTGCAGCTGCGTCTGCAGCTTGCGGCAATTGACGCAGTTCTTGATGCGCTGTTTGAGCTGTGACAGTTTTTCATCAAGCAGTTGAACATCGCTTCGCAACTTCTTGTTATCCTCGGCAAACTGCTCATTAAATTTGTGCAGCGTGGCAAGACGCTGTAACAGCTGCTCCATTTGCTTGTCCTTGGACTGCAACTGAAGGGAAGGGAGGATTAATTACACATTTTTGGAAAATTTAATGCCATACAAACCAATTCATTGAAATAACTATTGGTTTTGGTGGAAGCGGGCGTTCTGACTTGCTCCTGACCCACGCTGCATTCGGCGCTGCGAGATCTACGCTTAAAGTTTCCCGAAATAGTACGCAGACACTTTTCGGTGTTGCGTTTTTTGCTTTGAACGCCACCATGTGTTTGTTGTTGTGACTGCTCCATCTGCTGACTATCGGATTGATCTAAATCGGTAATCATAACATTGCGCCGCGGTTTGTCGGATGCAAATGTTGTCATTCTAAAAAAAACAATTGCTCCACTTTTTTGTTATTGATGAATTTTGATACAAAACTCAAGCCCAAAACATGGCACACTAAACGAGCAAGTGTTGTTGAGTAAACAAATGTTAAGGCGCGCGCGTTGTCCTGGCAACAACAAACAGCGTGTGGTTTAAATAGCTATGCGGCTTTAGGGTGGCACACTTGGCCAAAACGCTAATTTTCACGCTGTTGTTATTGATTTTAACGCTACTGCCTGTAAACTTAGCCCTAAACAAAGTTAAAGTCAAATTAAGTGAAGATTTTGAAGGTTGCGTGATTATTGAAAATTTCAAGAAAAATATGTTGGTGTTATTAAGTAAAAACTACTTGAATAAGATTGTGAAAAAATTTTTTTTTGAAATTCAGCAGTCTTCTATTACTTCTTTAGTCCACAGAATTGAGTCACTACTTAACACTACATTGCACTAAACCAAAGCAGAATTATAAGAGTTTTCTAATTACAGTTTCATATTATGGTATCAAATCAACAAATTTAACTTAAGTCAAACAAATGTTTTGGGGTCAATTATAAAAAGGTTTTGCTTTTACATTCAAATTCTATATTTAAATTTAAAAAACGATTAAACCCTCAACACTTTTGAAAAAAATTTAATTTTAATATTAAGGAAAAAGTTTCCTATCAATATTAGAAGTTAAAATCATGAAACCCTTTCAAAACTTAAAGTTGTGTTTAAATACTGTGGTATATTTATAAAATTGCTTTTCATGCTTTCGATTAACGATATGTCCCTTATAAAATTGTAATTTTTCATTCATTTTAAAAAAAGAAATGCTACATTTTTTATATTTCTGTTAATTTATTTATTTGATAACAAAACAAATTAAAATATATCTCAGCAAGCTAAAATGTTACGGTTTTCTTTAAATATATAAAATATTTTTTTCCTTGTTATTAAAGAGGCAGCAAACGCGTCGCTGTAGGAAATTAATAAAAACTTGAAGTTAAATAGTTTAAAAATTAAAAATAAGACATAATGAAGAAAGAGAGAAACTTTGCTGTTTTAAAAACGCGTTCATGCAAACTTTCGGCAGGCACTGTGCTTGAGGAAAATTTGCAGCAGAAACAAGACAAACAAAAAAAAATCATATCATCGGGTTAGTTAAGAATTTTGAATTTGAATACAAATACAAGCATGTATTTTATTATGTTATCTACTCCATTTCGCTCCAAAATGCTGCCGCTTACTCGTTCGGTATACTTTTTTTTTGTGTTTAATAATAATTATTAGTTCAAATGTAAGTTACGCGTACATTCAACGCAACTAGAAAGTAGAAAAAGTTTTTATGACTTCTTTTTTAGATGACATACGCAACGCCGCTCAATCCGTATGTTATTCCATCAGTAGCTGGGCACAAAGTTAATGCCTAGCTTAACGAACTCACTCATCTTTTCGAGCACACCTGGATAAACTGACTGCATCAGCTGCTGGTAGCTTTGCTCACCCAGCTGTGCGCGCAGCGCACCCAACTGCCACTCGACACAGTCTGTTAGCACAATTTTATGCACCGGATCCTTAAGCGATAGTTGTCTGCAGCGATCGTAGTGATAGGTTTTGTAGTCAAAATCATCCAATGCATAGCTGCTGGTGTCCAGATCATGCTCATCTATAAATACTAGACAATCACAGTATTTCACTTTGGCGGCTGCTTTGGGTGTAGACGACGACACATTGTCGCCAACGCCGCCTCCACCGCTGCTGCTCTCATCGTTATCCTCCTCCTCACGCATCACCTCCTTAAGTGTCTCCGATATGTTCTGCATGAAGCCGGGAAAACGTTCGAGCACAATTGAATTGTTGCTAAAAATCGAACAAAAGGCTAGACAGAATAGTTTGCGTTTCTCCACCTCCGTGACCAGCGGCATCTTTGTTATCCATACATCGAGTATGGTTTCCAAGGCGCTGGGTTCTTGTATGCTCTGCACAATATTCATGAAGACTGACTGATCGATGAGCAGCACGCGCGCCACCATCATGAGGTACATGCTCATCAGCATCGGATACTCTTTGTTCAAATAAACCTGTTTGAAGATGTAGGGTAGAGCTGGACGCACCAGTTCTAGTCCATAATTTGGTTCAGCTTTAAGGCAGGTCTCAAAAACTTTCATCATTAAGACAATGCCTTCGGGGCGAATGTCATCGAAGGTGCGTGTGCAGAAGTCAACAAAGCCATGACCATAGCGCTCCAGGTAGGCACGTGCATCGAGCAGTATGTAGGCTTGTATGAGCACGAGTATATGACGCAGATTTTCCGATGACATTTCCATGATGGGCAGCAGCAGCTGGCACAGCTCGTGCTGCTTAGGCGCAAGGCTGGTCGAGTTCTCCACTACGCCTAGCCAGAGTATGAGACCTTCTTCCATGAGGTAGATGTGTGAAGGTTCCTAGGATAGATTTAAAAGGGATTAGTTTGGTTTGGTAAAAGGTAAGATGAGCAAATATGATAGAGTTTTAAAAAAGACCGTGCAAATCTGCCAACCTCGATGTTTTTGGATTTTTAATATTTTTTTAAATTCGATTACTTTGAGTTTAGAGATGACTTTATATATGTAATGGTTAATAATTTAGTTGAAGGGTGGAATGAATTTTAAGTTTTTTTTTAATCACAGTTCAAAGCCCCCGGAAAATATGTTCGCAAAGAAAAATCATCGTTGTTTTGCAAGGTTCTGTAAAGCACCAAGCCAATTTCATAGAGATAGTAGACCTGGGGAAATATTAGAATTTCTTTCGATAGGTCAGTATTTTCTATAAACATTTACATTTCTCTCATAGTTGTACCTGTATAAAAGGCTGAGGCATCCAGCATTACGTCGATATCAAAAACAATTGAAAAATTAATGAAATATTATCGTTTCCCTGCAAACATTTGGAAGACGCTTGGAAGAGAAATTGTTTTTGTGAAGCACTTGCGATTCGCCCAAGGATTCTTTGGAAGATCGATCGCTTTTCGATAGCCCAAACAATAAATATTCTCTAATTAGTTATTTTAAATCCATTGGATTAACTGCATTAATAGCTTTCAATTCCTTGAAGTCGCATAAATTGGTAACTTGGCCAAACAAATTAATGATGTACTTAGAGATTTATGTCCTATGCAAGACCAATTAATCCAATTTTAAATAAAATTCAGAACCTGACATTTTTTCGTTGTTCGCTTCACGTGAAATGCCCTAAAAACCGAGCGGTTTCTCCTTCTTTTTAGCGCATACATATTAAGTTGTTTGACTGTCATTAATACTTTTTAATTTTTTATTTTTTGCACATATGTTTTAGTGATTTCATTTTTCACAGAGTTTTCTATGAAAACCGTTTTTAGCTTTTATTTGGCGGGTTCTGTTTTTAGAATAACGTAATTACGTCTTCTTTGGTTTTTCTTTTGCTTGTGCTTTTTTCACAAAGTGCTACGCAACAGCTACAGAAAGTGCCAACAATGCAACGCTATATAAGCGATGCTATTTGCAAAGAGAAGAAAATGCTTTGAAAGTGCATATAAGCAAAGTATATAAAGGCTGTTTGGTATTTTTGTGAAGAATATTAAACGATTCGTAACTTGAATACAAAGACTTTAACGTAAAAACGTCAATATAAAAGTAACTAGTACAAAGTATAAAAATAAGTTAATAAACAAAGGAAACCATTTTCCCTTCCCCTACCTGTAGATTGGTACTCAGCTCAATGACGCTGTAGATAAAAGGCTTCATTGCCTCCGGAATATCGCGTATTGCTTTTAACAGCTGCTGAAGCGTGCAAATGATGGCACAGCGCAGCATATCATAGTCTTCACTCTCTTTCCACAACATTGGCAGATAGCTGATGAGATTGTCAGCATGCTGCTCAATGTGATCGCTCATCTTTTCGACAATTAGCGACATGCTTGTCAGCACATTCAGCTTGGTGTCGCATTCCTTGGCTTCACGCAGCAGTACAAATAGCGATTGGAAGGACACTTCAAGATAAGGTAAAAAGCCTTCGGGCGCAAAGTCAAAGTCCACAATCAAGCGATAGAGTGTCTTTGAGGCAGCCAAGCGTATGGACATGTCCTCAGCGGGACGCAGCAGATGTAGGCACGCCTCGTAGGCTATCGGACGCAGTTCACGTGCCAGCTTGACGCCAGCCCACTCGGACACTAGCCAAATAATACGCCTGCGTAGTATGCGAAAGTTGTCACATTCGATCTTTAGTTCCGCCAACAGCTGAGTGCTGAACCAGGTATCGAAATCGATATCATTAAAGAGATGAAACGAGGCCACGCCTGCCGCATTGTAGATGGCATCTTTAAGCAGTATATCTTTCAGATCCGAATCGGCGGACAATTGTATTTGCTGTGCTTTATTGATATACTTGACTACCTCGGTTACCGCCTCTTTATGGAATTGCGGCATCAGCGTAACAAACAGTGACTCTACACAAGGACGCAGCGAGTACTTCCAACTCTCACCGCCGTCATCTTGTGCAAAACCTTCTGGATCTTCGGACCACAAATCAAGCTCAATTTGCGTCAGCAGAAAATAGTGCGTCATAATTTTCTCACAAATATAACAAAGACGCTCGCTAGAGAAGAATTCAAGAAGCAAGGCACGCGTGGCATCGTCGCGCTCACATATCAAAATGCCTTTCATTAGATTGATGCAGTGTATGGCGAAATGACGGAAGTTGATGACGTTTTGCGAGAAAATTAGGTAGGCGCCATCGTGGAAGACGTAGTTAAAGGAGAACGCTAAAGCAGTGGCAAAGAAACGCACAAACGACTTGGCGTGCATGTCCAGAAACTCGTTGAGTATCTTCATCTGCTTTAGTATAAATTTTTCTGTAAGCGCCAGCAAAGTTTCGTGGGCTTGCATGCGCTGTAGTTCATAACGGCACTCGAGACACTGTTTGAGGCGTCCAAAGATGAGCTCTACAAATTGCATGCATTGCGCAGAGTTGTGCGGTTTATTGAAGCCAAAGATGGTTAGCTTGCGTAATATGCGCAATGTCAGTAGCGCCTTCTCCATGGTGGCTATGGTCAGCTCTTGAGCACAGTTGCTGCTCAACTGGTGGAAGTAGAGATTAGTAAAGCCATCCCACAGTTCATAGATGTAGCTGTAAATGTTTACAGCTAGCTCTTCGAATACACGTTTGTCGGCCATCATGCGCTTGGAGGCCATCGCCTTCACCACATGATACAGCACCAGCAGAACACGGTGCTTCTGCTCTTCGCTACTATTTTGCAGCAATTTCAACAACTCCGGAATCAAATGCGGCCAGTCGCGTGGGCAATCAATGCGCGCTATTTTAGACACGAGTACCGCTATTTGCAGTGCCACCTGCGGTATCGGCTCTGCCAGATTGGACAACAGCAGTTGCCGTATTTGCTGTTTCTCTTCCGGTGGCAGTTCGTTCTTTACATTGCGTCTCCAATATTGATTGACGCCATTCTTGAGATATACTGCAGCCATCCAGCGTACATTAACCTCCAGCTGCTGGTTTTGAAAGATACGTACTAGTGTTGGAAAAAAGCCCGGCTGCTGCTCCCATTCTCGTAGTTTTTCTTCAGCTTTGCACACAACTTCGTGATTGGGGTCGGTTGCAGCACGCAGTGCCTGGCAAACTATCAATTCGGGGGACGTCGACTCCAGTTCCATGTTCCTGGGGTGCGGTGTGAGATAATTAATATCAATTAATTGCAATTACTACAAACTTTATTGTTTTCTTTTTACACTCACCGTCGTTTGACATCAACGTTTAGCTTGCTACAACTTTTTTAAGACACCAAATTCACCGCACATTCAATAATTTTCCATTTAATTGCGAATTCATTAAAAAAAAGTCGCAAATTTTAAGTCATGCCCGAAATTCGTTTGTCAACGAATGACAGTCGTGAAGGAGTGTGCATGTAGTTTAAATAGGGTACGTTCAGTGCCGAGCGAATGCAAAAAAAATGCAGTGCTAGCTACTGAAATAATTTAGTTAGTGTTAAGTTGTGAATTCATATATAAGAGTAAACTGTAGACTAGTCTTATTTTTCTCTTTAAAGCTGGATTCACTCATAAGGTCCAGTTATAATAGACGTAATATAAAGTAACGTAATGTTGTCAACTGTCATCGTGACGGGGCGTAATGTAAGAAAACATTGTAGCAATTATAATAGGCAGTAGCCAGGCAGTTGTTTGTCGTAAATAATTGCACGTTCCTGTACAAATACAATTAAATCTTCGTCATCTATAGCTGTGGATACATAAAACTATCACATTAATAACGAAAACTCAACAAAAAGCGTAGTTCAACAATATAAAATAGCGCAATAATCGAATCTAACCTCAATGTTTAGTTGTTCTTTGAACAGACGTAATGTAAAGTAACGTAGAAATCGAAATCCAACGGATCTTTACGTTCCGTTACATTACGTTACTTCTATTATAATCACTTGTATAAGAAAAGTATTGATTGAAACAGTAAGTGACAGAACACACTGCTGCAGTGACATTTCACTACATTACGTTACGTCCATACTAATTGCGCCTATAGTATAATTCATATGAGAAATATAACTAACCAAGTAGCCGCACAACTTTAGCTGCGGATGATGAAAGTCAAACAAAAGAAAATCAAAACTTGTGTGTACTATGATTGCTATGGCAGCTGATGCAAAACGGATATCAAAAATGTTTTTTGTCACATAAAGAAAATAAATAAATAAATGTTAAACAACACAATCTTGTGAAAAAAATTTTCTTTAACGCTCATTTTGTATTATGAACACAATTTTGAAAAAACTACTTTCGTTTTAGGTTTTCTTTTGTTTGACGTTTGTCATCCGCAGCTCATGAGAAAATAGGCTGTGTGCGCGGCTACCTCATAAATATTGTAGTTATATCATGGTATAATTATTAAAAAGTAGTAGCGTCAATTTCTGCTGCAGTCAACGAATGCCAAACAAACGAAAATCAAAACGAGAGCGTTTTGTAGTTATTATAGCAGCTGATGCAAAATGGAAAAATCAAAAATGTTTTGAATCAGACAAAGAAAATAAATAAATAGATTTCATTTCAGTTTAAAAAAAAACTGTTAGTAAACACTCGTTCAATATTTTCGTTTGTTTGACGCTCGTTGATCGCAGCTCGTGAGAAAATCGTCATGGCTACCTGATAAATAATTTTACCATGCCATTCACTCATAGTAAAACTAGCCAAGGGAGTGTTAGGGCTGAATGTGTTCTCTTTCTTAGTGACCATAACTGTCAAACTCAGCTATTTTGGTATTTTTGCCAATTTTTGCTTTCATATTGCATTCTCATTGGTTAAAGATTTTGTATGAAATGTCAACTTCGTTTTGACAGTTTCGGTCACCGGCTCTCCGCCCTAACACTACCTCGTCTAATTTTGCCATGGATTCACTGATCACCTTTCGCGTGTTTTGTAAATTTTTTTTTTATTTGAAGTTTTCGCTCAGAGCGAAAGCTTGCTACACGCTCTCAACTTGATTAACATTATTTAAACCACACAAAAACATGCTGAAGGTTATCAGTGAATCCAGCTTAAACAAAATCATGTAAAATTTTGTATATTTATACTAAAGGTATTCATTCAAAGTGGCAATATCATAATTTGAGTAAGTAGTTATATTTATCAGCAAGTTTTATGAACAGCGCTTAAAGTCGATTGCTCATTTGCAGCATATTCGTCAGCTGCAAATGCACTGTCGATTTGAAAACAATTTCCAGATCAATATCTAGTATGTAAAAAAATAAATAAAAACTCTTTTCCCCCTATTGTTAATTAGTAAAACAAGCAACACTTGTTACTCTGTTGATATATAAAATAAATTTATTTTTTCCAATTCATTTTACCTAAAAAAAATTTAGAAAATAGAATGTCACATATATTTGCTTGACCATTTAATCAGAAAAAAATGTTTTTTAATGGTCACAAATATGGCTTCTTCAAAAATGGCTTCTACAAAAATGTGCTCAGTAAGAATTTAAAAAAAAAAACATAACTTTTTTATATAAATTTCGTTATGTTCACAATTTAAAGAAAATGAATTAAAAATTTCATATCGATTCGACATGCATATTTGTTATGTATAAAACAAACCAACATTGTTAATATATAATAAAAAAATGCTACAAAATTGGATCTCATATGTGCTTCAAACACCACATTTTTACATATTAAACATTAAAAATTTAAGCTGGAGTGCGCTTTGAAATAATTTATTTAAGTCTATATATGATGTTATATTAAAAAACTTTCAATTTTGGTATTTAAATAAAATAATTTAAAGTTTTTGCTTACTTTTAAATAATGATAGAATAAATTCTTTAAGCCAGGAAATAAGAGTATTAAAATTATTTGCTATATAAGCATGATAAAGGAGACATATTTAATTTAGTTACAAAAAATTGTTGTACTTTGTGGCTTTTAGAAATTTAACAATTGAAATATATTGCACTATTGTAATATTGTAAGTGCTGGCAATTTAAATTCTTAATTGTATATTTTTCTTGTGGTATTGTATATAGAAAATGTTGAAGCATTTAGGGTTTTCACACGCTGTCGTATTGTTGTATGTCGTATTGAGTTTTCAATAAAAAAAGACAACAACTGTGAACATACTCTAAGGGTTTATTTTGTTGTATGTCGTATTTATACAGCTGACTGAAGAAAAAGATAGATGACTGGAGAAAATAAATTTTTTTAAATGCCCAAAAAGAAAGCAAAAATAAGGGCTTTCTACATTGGTTTCTAACATTTCCGCAAAACATTTATAAAATGTTTGAGCCATTGGCTTCTAAAAACAATAACATAAGCAAACTTTCAAATTTGTTTTGTAAAAATAAAAACCTCAAAGCTTATATTTTCCATTAAAAAGTCAATTAATTTTTCTTCTTCTGCGACTGTCCATTTTTTATTTGGATTGCAGCAGTTGGGTTTTGCTAAACATATATTTTTGTTACATAATTAACATAAAATGTTACAAAAATAAACATAATTAGTGAAATTAAACATTCGCTTATCTGCATTATAGTTTACTTCAGAATCAGAAAGCCACGTCAAAACTTTCAAGAAATTCTATTTCTTCTCCAAACATTTTTACCTCGCATAAGAAAAGCTGTTATGGTAGTGATGTTTCTTATGAAATGCATACGGTAATAAGAAATTCGTTACAAGAAAGAACAGCCCTGGTGAAATACGACAAGAAGTACACATACCAAACGCGATTGTATTGTCGTAAATTTGTTTTATATGGGAGGCAACAACAAAAAAATTAGAACTGTTGTGAAAAAATACGATAATACAACAATACGACATCTTGTGAAAACCCTAATTATTTCTCAGTGAAAAATCGCCCAACAAAAAATCGAAAAATATAAATTAGAGTTTACTTGAAATTCTACCATTGAAAATAAATCGATTTTTTGTGTGGAAAACTTGTGATTTGTGGTGATTTTATATGTTTTTTCTGTAAAGTAATAAGAAAAAAAAATGTTTTTATCCAGAGAATTGATTTTGTTTTTATTTTAATGTTCAAAAACAAAATATAACCCTTTTTGCCTACACTAACAACAACACAAACAATTTGATTTTTAGATAATAAATCTCAATCTAAACTATTTATAAAATTGAAGTGCAAATTTAATGTTACCACTTTACTCCAAAAGTACTGAGCCAATTTTTATGAAAAAATTTAAAAATATCAAATTTGTGCTACAGTCTTTTTGTATTGTGTGTGTGCTTTTATTGCAAAATTTTAATACTCAGTATACTTAATAAAAGTGTTAAGTTATTTAAAAAATCATCCCAGCTGCCACGCATTGCTAATTCGTTATCTTTTGAAGCGTTTGTGTTGCGAGAGTTTCAATAAACTCCATGTTGTTTATATTCTTCTCTTTCTCTTCGTGCTCAGCTAGCACAGCGCCAAAAAGAAAAAACTGATGAGGCTCGAGCAAGGTGAAAAGTTAGATACATATAAATGCAGAGCGGCGCTCTTAAATAAAACAAAGCAAAAGCTACAAAGACATTTTTTATTTATTTTACATGTATAATCTTAAGGAGATTGATAAAAAAACATCCGTGGCTTTATAAATTAATGGGTTTTATTTAAAAAGTCATTGGAAAACATTGGAAAAAATAGCGGAAAATTCCGGGATCCTGGAATTAACAAAACCGTTTGGGATTGACAGCCTTAGTCCCTACAGTGTAATTTGGGCAATAATATGTTAATATCAGCCATATGGTTGCATGAACAATCCTCAGAATCAATAATCAAATTCTTGCAAAACTGTGTACTTCTTTGCATGCCGCACAAGATAAGCAAACTTTCTGCAAGAGAGTAAGAATTAAGGTTACCAATTCGTTTTCTCACCTTAATTGTAAATGTGAAGAGTTTATTTTTTAGACAATAACCTTATCTTGTTCATGAAGATCTTTATTATTCATAAACGAAGTGTTTCAACCTTAGTTAGCTCATAAGTCTAGCTAAACCAGTCATTATCTATTTCTGAATATTTTGGGAGACTACGATTTCTAAGGCATCACAATTTGACCATGAATTTATGAAGTCCTTTTAATAAAAATAAGAATGGCCAAAGGAAAAATTGATTGTTTTTCAAGTTATTGAGTTTTTACGAAAAAAATTTTTATAACAATTTTAAAAAAACTGGCTACATTTTACTTAGTGTGTAACCGATATTCATGGTTAACACTGGAACCCCAATAATATTTCTAATGCGTTATAACTAATGTTATTCGATTCGACTAACACGCTCCAAGACGCGTTTTTGAGGAGCTGATGGGTGGTACATAAAATACATTCAAAGCTATTGAGAAAATTCGTTGAGTATTTTATAGCTATTTGCATGCAAAATTAAAATATTTGCTTACATTAACCCACATTTTTTTAAAAAAAACTACCGTTATTACTATGAAATATGGAATCAAAATTATTAAAAACAAAAAAGCTTAAAAATTTATCCTTTATTTGGTATATAATATAAATGATTTATTTGACGTTTTATGGTGTTTTTTGTCATTAAATGATTTGAACTTGTACGGAAAGTTGTTATTTAAAGCATATTTAACCTAGTTGGCCTGCTTTCTAAGAAAACTACTATTTTTGGACACCGTGATTAGAAAATGAATTTGTGAAGTACTTTCAATAAAAATAAGAATGACCGAGAGAAAACTCGATTTATCGATTTGTTTTCAAATTATCGCTTTTGTACTGGCTGTATTTTTCTAAGTGTATAACCAATATGGATGATAAAGTTTCAATTTTAAAGGCAATATATTAAGATTTAACATGAATTTTAGGTAAATAAAATTCGTTAAGTATTTCTTATTTTAGAGCTATTTGTATGTAAAATTAAAATATTTTCTTGCAAACGAGTAAAACCGTTAAATTCTCAAAAATTACCTTTACTACTTTGTATTATGGAAAAGATATTAAAGCTTAAAAGTTTAGTTTTCATTTGATATATAATTTATGTAATGTTTTATGGTGTTTTTTATGAAATGATTTGCCCTTGCACGAAAAATTGTTATTTCAAGCATATTTACTTAAGTTTTTACTATAAAGAAGTTTTTTATTATGCATAAAATATATATATTTTAATAAATCAAACGAAAGGTATATGTTTAAGAATACAATATATCTTTGGTACGTTAATGAAGCAAATTTAGTATTGGATAACGGATCTTCTAATTTAAAAATTCAAATATGATGTTAATTTGCTTATAAATTTCAACTTATTTTTGCAATGATAATTATGTGTTGCATATCATTGAGAAGGTTATTAAATTATCTTTAAATTGGCATGTCAATTTTTAGATTCATTCGATAATGTTAAAGATATATTTGTTTTTTTGAACATAGCTTTTAGCAAGAAAAAAATTAAAAAGTCGATAGCTCGATAACTACTTAAGTAAGCAATTTTTTGTTCATCTAAAATTTTTTTTGGTATAAATAAAAAATAAAAACCAGAAAACACTTTCAAACAGCGGCAACCCGGAAATCGTAGTCGTGCCGAATATTTGAGTTTAGACAGTCAGTTATAAACTATATAGACGTAGATGACAATTTTGACTTTATATAATTATTTCGTATATATAACATTGTTTGACTGTGTTTATTTAAACGTTTACCAACACTAACCAACAGCTGTTATTGATAAAAGGGCCTGCCCTGGGTCAAAAACGAATACGTCAGATAAAAAACAAAACAAATAAAGCAACATAAAGATTGATAAGAAAACCAAGAAAAAAAGTGGAATTATTCATGTAAAGAAGTTCTTGGGAAAAAAATAGAAGTTGTGGAAGCAAAAAAGCACAAATATGTTGAAGGCTATAATATTGATTGGAGGACCGCAGAAAGGTAAGAATTTGTCGCTTAAAGAGGGACAAAATTTTTCTAACAAGCCAGTCAAATCAAATAATCAACAGGTACTCGCTTCCGACCACTTTCGTTGGATACACCAAAGCCGCTATTCCCGGTGGCAGGACGTCCCATCATACAACATCATATTGAAGCATGCATGCAACTGGAGGAGCTCAAAGAAATCCTCATCATAGGATTCTATCCACAAAGTCAGATGCAGAACTTTGTGAGCGATATGCAGAATTTGTACAGTATCAACATCAGGTAATGACGTGGTCTTGGCTACGTGTGAAACCTTGATATGAGAATTGATTGTTTATGTTTCTACTAAACTGAATTGGATTTGGTTATTTGAAGGTATCTTCAGGAGTTCACAACGCTTGGCACTGCAGGTGGAATGTACCATTTTCGCGACCAGATACGCGCCGGCAATCCTCGTGCCTTCTTTGTTTTAAACGGCGATGTTTGCGCAGATTTTCCTTTGAAGGATCTCTATGAGTTTCATGTGCAACGCTCTACAGCTCTTGTTACCATTATGAGCACTGAGGCCACGCGTCAGCAGGCGCTACACTACGGTTGCCTGGTATTTGACAAGGTCACTGGTGCTGTTTCGCATTACGTCGAAAAGCCAAGCTCATATGTGTCCACCTATATTAATTGCGGCGTCTACATGTGCTCCATGGATATATTTGCACAACTTGCAGCGGTATTTCACTCTCGCGAGCAGGAATACGTAGGTTGTAGTAGCTTTGGCAATGGCAATGGGAATGGCAGAGATCAGGGTCATATAAAGTGGGAGCAAGAGGTTTTGATGCCACTAGCGGGCACTGATAAGCTCTACGCTATGCCAGTGCCAAACTGGTGGTCACAACTAAAGACCGCCGGCTCTGCCATCTATGCCAATCGCCACTATTTAGGTGCGTGTTTGGAGTATAGTGTGTAAAAAAGCCTTAACTATATATTATGTTGATTTAGAACTGTATAAAAAGACACATCCAGAGCGGCTGGCCATTGCGGGCGTCAAGCATTTCGATGACAGCGATGGCGAGCTGATTTGCACCATTCTACCCGATGTGCACATACATCCTAGCGCCACTGTGCATCCCACTGCTGTGGTAAGTTATCGTTTGACTTCAATTAACATATATTTAATTTTAATTTTTACCTTTTGTATTATAGCTTGGACCAAACGTTTCCATTGGGTCTGGCGTGACTATAGGACCTGGAGTAAGAATACGCGAATCAATTGTTTTGGAAAATGCATGCATACAGGATCACACGCTGGTGCTGCACTCTATAGGTAGCATTGTGATTATATTAGAATTTTTTAAAATTCTCTTTATTCGAAATGTTCAAGGAACCGAAAAATTAAATAAAACTTTCAATATTCTCTTATGTTAGTGGGTCGTGGTTCCACAATTGGTCAGTGGTCACGTGTCGAAGGCACTCCTAGCGATCCGGATCCCAACAAACCTTTTGCTAAAATGGAAAATCCACCACTTTTCAATAATGAGGGCAAACTTAATCCATCTATAACTATACTGGGTGAGTTTGATGCTGCGTTTTGTTTCTGTTTTTTATTTAAATTTTACCATACGCTTGCCTTAGGTTGCTTTGTTACCGTTCCTTCGGAGAAGATTCTGCTAAACAGCATTGTTTTGCCGCACAAAGAACTGAGTCGAAGTTTTAAAAATGAAATCATTTTGTAAACAAAAATAAGCACAATTTTTGCAATACCAAATAATTAAATGTTTTTATAACTATATTTTTAGCAGCATTAAATGCATTATGGAAAGCATAAACTTTTATTCGGAGTAGTACGTATGTATTATTTAAAATTGATACTAAACACATTAACTAGTGAGAGGCCTAGATTACAAAAAGGACAACTCCAATTTTGACGGTTGTAAGAAAAAGTCGGAAAACTGATAAACAGGAAAAGCTGCAAAGTAATTTATAAAAAACAAAGTGATCATTGCTCAGTCTATTTGCTCAAAAATTGTAGCCAAATTCTATGGTTTTGTAAAAAACTTATTGAACTTAGCCAGTTTTGAAACTCATTTCTGTGACTTGGCCACTTTAAAATCAAACCGATTGGACTTGGCTACTTTTGATACATAACTTGTTGAACTTGTATATTTTTGAACTATGAAAAATGGGCTTGGCCAGTTTTGAAATATAGTAATTTATTATGATCTTATGAAGCCCGTTGAACTTGACCAGTTTTGAGGAATAGAAAACGCAAATAAAAAGAAAACCAATCAGTGCCCACAAAATTTTGGAAAAATCACATAAAAAACAAAAATAGTTTTTAGAAATAAAAAAAAGATTTCACACAAAATTTGAAGGAAAAATCACAAAAAATAAAAAAAATCGAAATTTAAGAGAAAAAAAAAATTTAAAAAATTTTAAAATTTGCTTTAACAAATTTCAAGTTTAAAATTTAGTTTATTATAGAAAAAAATAATAAGTCAAAAATTTTAAGAGATTTTTTTAAAAAACATTTATTAAAGAGAAAACTTTATGCAGAAGGACCGTAGTATCCAGTGTTGGGCTTAGTGAGGGTTGTAAAATACCAAAAATCACTACAAAAAAAAAAAAAAAAATTCCCAAATTCCAAAATTCAAAATATTGAAAAAGAAAATTCATTCAAAAGAAATAAAAAAAAATCGTACAACACCAAAAAATTTAATTTCGCCTAAAAAGCGAAATTTTGGGCTATTTTTTCTATAAACCAGTATTGAGCTAAAACGGTGTAAAAAATATACTCCTTAAGAAAAACTCATACATAAATACATAAAAAAGGGTCGAGAAAAATGTTTTACCCAAAATATCTCAGATTATTTGTGCTTTTTAAACTTGACTATTTCTGAATCTAGGCCACTCAATCAAAGGAAATTTCGTTTGAAAACTTACAGCAGCTTATGCAAACTAGTTTTTGCTTCATATTATTTATATATTAGTTAAATATAAATTGTGCTAAAAACTAGAGTGCTTATATTTACATATTCAAAGATGTTTTAAGTAAGTATACAATTTTTATGCAGTACGAGTTTATAATTTTTTTTAGTAACATGTAGTATTAGAAAATGTCCATTTGTATTTTTAAACCAAAAACTAACTTCCTAGCCTTTTTCAAACTTACTCAAGTAAGTATAGATCACAATTAAAATCTAATTGTGAGAAATAAAAAAAATAAAATAAAAATGTCTCTCGGGAAATTTTAGGGAATTTGTTGAAATGCATCCAAAATGTACGTTTTGCATTAAATATGCTCAAACTTCAATAACAGTGGCTTTATTGTTTTATAAAAATTGGGTTAAAAAATTGAAAAAGGCTTAGGGTTATATAAATGGGAAATTTTAATTCTAAAAGATTAAGTATTTTTAATTTATTATGTAAAAAAAGTTTGTGCTCTTATTTTGGGTACAATTAATTTTTGTGTTTGGGTTTTTTTAAAAGATTTTTATTTTTTTATTGGTATAAAGGGTTTTTTGCTTTTACCATGAGTTTATTCAAAAATAGGCTCAATTTTATAAAAAGTAAAAATTTCCCTTTTGGGATATTTTTTGGGAAATTTTTTTAATCCATTTAAAAGTTAATAAAAACTTAATGTTCGCAAAATATTTCGCTGAAATTAATTTTCTTTAATGAAAATTTACATCAAATATGGTTTTAAAGGGTTCCCGCAATGTTTGTGAAGTTTTTAACGTTGTCCATTTTTAATGTGTTAAAACAAAAATATATAAAAATTTATTTTCTTCAAGTACAGAAATAATTGTTAAATATTCTTAAATATGTTTGCATTTAACTAATATACTTTCTAAAATAAGCGGTAGCAGGCAGCATTCCTAATAATTCAACAGCATTCTAAAATCATTAAATTAAATTAAAATTTGCATTTTTATTTTTAAAGTGCACCGAAATATCCACCCAGCATTTTTTGAAATTTTTGAACAAATAAGAGTCCTTTTCGACTCTCCTCCGCGATGGTGACACTCGCAAGTGCGCTTAAGGCGAATTTACACATTTCACTCAAAACGATGATAGTGAACGTTGAACGATGACAGTGTATCAATTTTTAATTTACATTATTCAAAGTGTAAATTTGAAATTTGATGGATGATTCGGTGTTGAATGTCAAAATATATTTGTTGGCTGATTGATTTTATTGACGTTTAAAAAAATTAAATAAATAAAAGCTATTCAGCAATTACATAAAAAATATATAAACTTTCTGCTTGAAATTATGTTAACACCTTTCAATTGTGTTTAAGTACGATTGACACATCAGTTTCAAAGTTTGCTTTCACTTTCATCAAAAGTAGGAAGACCTTCTACTTCTTTCACTGTTCAATGTGGATGACAATCATCTTAATTTTTACAATTTTACAAATCAGATGATTCATCCAAAGTGAACGATGATAGTGAATCTTTTTGACGAGTCGTTTTATTCGAGTCGTTTTTTTATCCCGAAAATATCAAAAAATGATTGTCTACTAGACAATCATCCAAATGCTGCGTGGGATGGATCCTAAACAGACCGAAAAACACATCTCATCAAATTAAAATATTTCTCTATTGATTTCTAAGAATTATAAACTGTTATAATGTTTTTAATGCTAATATAATATCAATTGTAGAAGTCCACTTAAACGTCAGAAAATCTTCCAAGTGTGCATGGTAAAACTAGACAAGGTAATGTTCGGGCTGAATGTGCTCTCTTTCTTAGTGACCATAACTGTCAAACACAGACATTTCGCTAGTTTTGCCAATTTTTGCTTTCATATTGCATTCTCATTAGTTGCAGATTTTGTATGAGTTGTCAACTTCGTTTTGACAGTTTCGGTCTCCGGCTCTCCGCCCTACCACTGTCTTGTTTAATTTTACCATACAAATGTGGATCTCAATCAGGCGGAAACTCACCACAGCCTATAACTCTAGCTACTCTCAAGCTGATCTTTCCAGCTCTGTGTGTTGTTGCCTTTGTGTGCGTTTGTTTATTTTCTGCTCACCAACTTATTGACATGCTCTGCAGTAGTGTGTGTGGACAGGTAAACGCAGAGCTATTCCGAAATTTACAATCAAGTCGCTAACAACTTGTTGACCATAGTGGAGCAGCAGCTAAGTTCGTTCGTCGCGTTTTCTACTTTATTGGCAACAACTAGTTTTATAAAAAAAAACTAATAATAATCACAATAATACAATATATTATATATCATTAAAAGTTAGAAATATTAAAAGTGTGTAACATGCTGGAAAGACTAACATTATAGGTAGATGGATTCCAAAAACCATCAAAAATTGTATGGTAAGCAAACCGATCAACCAATTCTATTGCAGGGGGAAATTTTTGCTGAGCGCACAAACAGGTAGGTACGTAGGCAGCTCTATTCAGAAACAATGCCAATAATAAAAACAACAAATAAAAAAAAACAAAAAAGAAAAAAACAGCACACGTTCATAATGGGTTAGCGTTATTCTCGACGTTGACGGCGTTTTTTTTTTTACCTGTCGCTGCTAAACGCGATCGCGTACTTACACACACACACACACACACAGTCAGATGTTGCTGACAAAGTTGCGGTATGTATTTGTGCGTTATTCGTGCATGCATAAAACGGGTAAATTACACACCAACACTGTGAAAGAGCATAAGTTTTGAATGAGGCGAATGTGGGGAGTATAGGCTTGGGGTCAGTAGAATAGAGGTAAGCGAGTTGCTCAGGAGCCCAATTATATTGCTATACCGTAAGTGGGATGAACTTTATGTTGGAATGTGGATTTACTGAAAAGTAAGCGTAATGTTTATGCAATCATTATGTCGAGACATTTTTTGTGGTCAACGTTTATGCCTTATGAGTTTTTATAGAGTTACTACTTTACATATGAATATTTTTTTGGTCTTTTAACCACAATTTGTAATTATATAGGTATTATGTTTCTTTAAGAAATTCCTATTTTTTATTTATTTTTAAAATAATATAATGCAGCAATTCCATTTTGAACGTACTAGCTTTACGAAATGTCCATCTTCGATTTTGGTTACATTTTGCACGGCGAATCACTAACGGGAAAAAAACTTAGTTGGGAAGAAAAAAGTTTGACTTATTTGGGCGGAGTTACAGGGTGAAAAAAATTGACAAAATCAGCAAAAATGTTGAAAATCGATTTTTTACGAAAATACATAGGTTGGAAAGGTAATTAGTTGGACTTGAGATATGGTAATGCTAACATAAATACAAATATTTTTTTAATAACAAACGAATTTCTTAACCGAATTGTACTACTATTGGGTAAGTAATTTAACGGACTTTAATTAAAAAACAGTTTTGGGAAATTTTGGTGATTGGGGGTTCCAACCTTTGCGGTGCGGTGCTTGATTTGCAAGAAGGGTTTCGAAAAACACCTTTTATAAATTTAAAGTATTTTTTCTTTAAGCTAGTAACATTAATTTTTCAACAATATGGTGAAGACTCAATAGGTTCATGAGATATGAACATTTGAACATCTAACCAAAACGTACTAGCTTTACGAAATGTCCATCTTCGATTTTGGTTACATTTTGCACGGCGAATCACTAACGGGAAAAAAACTTAGTTGGGAAGAAAAAAGTTTGACGTATTTGGGCGGAGTTACAGGGTGAACAAAATTGACAAAATCAGCAAAAATGTTGAAAATCGATTTTTTACGAAAATACATAGGTTGGAAAGGTAATTAGTTGGACTTGAGATATGGTAATGTTAACATAAATACAAATGTTTTTTTAATAACAAACGAATTTCTTAACCGAATTGTACTACTATTGGATAAGTAATTTAACGGACTTTAATTAAAAAACAGTTTTGGGAAATTTTGGTGATTAGGGGTTCCAACCTTTGCGGTGAGGTGCTTGATTTGCAAGAAGGGTTTTGAAAAACACCTTTTATAGATTTAAAGTATTTTTTCTTTAAGCTAGTAACATTAATTTTTAACAATATAGTGAAGACTCAATAGGTTCATGAGATATGAACATTTGAACATCTAACCAAAAATTTAAATTAAAAAATTTTTTGTTTAGATGTTAAAATTACCTTATCCCATAAAACCATTGAAAAGGCACTTTTACCAGCTTTTAAAAAAATAATTATAATAATAAAGTGACCTTGAGCCCAATTAAAACCCAAGATCATAAATTAAGAGGTCGAAGAAATATCGCATTAATAATTACAATTTTTAAAATGGTGTTCCTTGAACCGCTACTTCGAAATTAATTACCTGACCGCAAGAGATGAATCTTCCAAACTCCAAAATTTCCAAAAATTATTTTTGTATTAAAGTCCGATTGATTACCTTTCCAATGGTAGTTCAAACTTAAAAATCGGTTAACAAGTGTTTGAGATATGAATTTCAGTAAAAATCTTATTTGGACTTTTTTGCCGATTTTTGTCAATTTTCTGCAACCTGTGACTGCACCAAAAATTACGCCAACGTTTTTTTCTTCAAATCAAGTTTTTTATATCTGTCAGTGAGGCTCCATGCGAAATTTCACCCAAATCGAAAATGGTCATTCCGTAATTTTTATTTTTCCGGTACGTTTAAAATGGAATTGCAGAATGGTTTTTTAAAAAAAAGCACTTTGAAAACTTTTGTTTTTTACATATGGGCATTTTCACAGAAAAGTCAACCTTGACCAAAAAATTAAAACTTATTAAAAACTTATTATATTAGGATATTATCTAAAAGAACCATTTTAATGATATTAATTTTAGCACTTTTTACATGAATTCATTTACCATCTGCACACATGTAGTTTTTCTTTTTCATGTTTAGTAAATGTTTCGTTAATTTTTTGTTTTAGTTAAAATGGAAGGCATTGGCTAAAGATAATGAAAGAATGGTTGAAGCAAGGAAAGAAAAATATATGAAATTTGTTTTTAATTACTAAATTATATCATTACTTAACTACATAATTACTAATTATCAAATTTGAGTAACGTAACGCCAGTAACTTCACGCCAGATAAAAAGCCTAAAAAAGACAAAGATTTTTAAATTTGATCATTGGAAAATAAACTTATATAATTTTTTCAAATCTTTCTAAAAAATAATTATTGCAAACAAAAAGTCTTGCCCAATAGAGAGTTTTTAAAATTTTGTTATCCAAGTCAAAATAACTTCCGTTTTTTAAAAATGCCAGCACATATTTTACTTATATCTTTAAACCGCAGGGTCGAGTGTAGCCATTTTTTTACTTAATAAAAAAGAATAAAAAACCCTTTTAAAAATTCGACTTTTTCATTTTTTTTTATATATCTTCGTACAAATTGTATGTAACGTTAGTTTGGAAATGCCCTTATAAAATATCCTAATAGGTCCTTCGACATATCTTCATTAAAAAAAGTATTGTATTCGAAAGCCGCATTATAAGATCGTTCAGGCACGCCGTGATAAGTGTGCATTTGCGTATAGAAACAAGATGATTTATTTTGTTTATTTTGCCATTAATTTTTTAGTTTCTGCAATCCACACTTATTTCATATAAAAAAAAAAAAACAAATAATAAATCAATAATCTTTATTCTTAATTTCTCTTAGTGGTAATTAATACAATCGAAAGGATAAACTAGTTATTTCTTAATGTACATACTTAGCTTAGCATCCCAATCGGATTTTTCATGTAATTTATAGGATTAGTGTGTTTTTATTATACGCTAAAATATACAAATTAAAAGGAAAATAGTAAACCCTTGCTTTTTTGCTTACAATACTTGACTACGAAATACTTAAAAATAGTTACTCCTGAATTTGTCTAGAATTTTTAACATATTTCATTTTTGGTACATTATTATAGAAATTTTGTGTTAAGTTAAACAAGTAGTCAATATAAATAAAAGGTTTACTTTTATAGTAATTTAATGAGCTTAGGTACATTTCATCTTGAACTACGTAAGTTCTAAGACAAGAAGATACATTATTTCTTGCTTTACTGAAAAATTTCATGTTCAATTTGATTTATTTTGTTTTTTTTGTACATTACTTTATTAGAATAATATTTCACAGAATTCTGAATAATTTTTCTCGGGGAATCGGAACAGGGCGTTTTAATTTTTAAGATAAAGTCCAAGAACATTTTGGAAATTTTTAATTAAAATTTGTGAGTGTAAGCAAAAAAATGTGATGACTTTATTTGCTATCTTGAAAATGAAAAATCTCTTTTAAATTTATGGATAAATTTAGGGATGTGTTCCGAAACTTTAAAAAATCATATAGGTTTAAAAACTTTTAAATATTTGCCCACAAAATCATGCAAAAAAGTAATGATTTTAATATAACATAATTATATTAAACAAAAACAATTTATCTTTATTAAAATAACCAATAGAAAAAAGAAGAGTTCAATGTAAAAAAAGACTATAGGAAACGGTTGTTCCCCGAAACTTGGAATTAAGCCAGTGGTCGACAAAATGTTCAATTCAGTAACACACATATGTGGGCATTAAGATGCCTCAATAAAAAAAGTTACCATTGCCACCGACTAAAAGTGAACTTTGATCTATTTTAAGACGATTCCCAAAATAACTGAAAAAGTTCTTACGAGCTGCATCAAAACGTTTTTAATTTTTGAAATTAGGTTAAAGATAATGCTGTTTTTCGTGTTTTTTTTAAAGATATTTTTAATAAAATTTAAATAACTTCTTTAATTCTAATGCGATCCTCACTATCAAGATATTGTTAAAAAGATTTTGAGTGCGAGCATTGATGCCTGATTAAAATTTTTTTAAATTGATACATATAAAAGCTAAAATATTTATTAAAATTTAAACACCTACTGAAAAAGTATTGCAAGAAATTAAAAAATTAAATAAATGTAATGAAGCTATTTGAATTTTGAAAGTTTTTGTATGGAATTGAAAAAAAAATTATCAGTATTATGTATGAAAATAAGCATTATTTTTAATCCAATTGCATACATTTAATAAATGTTTATGCAGATTGAAATAGATTTTTCCGGCCTATAATTTCTGACAGTTTATTTTGTTACAACTATTACACCAGCCAATATATTTACGAAAAACATGGTTTTTGGAGGTTATTTCAAAATGGTTTAGCTCACTGGCGGTAATCGGGAAAGCCAAAATATTTCAGGAATCGTCATAAAATAAATCAAGGTTCATTTTTAGTCGGTGGCATCGGCAATTTTTTTTTTATGGAGGTCGTGGCATCAGCACTAAAGTTGTTGGTGCACAAAAATTTTTGTTTTAATCGTACAAAACCGAAAAATTTGTGTAAAAAATTTGTTGGTGAACTGCGTTATTTCAAAATTGTGCAAAAAAAGACCGTGTAAAAAAGAGTTGAGTCTATATCGTCGTTACAAAAGTGAACTTACGAATCTGAAAAATGAAATTTTTCATTTCTAATGAAAATTCTATGGAAAATTAAAAATGAAAATTTTCAGATTCGTAAAATCACTTTTGCAACGACGATATGCAAACCTGTTATTGTTTTTATGAATTTTTTTACGTAATTTAATCAAAGAGAATTTAAATAACAATTAAGAAAAAACGTAATCAATTTTGAAAAACTCTAGCCTCTAAAAACAAAGTGGTTAAAATTGAAAAAAAAATCTAAGAGTACAGTTCATTCTCTGTAAAACTATTTTTAAATGAAGTTCATACCTATATTAGAAATAAAGATATAAGGGAAATCGTATACACAAAAACATGTTTTTTGGGGCGACCCCGAAGCGTTTGGAGTGTCACCACGAGTTAACGGCAAAAGAAAAAACAAAAAAGGCATTTGTTGTCTCCAATATTGGGGCATCCACATACACATATTTTGGCAATTTTATCTAAATGGTGAGGCCACTTTTTTTTTGGTCGAAATTTGATGGTATGAACTCAAAGTGAAAAGGGTTGGTTGGTTGCATGTATTTTTTTTTATTTTTAAGTTAGCCTACATAATAAATTTAATTTATTGTCATTGCTAGTCTAGTTCTCGGTACGCAGTAACTCTCATTTTTTACAGCAGCTTGTTGCTCATGTGTGCATGACTTGAAGTTATGACGGAGCAACTTTTGCGCTCTCAGTTGATCCAATACTAGGCTATTTGTAAAAACATTCGTATTGGATCAGCGCAAAGTAGTTAAAAAAGTTAAATGATTGTCGGATTTCGCTATAAGATTGCAAGGGAGCGTCAGTGAGAGCTGTTGAGAACCAGGGACCGTATAGCAATACACGTATAACACACACAAGCACACATTTTCTCACCTGAAATAAATTAACATTATGAAAGAAGAAAAAAAAGTCATAAAAACTCGAAATGATTTGCAAGCAACAAAAAAAAAAAACAAAACCAACAACTACAAGTTGGGAATAAAAACTTGCTGATGTTTTTCACTTGGTTAGCTGTTGGTTGTCGGAAAAAAATCAGTTGCTAAATAACCAGCGTTGTTAACGCTACAACCGAACTAAAAGTCGAAGAAAAGATTTTTTTTTTAAAATAAGCTGATATAGAATTTTTAAAAAAATTCAGAGTAACCGCTAAAAAACTACTGCGCTAGTTAAGAAAAAAAAAGAATACCTAAAAGTTAAAATTTTTATTAGAGACAGACTTAAAGGAAAATATATATGTATAAAGTAACAAGGTTTTGACCACGAACACAAACAGCTACCTGTTGTTAACTCTTGCTGTTGCTGTTAGCCAAGCCACAAGCAAAGATAGAGAGAGAGAGAGCGCAGCGCAGTCGTCAAAACATGGTTTTCATGGAAAATTTTTGAGAATTCTTATTAAAATTTTAACAAATAGTGCTGCAAATAAATTAAAGAAAAATTATATTAATATTAAAAAAAGAATAAATTAATTCTATAAGGAAGAAGAAGAAAAAAAGGAACCACTTTGTTAACAAAAACGACGTTACGCTGCCAACTGCGACTACCTGTTAGAGTCGTTGCCGCTCTGCAGTCTGAATTGGTAAAAGTGAGTGTGTGTTTGTTTGCGTGCTTAGCCTATGTGTGAGTTTGCTGTGCAAGCGACGTGTAATATTCGTGTTGTTGAAAAATCAAACTAATTCTAATAATAAATTATAAAAATATTATTTACAAAAACTGTTTAATTTTAAGAAAGTTTTTGTTCAATAATTTGAAGAAAATTTCTTGGGAAAGAACCCGCTTAAAGCTATTAAAACATTAAAAAAAAATAATTTAAAAATATTTTATTTGTCAACAAAATTTCTCGAGTGAAAACAATTTACAGTTAAGAGCTCTGCTTCGAGTTGTTGTTACTGTGCTTTAAATTTTTTCCTTTTTTTGGAACTTGTTCTTCTTTGCTGCTGAAATTCCAAAGCTCTGCACCGCTACGCTACTCTGCCTCAACGCCTCACTTATTGACAGTGTAAAACACGAGGAAAAAAAAACAATAAAATAAAATAATAATAAAAAAAAGAACAACAACAAAAGCAAAAATCTTAATACACACTCTTTCTCTCATTCAGTTGCGGCAGTCGGCAAACGAGATTTCATCAACATTAATAGCTGCTGTTGTTGTTAAGGTGAGTTCATACAATAAGTGGTTGTTGTTGTTGTTGTTGTTGTTGTATGATTGCAACATTCAACGTTATGTTAAAAGAAAAAAAGTGTAGAAAAATCGCAGAAATGCGTGCCAGCAACATTAAGCTAACTGCATGCAACATTTTTGCATCCTCTGTTAATGGCGCTGCGCATGCGCAACTTTTGGGTTTCCACCAACTAGTTGAAATAAGTTGATTTACTAGGAAATCCAGTGCAATCAAATTGGATTTGATTAAAAGTAAAATAATTTAAAAATAAATACTCTAACTACACAAAATATAATACACTAGGCAACAAAAAGTATTCATACCATATAAATGTCCATAGTAAAATTAAACTCAATAGTGAAATGAACAAAAATTAAATTTTTTAAGGTTAATGAAAAAATTTGCTCATATTGTTGACACTGAAAAATGTCGTCTAAACGATTTCACATACTTAAAAAACATAATCCAGATTTATCAAAACACATAAAAAAAAAACTACAACTTCAACTTATTTTTTCAATGCTTTTCACTTCTTTGTATTTCTTTGTCATTTGTCGTTTTATACGCTTTTTTTTAGGTTAAAACCTTTTCACGTATGTGTAACATATTTGTCCGTTACCATTTGAGCCATCGTTTGTGGCTTGCACTAATTTGTATTTAATTGCAATTGCGGTTATATTTCGACAGGTTTTTCAAACTACAACAACAATAACAACAACTACATAAACTACATAGCCATAAATCAACGCAACGGTTACAAAGTTACAATGAAAGTCCAGTTTTGTCAGTTAAACGTAACTGCTTAAATTGTTGTATGAAAATTACAAAATAACCAACACAAAAAATTACGTGTGTGCTTCGAGAATTTTTTGGAATCTCGCTCAAAAATGTATTATTCTCTAAAAGCAAGTTTCTTTTATTTGAAATTAACACTTTGGATTGGTATTTATTTAAATTCAATCATGTATTTATGTTATATCGATCAAAATAACAATCGATATTTTCATCACAAAAAATGAATATCAATTTTTGCTCTATATTTTTTCAATCAAAAATTGATTGATACTTTTCCAAACAGATAAGAAAATGAAATTTTTTGCATTGTGATGAAAATTTCCATTAAATAATTCAAAATAAAAAATTCGCACAAAACTAGTTAGTGATGATGATTTTTTTTTGCGTCTGGAAACTTCTTGAAACACATATAGACACATAAGAAAACACAAGCTAGCACATGTCAATCAAAATTTAGTTACTTCAAGTTTGTTTGTTTTTTTGTAAGGTCTCATAAAATAGTAAGCATTTTGATAGTTTTGTCTACGGAAGTTAGTGAAAATATTTATAATGAATAGAATGAAGGTAAACATGGAAAATTTATCGAAAATTATATATATAATATTATATAATTATATATATTATATATATAATAGAAAAATAAAAAATAACACAAAGTCAAATTTCATGAACCAACATTTCTCCATAGCTCAGAAATGATGATTTTGCATAAAGATATATAATAATATAATTATTAATATATTATATATATTACATATTAATATAATATATTATATATTATTATAATATAATATATTATATATTAATATATGTATAATATATTAATAATTATATTATTATATTAATAATTTACATCATAATGCAATTTCATTATTTCTGAGCTATGGAGAAATGTTGGTTCATGAAATTTTACTTTGTGTTATTTTTTTCCTGTTAGAATAATTTACAAGAGATATATAGAACGTTAACTAGCTGAGCTAGAGGAGGGTTGGCTGTCGGAAGACGCACTAGTAGGTGATGATTCAGATAATGACTTACCAAATTAACACTACGATTCAATATATGAGAATTCTAAGTCTATTGGAGCATTCCACAGAAAACTGGAAGTGACCAAAAAAACTAAAACTTATTAAAAACTTATTATTTTATGATATTCTAAGAGAATCTAAGAGAAACATTTTAATTTTAACTTAAGCAAGTTATATATAAATTCATTTACCATGATGATCAAATCGTCTGCACTGTTTCAAAAATGTAGTTTTTCTTTTTCGTAAATGTTTAGTAAATGTTTCGTAAGCTTTTTGTTTTAGTAAAAATGGAAGGCATTGGCTCAAGATAATGAAAAAGTTGTTTTTTAATTACTTAATTACACAATTACATAAGTACCTAATTAATCAATTTACCAATTAAACTACAACATTGTCAGTCTGTCAGGCACGTGACGTGATTTGTCTCTACGTGACGATGTGTAAGTTAATATTACAAAAAAAAACTGTGGACTTTATTTAAAATTTTTTTACGCCGAAATCATGTTTATAAGTAATAAACATTTAGTTTTGAAATACCACTTCCCTATGTTAGTTACTTTAGCTAAAATTTGTAATCGAACTCAACCATTTGCAACGTTGGTTGACTGAACCCGTCCGGCACGTGACAGTAGATGTCTTATTTTTTTTCTCTTGCATTTAATAAAATCCCAAGAAAGTTTGAACGTACAATGAAAAAATAGAGAGCAATCTATTTAATTAGATAAAAGGACTTCACTTCCAATGTGTAAATTTAGAAATGGCTGTACAATAAACTGAAAAAATAATTGCATTTGTCTGTACGTGACCGTGGACCGTGGTTCCTATTATATTATGAAAGTGATAATGAAGATGGTCAGGTATAAAATTATGAAGATTCTCCTTTTGTTGAAAAAGTGCTGCAGGAACCAGAAAGTCAAAACAGAGTTCCTTGTGGTAATATTTAAAATGCATTATTTGGAAAAAGAGGTATTTGGAGTTTCACTATAACAAGATTATTTTCCTAGGTTAGGTTAGGTTAAGGTGATGGCCGTCTTTGGCGTAGACATACACTCCGCGACAAAAAGATAGCACAATAGAGTTTTTTTAAAATTTTATTAAAAGCGATTAAAATTAAAAATTGATATTTACTATTAAGTAATTAGATTTAAAAACAAAATGAGAATATATAAAAAATTAATTTAAAATCAAACTTCTTGCTCAGAAAAAAAATAAAAACATATGCAGTTGTACGACAAAAAGATAGCACAATATAATTCAAAAGCAAAAAATTATAAGAAATAAATTTTTAATTTTTATAATTTGAGTTGAGCCTCCATTTGTTTTTTAAAACTTTAGTACCGGTATTTGGTAGTGATTAAAAAAGTTTTTTTAATGTTTTTTCTCGGTATCTGTATGGTACTGTATTGCCTATTATTGGCATAAAATTCCCATGCAAGGTAACACCAACAGTTTTCAATAACAGTTTTCAATTTCAAATAACTTTTCTTTCCGTGATTTCAAAAATATTAACTATCAGTCCCTGTTTCTCGATGTGTCAATGCTATTTTTAATGAATGTTGGCTTCACCATAATATAAACGATAAGCTTAAGTCTCTTTTAGCACCGATTACATATCTTTTTGACAAACATGTAGTGCTACGTACGACAACCGTGAAAAATGTGTCTTGTCCCTGGTTCACCCAATACGTGTCTAATAGCATTAAAAAAAGAAACAAATTACAGAAAATATGGAAAATCAGACCATCTCCTGAAAATTGGGAATCTTCTCGCTTGGCTAGAAATGAAGCTGTTCTGTTAGTAAGACAGGCCAAAACACGATTTTTTTCTGAGAAACTAGATTTATCCCTTAATTCGAAAACGTTGTGGAACAACATTAAAAGACTTGGGTTATGTAATAAAAATCGTAATGAATGCAATGAAGATCCTGAGATTCTAAATAATTTTTTTGTTGACATTTTTTCTACCTCTAATGACACCTCTACGCTTTGCAGTGACAACCTGACAACTACAGTCTTTTAAGTTTGAAACGGTTAGTGAAATTGATGTTGGAAATTGTGTTATGCAGATAAAATCAAATGCAGTTGAAGAAGATGGCATTCCAATCAAATTCTCTAAACTTTTACTACCTCACATAATAACTTCTCTTACGCACATTATAAATCATTGCTTTATAACATCCTCCTTTCCCGACATGTGGAAAATTGCCATCGTTACACCTATAGCTAAAAAGCAAAATCCATCTGGTGCGAATGATTATAGGCCTATAAGTATACTGTCACCATTGTCAAAGGTATGTGAAAAACTTATGGCTCAACAAATTAGCAAATATCTTTCTGAGAAAAAACTGCTATCCCGATATCAGTCTGGTTTTAGGGCAGGGCATGGGTGTTCCTCAGCGGTAGTAAAGGTTCTTGATGATATTCGACCCGAATTTGATGCCGGCTCTATGACTTTACTCTGCTTACTTGATTTTTCCATGGCTTTTGATAAAGTCAATCATAGTTATTTGTGTCAAAAGCTTAGGTATCTTTTTGGGTTCTGTGATAGTGCTGTTAATCTAATGTCTAGTTATTTGTATAATAGAATGCAAAGAGTTAAGGTTGGTCAGGTATCCTCGTCATACAAATTAGTAGTAAGTGGTGTTCCACAAGGCTCTATACTAGGTCCTCTGTTATTTTCAATTTTTATAAACGAAATCTTTATTGTTTGCCGGAATGCATCTGTTCATGCTTATGCAGATGATATCCAGCTTTATCTTTCGCGACGAACTGGGCTTCTTGATGATCTGTGTTGTAGGTTAAATGATGATCTCAGTAGCATCAATGAGTGGGCCAAAAGTAATGGCCTTCAACCAAACGCTGCCAAATCGTATGTTCTTCCTATATGTAAAAGTAAAACTTGTGTCGTTGATGTCCCTGATCTGTTTATTGGCAATAGCAAACTGACTGTGGTGTCGAAAGTAGTAAACCTAGGTTTCTACATTAATTCTTCTTTGTCTTGTGTAGACCATGTTAATAGTATAGTCCAAAAAGTTTATTATGTCCTACGAAACTTAAGAATGTCTGCTAGTGTCACTCCTACTGAAATTAAACGTAGATTAGTCATACAGCTAATTTTACCAATCATTTCTTATTCAGACATAGTTTATAGTAAACTTGGCGCATCTTCCCAGTTAAAAATTCAAATTGCATTTAATTACGCCACGCGCTATGTGTATGGTCTCCGCAAATACGATCGTTTGTCTCGTTTCCGAAATGCAATACTTGGATGCGACATAACTGCTTACCTAAATGCTAGAAACTGTATTTACCTGCACAAACTAATCCATGGGAAAACTCCTTGCTATCTGCATGAAACACTTCAGTTTTGTAGGTCAAGTAGAAGCCATGTTCTGATAGTTCCGAGGCACAACTCATTAAACTCTTCCCACCTGTTTTTCATTAACGCCATTAGGTTGTGGAATGCTTTGCCAAGATGGCTTGGGGAGGTCACTGGGAGAGAGCCTTTTAGGCAATCTATCTTTTCATTTTTCTCTACTCAATAGCTTTTCACTTCCTTACTTCTCTATGTTATCTATTCTTTATCTATTCTTTGTATCAGTATTTTTTTTCAAATTTAACTTATCTTTAATTCTTTTTATTTTTTATATTCTTTAAAATAAAAAAATAAAATAAAGCCAATATTGTTTAAAAATTAAGGTCATTATTTTTGATTCCGTTTTAAACAGTTGTTATTATTCTTCATTTTTAGTTTTTAACTTTAATTTCAAATTTTTAATATAAAATTTTTCATTTTCTTTTTGCATTTTAATTTCAATTTTAATATTAATTTTAACTAAATTTAATGTAAATTACTTATATTTATATATTTATGTTGTACTATAAAAGAGCATAGCTCTTATTGTACTTATGATAACTTAAATAAATAAATAAAATAAATAAAACATAACGATCAGATCAGGTGATCGTGTGGGCAACTCCAATATTTCAATCTCCTCTTCTCGAAAGAAGTTTTTTACTCTTCTTGCTGTACATACAGCAGCATTTTTTTGTTGAAATATTTATGAAGTTTTACTTAATTGTGACCCACGACTAGCTATTTCATTTACAATTAAATTAAGACAATGTTGGCGAATACTTCTTGTGGGAACACACTTAATATCAGTCCTTCCACAGAGGCCAATTCCAGCCCATACCAGTGCATATCTACCCCCGTGTTGACGACGACTTAGGATACGCTCTTTCTTCCTCAAGTCGTGGTAATAAAAAGACATACCATCAGACAGTGATTAATGCGCAGCGCCATCATTTTCTCCACTTAAAGTGATCTTCAGCAAACTTCAATTTCCTTCAGCGATTTTCTTCGTAGTTTTTTGAGTTTAATTGTAGTTGATTTTTTTAAAATATTTTGCACGTTGCGGACATGTTTAGCACTTTACGATTTTTGTTTAATTTTTTTACGATTTCACAGATTTTCACGTCCCATTTTAATTTAATTTTAAGTACTTTTACTTATTTAACATGACAACTTTACTTTAAAAACTAAACTTGTTTTTTATCCTATTATTAACACTTACTGAACTCAATCCATTATAGTGTGCTATCATTTTGTCGCAGCATTTTTTCATATTTTGAAAACTAACGGTATTTCTCTCAGAATGTTTAATCATTGTGTACTTAAAATACCTAAAGAGCACAACCACATGACTTATTACACCTAGAGAAATAGCTTAAACATTCAAAGTAAATTATATATATGGGGAAATGTTCAAGTGCCAGCTTTTTGTCGTGGACTGTTTTAGCAGATAACTGATCCGTTGCGATACTACAGGGATCTACTCCTCCACTCCTACGCTCCTAGGCACTGTCATGGAACCATCCAGTACTTATAATAAATAGCAGTAGACGCTTAAAATATATTTCCTCAAGATCCTTGAGATCATATAAAAGAGGCTACCTAAAAGCTTATGGCCCATTATCATAGTCAAAATAAAAGTCGACTAACTTTAGTGCAAGCTTTTTGACAACATATTATATTAAAAAATTGTCAAAAATGCTTATACTAAATTTAGAGTCGACTTTTATTTTGACTATGATAATGGGCCTATGTCTTTTGCGTGATAGAGCGGGGCATTTACAGAAGAGATGCGATATCGTGTCCTCCTACTCCTCATCCCTGCAACTCCTACAGAAGTCATTCGCATGAGCCCCCATTTTTAAGGCATGCCTTCCTATAAAATAGTGTGCTGTTATAACGTCTATCAGAATGAAAATATCTTTCTTGGGCCATATATGTCCAGCTGTGTTGGAGGTGGTGCTATGATTCTACCTGAAATTAGCCATTTCTATAGCATGTTGCCTTAGAGCCAGCTTGCACGACGCAAGTGGCATGCATAAAGTTTTCATGTCAGGCAGCCTCGTTACCGTTGTACCTTTTCTAACGAGCTCATCTGCTCAAAAATTTCAAATAATGTCCCAATGACCCAGAACTTAGACCAGATGAATGTCGAACTTATGAGTTATCTCATTAAGAGACGGGCGACAGATGTTAGGAATACACCTCCAAGGACTTTGTTGCTACATGGCTTTCCGTAAAAGTGAAGATATCTGTAGTTGATATCTCACTGTACCTAAGCCATTCCACAGCTATATAAGAACTCATTATTACTGGCTGGAAAACGCTGTAATGATCTGGCAGTCTGAATAAGCTTTTGATGTCCAGATCCGTAGAAAAGACGCCTCCAGCGACTTTGCTGTCAAGTTTTGAGACATCAGTAAAAATATGCGCGTCAACTTTTTAGCGGCAGTAGCATTCTACTCTGGTAGGGATTACTATGAGAAAGCCATTCTCTAATGAGGAAGTGGCAATAGTGTATTCGATGTTGCTAGGAACTGCTTCTGCAAGATCGATGATAGAGGAGTGACCAGCATGAGTGTTAGCCTACTGCAAGGTTGCTCTAAGGCGGATGGCAGTTTCCTGTGCCATAATATCGAGGGGTATTAAGCTAAGAACTGCATTTAGCGCTTTAGAAGAAGTGGAACTAAGCACTCCGCTGATACATACGGCCGCTGTTCTTTGTACTCTTCCTAGTAATTTGCAATTATACTGTGTTTTTAGTGTTGTTCACCACTCACAGACACAGTATAGCAAGATCGACCTTAGAAAAGGCATATAAATCCAACGTGAAATATTCGGGGTATGTCCCCATGTTTTAACCATAGCTTTCTTACAGGCATATAAAGCAACATAGGCTTTCCCAATTCACTTAAGAATGTTAGGTTTCTAGCTTAACTTTCTATTCAAAACTACTCCCAGATATTAAGACTCTTCCACGAAGTATATCTAAGTGCCATCAAGACTTGAAGGAACTATTCGCGGAATTTTATATTTTCTTGTAAAAAGAACCAGTTCAGTTTATTTGGGAATTTACCCGCAAGCTTTTGGGCTTTGTAGCCTAGTGAAAAGTGCGCTAGACTATCAACTCAGAGGTCCCCGGTTCGAATCCGGTTCGGGCATGGCTCTTTTCTTTCTTTGTTCTTTACTACATTAAGGAATTATTGAAACAAAGCAGCCACAACTAAATTGTGAAATTTGAATTAAAGGACAGGAACAACTGCGGGCTGGAAATTCTTGCCGAAGTTAAAGCATAGCACTAGCCTCGGTTATAAACAATTCAAATTGTCTTTCACGTTTGTTTCGCCTAATCGATAATTCACGTATGGTTCCAATCAATTTTTCCTTTAATAATCTAACCCTTTCCTTTCAGGTCAAAGACTAAACGTTGTTTGTATGTGTCGCATGCCTTGGTTCTTTGATATTTTTAAAAAAAAAAAAAAAGAAGACAGTGTTAAAGCCACCTTCGATATCTAGAAAAGCTATAATTGTGAAAAAAAGGACTTTTCTATGCAAAGATGATAGACTGGTGGGTCTGAGGTTCTTCGTACTCGTTTGCAATATCCTATCTGCCTTAGGGATAAACACTACCTATACCTACCTCTAGATAGTATATATATCATGATAAGGTAACCTTTGAAAAAGATAAAAAGTCATGGAAGGATTACGGACGCCGTCTTTTGTAGAGCTGCTGGAATTATATCATCAGGCCCAGCCGACCTATATGATTTGAAACTAAACAAAGCTCATTTGATCCTGTTCTCTGATATGCTATTTGTAGGATTTTTCGTCGACAGACTCCTCACACACCCAATGTGAGTAGGGTGGTTCACAGAAAAATATGGGAAGTTAGGTACTCAGAAGAAGATCAAGGGCCTCCTCGCTAAAAGTTGTCCAGGGTCGTCAGATTTTTTTAAGTAGCTGGGACAGCTCGGACTAGAAGCAAGGACCTTACGGAGTCCTGATGCTTCCGAAGATTTACTTTATTTGCCGCAGAAAAGCCTCCAGGAATTGCGCTGAGCCTTTCGAAGTGCTTTCTAAAAAAATTGTAGACTGACAACAAACGACAAGAAGCCATGAAAGGATTATGGACGCCTTCTGCTGTATAGCGGCCGGAATTATACTATCAGGTCCAGCAGACTTATACAGTGATGTGCAAAGAAATAGGGACACCTGTATTTTATATTTAAAGCTGCATGAATTATGTACAAGGTGCCCAAGATATAGCAATAATTCCCTCGGGTGGTAATTTTCCTTGATTAGGCGAGTATAAAACTTTATGAATGAGGATCACCCCTCCCCCTCTTCGGAGATAGAAAGTGAAAACTTGAAAATATGTGTCATTACGTCTTACTCTATATTTTATTTATCTCTTAACCGATCTCAAAAGTCAATAGCATCTTGAAAAAAAGACTACATGCCCTTCAAACCAATGATACAAAAACCGTTTTCTAATTGTACCACACTAAATGCTAACTGTTTTGCGTGTGGTAATTTAAAATTAAAAAGTAGTTGTGTTTGCATTGAGTACTCAAGTACTATGGCAAGATCAAAAACCAAGTCAATAGAAAACTATATCATTAAAAAAAATTACATCATAAAAATTTTCAAAAATTTTTTTAGTATACGAGATATGTATTTATTATCAAAGCTGAATTAAAAAATTTTTCGAATTTAGTTGCTCATAACATTCTTATATGTGTCTTTATACAAAATATTTTATACACAACTTAAATTAAATTTGATTAACTTCTCAATTATTTATAAATATAGAGTAAAATGTAATCACACATATTTTCCAGTTTTTCCTCTCTAGTTCTCAAAGGGGGGGAGGGGTGATCATCATCCTTGTATTTTTTCTCTCAAATTATCATGGAAAATCACCAACTGAGGGAGTTAATGTTATATCTGGGGCACCTTGTTTATAATTCATACAGCTGTAAATATAAAAATACAGGTGTTCCTATTTGTTTGCACATCACTGTATGGTTAGACACTAGATATAGCCTATTTAATGCTATTCTATGGTATAATATTTGTAGGATTACTCATCGCCATAGTCCTCTCACACCTAATGCGAGTGGGGTCGACAGAGAAATCCGGGAAGTGGGTACCATAGTAGCCAGTTTTGTGGAAAATTTCCCATTTTTGGGAAATTTTAATTGTTGTGGTAAATGGGAATTCCTATGGGATTTTTTAATTTTTTTGGGACTTTTTTTCTCACACATTATATTTTTTCCTCGTGTAGATATAAATAAATAATACCTTTTGAAGCAGCTGCATTAAGAATCGTAAATATGATATGTTGTATAAGTAGTGTGTATGGAGTTTAACATATGTTTAGAATATTATCTCTTTGAACACAACCAGATTTTGAACTTTCAGAATAATTTATATAAGTTACTTTTGTGCTTAACGTATTTTTGTTTTATATAAAAGGAAGTCAATTTCAATATTTTATTCATTCCTTTTATGATTTTCAAAAATGGAACTTCTTCGCCCGGCCTTTTGGATAGGATATTTATTTTCTGAACGATATTTAAAGTTTTAATATCTTTTGTACTTTAGGTTTCAATATTATAAAGCGAAATTTGTGCAATCTATTCATTTTATGGTGCTTTTCACTACAACTGGTTTTGACATTTAAGTGTCAACATTTTAATTAATATGCATATTTTACGAACTTCCATATGAACACACCCAGAGAAGAAAATGAGAGCAAATACAAAATTTGAAATTGCGTCCGTTTAATATAGTTATAACCTTTAATTAGTTCCTTCTATAAATATGTTTTACATATTATGTATCTATGTTATACAACTTTTATGACTGCTTGATTTTCTGAATTGAATTGAATTGAACTTTTTATGGTTTGTAGGATTTTTAGTGGGATTTTAATGGCTGTGGAATTTTTAATAGGAATTTTAATTGTTGTGAGAATTCTTTAATTGTTGTGGGAAAAAGAGAATTTGTGGTGGAACATAAACAGGCAACTATGGTGGGTACTCAGAAGAAGATCAAGGGCCTCCTTGCTGGAGGATGTCCAGGTATCATCTGATTTCTTTAAGTGGCTGGGACAACTAGGATTAGAAGCGAGGATCTTACGGAGTCTTAATGATTCGAAAGATTCCTCTATATTTCCACAGAAAAGCCTCTAAGAATTGTGCTGAGCCTTTCGAAGTGATTTTTTAATAATTTTTAGACTGGATTTATACTCTTCCCATTCGGCACAGAATACACCACATCCATCCCCAGCAGGCAATAATGGGAAGAAACGGCCGTAGAATTCAACGGATCTCTTCAATTATATACAGATGGTTCCAATATGGAAAACGGAACTTTATCAGGTGTATACTGTGAAAAGCTACAAATCAAAGATTCCTACAAACACCCCGACTACTGTAGCGTTTTTCAGGCAGAAATATATGCTATTGAAAAAGCGGCATAGGCCATTCAGAGGAAAAAGCTTACCCCCCACAAGGGTAGTAATTTTTGTAGATAGCGAAACGGCCATCAAAGCGCTGAATATTAAAACGACGAAGGCTCGAACGGTACAAAACAGTAAACTGGCACTGAACAGTATCTGCAAAGCCCACAACGTCATCCTCTGCTGGGTTTCCGGACATAGCAATATCGAAGGGGACGACATATCGGATGAAATGGCTAGGAGTGGAGTAACCGCAAGTACAAACAGAGCTGATGCAGATGTGCACATTCCAATAGGCGTCGTCAAAAGTAGTATAGACCTTAAAGCCAGATATAATGCTAACACTAACTGGGCCTCCAGAGGTGACTGCAACATATCTCGAAGGCTCTGGCCGGAGCTAAATGAGAATAGAACCGAAAGCCTTCTGCTTTTGGACAAACGAGAAATTCGGATTCTTGTATTCTTCTAACAGGTCATTGCCCTATTGGGGTCATTGCCCTATTGGGGTAATGGCCAATAGAATGAACATAACAGCCCCAGACTTCTGTTGGAGCTGCAAGGATCCGAAAGAAACAGAAACAATAACTCACCTTCTATGCCAATGTCCAAGTCTACAGAATCGTCGACTCTGATATATGTGGAACAGATTTTTCAAAGACCTGGAAGATTTAGCGAACACACCACTGCTTGACATCTGGAGGTTCATAAAAAGCACTGACTGGTATGAGGAATAATCAAAATAATAGTTAACATGGTACCACAAATAATAAAAAGGGACTCGAAATGGACCTATAGGCCCCCGCGAAAGCTCCGGTAGTGGTGCACGACCCTATTTACCTAACATTTATCTACTCTTCTTATCAATGAGTTTTACCCGATTTTTTAGTTTTATTAAAAATCATTGCATCCTTGGGGCACAATTAGGGCATAAGATTTCTAACGCCTCATTTAAAATCGCCGTCAGCTGCTCCACCATTGAAACGAGTTCTTGTGGCGTTGAAAGGGAAACATCATAAGATTTCAGCTAAAGATTTCCTCCTTTGAGACCGCTTCTAAACGTGCGTCTAGTCATACTTGACCTTCTTTGGCGATAGCTGCTTTCTAAAAAGTGACAGATTTGTAATTGCCAGCCCATTTGAAAAAATTCGGGATGAAAATACGGAATCTCAACCATGAGTCTTAGATAATTAGTGGCAAGCTTGCCCTTCACCAACCTCCAGTTTGTGGATAAGATCCCAAAATCCTCCGCCCCTCTATCTAGGATGGCCAATACCGCTGAAGCTTTGGCCAGAAAAGTCACCAGCAACTTTCAGCTTTTTTGCTCCATTTGCTGGTTTCTCTTCCTCCGACTGACAGGCTTTTGCCCAGTGGTCTTAGATGAAAATACCTCAAAAATTCTCTTATATCGCATTAAAATCTCACAAATCCACAAAACCCACAAATTACCAAAAAACTAACAAATTACCATAAGTCAACAAAATACCTCAAAATTGCTTAAAATATGCAGTGGTTATAACAAAGTTTCAAAGAATTTAACGAAAGCAGACCTAAAACGCCTTAAAATTTAACATTTTAAATTAGTAAAAGTTCTAATTTTTTCAGTTCTTTTTGTTTTTGCATGAAGAAATCTGCGGCAATGATATTAAACCTAGTCGCTGTGCCGAACTCACTAGCGCGATTAGGCAAGCCCTTATGGACAGAAGAAGAGGCATTGCCTCGAGTTGAGCTACCGCTACAGCTCTGATCTGGCTTGTCCGGATTCTGAGCAGCAGCAGTAGCCACACTACTACGATCCGGTTTTTTAGGAGATCCAAACTCCTTATTTTTGGTTTTTGTTTATATTATTTTGTTTTGGATATAGGACATAATAGGATCAACGAGTAACGGAAAAGGCAATGTCCGTCTGTAAAGAGATCCGCATGCACAGATAGGGCTATATACTTTCGGAGGTCGCCAGGTGTCCGGATTGCTTCGTAAGTGACTGAAATAGTTTTTTAAATGGGCCTCCAGCCTGATAAATCTTTGGCACGGGTCGCATGTTACGTTTATTCAGCCCATTACCTCACACCAATGGGAAGCACCCGCCCTAGGCAGCACTAGGATTTTTGAGAGTCGGAGCACTATGGCTTGCGTTCTCCCAATAGCTTACCGCCGCGCTACAGAGTAGGTTGACTGATAAAAACTGATTTTTAAAAACATGTGGCTTATCATGTTATTGCAAAAGTCCTATTCATAGTTTGTTTAGAATTTTTTTTTTACTTTTTTAGTTCAAAAACCTAGCAATCAGTTAGAACTGTTAAATAGTTACTTTGTATTTTGATATAGTTTTTTTTTACGCAGAAAGCCTGTCAAATATCATAGATGACTTTTCACAGCTGTCACAATAAATTATAATTGTATTAAGAAGCTGCGCAGGAAAAAAGCAAGTAAAGAAAATACTGCATTAAACAAGGCACTTCATAAACTAGTTGCTTTTTTTGTTGGGTTTTACCACTTCCGTTTTTTACTTTAAACGTCTGTCCATCAGCTCAATGTCACAAATCTGGCAGAGCTTGATCTGATATTAAAATTGAGTAAGGATATCAAAAGCAGCTTTAACGATGTTGTTCGTAAGTGAAAAAAGTAGTATTTTATCATATTAAATGTGCCATGTAAAAAAATATTTTAATTGAATAAGTTAATTAACAGATGAGTCATATATAAAAAAAAGTTAAAGATCTTAACATCATACTAAAATAAAGCAATTCAAGCTTTTTCGTGTTCACTTCGATATTGTTTCCACTTAATTTTAAAGTATTATCGAAGTATGTGCAATACAGTGCTGCCAGGTGTCGGTGAAAAATTCTTCATTGCATGCATGCAAAAGAAAGGTTTTTTTAGCGTTGTTTACTCTTAGTTGTCCCTTTTTCCCCACTTTTTTATTTAATAAAAAAAATAATTAGTACCCGAAACTCAATCAATGCTTATACGTTGACAGCTCTTAACTGAGAATTCATGAATTTACAGAGGAGGTAAGAAACTAAAAAAACCCCATTATTTTTAAACCAATTCATTATTAATTCCTACTACAAGAACTTTTAAATATATACCATAACTACAAAATTGATAAAATTTTATATAAATTTTATATATAGATGTTAATCTAATAAATTTTAAATAAAATATAAGTTAAAAATAAACAAAAAAAAATTATTTTTAATGAAAAAATGTATAACCGGATATTTTTCGCTATTCGTATTCGAATATCGGAAAGTTAATTTTTTAGAATATTAAGACTGTAAAACTGGATACTAATAAACATTGAATTATTGAAACACTTACTAATGTCTAACTTATAAACGACACGTGCAACGTGGGCTATCTATAAGTCAAGACAGTCCTAAATCACGAAGTATGAAGTTAATAGTTCTCTAGTTATCTAAATTTTAAGTTTTTCATGACTAAATTTATCACGGCTAAATAGAAATATAAACTCAAAAGTGTACTTATCGTGAGACACAAGAAACAGTGAGAAACCTGAGTTAAAAAGAATCGACCGTACAACGTTCAAACAGGGGGCGAGCGGCCAAATAAGGGTCGAAAATGGTTAACAAGCAATCGAAAAGCCCAGTCGTCTAAACAGTTGCCAAGCACGGTCCGAACAGTGCCCGTTTTAAAGCAATATCATCAGTTTTGCCTAAGAGTTTACTCTAACACAAAAACATGTGCATACAAAAACCAAAACATGAGCGGCACTTGATAACCATGTCAAAAGCAAGCAAAACTGCAAAAACAACCACATTCGTTGTTCATCAAATTTGCAAAAGTCCTGCAAACGCACGTTGTAAAAAAGTCCGCTGTTCGACCCTTATTTGGACGATTTTACTTTAGCACGGCTGCTGTTTAAACCTTGTTCGGCCGTTGTACGGCCTTAGTTAAACATTTTTTGTAATCGAAAAAATTGTCAAATTATTTAAGACAAATTTCTGGATCGTATTCGAATATAAAAGTTTTTTGGAATATTAAGACTGGAAAACAGTGCCCGTTTTAAGCAATATTTTTTTTGTTATTTATTTTTTCTTTTTTTTTTATTTATCATTTCTTAAAGTAAAAGTACATTAAGGAACTTAAAAACTAAGCATTAGCGACCCAGACATTCCGCTTGAGTGTAATTAATACTAAATTTCATAAAATATACCTATAATATTTAAAAATTTATTGAATCAGCCCAATTCTGAATAATTTTTTCCGGGGAATCGGAAAAGGGAGTTTTCAATAAAGATAAAGTTCAAAAACATTTTGAAAATTTTTAAAGCCAATTTGCTCATCAACCGTCAATCTTCATGTTTTCATGAGTGCAAAAAAAAAATGTGATATCTTTATCTGCTGCCCTAAAAATGAAAACTCCCTTTTCAAATTTCCCGGGAAAAATCATTCAGAATTGGGCTAAATAAAATATTCTTCACTCACGATGGTAATTAAGTTAACATTGTGGTTAAAATTATTTTGCCTCAATTTCTCTGCTAAATTTCGACAAGGTTCGGGGTATCCATTAAGTTTAGTTTTTCACACTGCAGAATCGACAGATCGGAGTTAAACTTCTGTGGAATTATGTTGGTGTGTGAGTCTGGTGTGTCCTAGGCGGAAACGGATGTAGTTTATTGTTTGCTTTCTCGTGGGTGTAGTTGGGAAGTGTGGTGTGATGTAGTCTCTGTTAAAGAGCTTAAGTTGGTAAGTTCTCCAGTTTCGGTGGTTTGTTTCTGAGCATGTGTTGTTTAGGGCTCGTTTGATGTCCATTACGTTACTTGTGCCTTTTGAACATAATGGCGATCTTGAAGCAAGGTCAGCGAAATGGTCAGCAGCGGTATTTCCACTTATGCCTATGGGGCTTGGGTGAGTGATATTCTATCACCAATTTTGTCTAAGAGCTTATTACAAAACAAACCCGATACCCTTAACAAAAGCATGAGTAAAAACACAAACAATCGTTATTCATCAAATTTGCCGAAGTATTCATCAAGTTTAGCCGAGAGCATTTTAAAGCTGCCGTTGAATAAACCTTGTTCGGCCACTGTTCGGCCGCTGTTTGACCCTTGTTCAGCAGGCCTAAGATAAAAATTTATTTTTTACTTCAGAAATTCGTAAAAATATTTGACAATATGGCTCTAATCTGGCTAATTTTCATAATTTTAAATAGTTTACCTAGTCCTTAAGTTCATAAGTACCCATTTAAAGTATTTATGCAAAGTGTTAAGAAAAGAATTCAAGTTCCTTTTACTTGGAGCTTTTTTGTCAAGAGCTTTTTTGTTTGGAGAAAATATATATTTTTGCCAACTAGTCCAGCATCATATTTTAGTAAACATTTAATTTTGATATACTGCATTAACTTGAATACTTTTACTTTTAAAATAATTCACTTGTAGTTCGTCAGTGTTAAAAATAAACTCAGTTAATTTGAATCTCGCCACCTGTTAATGATTCAATAAAAACATTTTTAAAAAAGTGTTTAATTAAAATGCATTTCTAGATTTAAGGTTGTACACGAATGTTTGTTGCAAACTAAGTTGACAGTAACTCATAAACCTTTTGAGCTTTCACTTAATTAAAATGATGATGACTCAAGGCGTTGTTATAACTTGACAAGTATACGCATTTGCCTACCTAAATAATTTAAGGAATGTATAACTTTTTAAATAAAATAAATTTTTTTTTTAAATCTGATTAAAATCAGCTTGCTTTTTTTACAAGACAAGAAAAGCCTTATAGAACAGCGTGCAGATGTTGTTGAAAGTGGTAATAAGTATTTCTGTAGACACTTGGTTGAACACTTTGACAGCGGTTGACCGCTAATGACCGCTACAATTGGCAGACGCTATGTTTTTTGTGGAATTAGTTGACATTATAAGATTTTAGTTTAATGCAAACAAGCATACTTTTCAAGAAATATATATATATATATATATATATATATATATATATATATATATTTATGTTATATTTATATTATATATATAAAATAAATACAGAAATTTCACCGTTAAAAAAGTTGTCTAATCTTGAGTGGCCAGTTTAGGTCGAAGACGACTATCCATTAAAAATGCGTTTCTCCAGCTTGCAAAACATTACAAAAAAAAATAAGTAAAAAAATTCAACATAAAACCGCTACTGGCTGAAAGGGCTATAAAAGCAACACACTGTTGCATGAAGTGCGACGATATCTTTCATTTAAAGCAAATACATACATAGTATATGGTACCTTCTTCCAAGTTGCCATTAAAATTAAAAAAATATCTACCTAACTAAATGAAATGAAATGAAAAGAAAAAGCCAAATATTAAATGTATAAAATCATAAAAATTTTAGGTTGCTACACAATACGTTAACCGGGAATGAGGTTTGGCGTGGCTTTTGACGATATTTTTTACCTTGCCTGCTTTGTTTTAATTAAGTCAGTCATCAGCAGTTTATAACAACAACAAAAACAACAACAACAACAGTATGCGCCAGATCAGTCATTGTGGCTTTAGTTTACTTACTGGCTGCTGACTCTGGCTAACTCAACTTAGCTTGGTTCAGCTGCTGCTCGATTAACCCAAGTCATCCATTGCAACTGCTTCGTCTAAGGCTACGACTTTGGCTGCTACTTGCGTTGACCTTTAGACATCGACCGGCTATAATGTTCCAGTAACGACAGTTCAGATAAATGCACGCGAACGGATGGAGAGACAAGTGGGCAGTCAGCCAATTTGAAGTACACGTACTTAAGCCAAGCTTTAATTTAAAAAAAAAAATTAAAAATGTGTCGCTCAGCAGGCGATATTTATTTATTTAATATGCTTTGCTCTTTAGTATTAATGCCAGTTATATAAAATAGTACAACTGGGCGAATTCTTTAGAAAATATTATATTAATATTGCTAATATATGAAATATTAAATTGCATTTATTAACACGATATGGCGAGTGCTTTAAGTATTATACCTTATGGTTGCTATAACAGAATCGATAAAAGAAATAAGTACTGCAAAAAGTTTTGTTAAAAAACAAACATCGTTAAGAAAATATGTATGTGACTGGATATTGTAAGGTACAAGGTAGAACCGTGCAAGCTTCGCAAGGTATAAAAGGGGAAAATCTCTACGTGTCTCTATGTCTCCCTCTCTATGTCACATAGTACAAAAAAGCCACAAGATGCAATAAATAGCATGGGGAAGTTAAAAAGTCATTAGGTACAAAAAATAGCAAGGAAAAAGTACGAGTCTCTTAGTAAAAATATAATCAATCGAACAACGTTCGAACAAGGGTCAAACTTAGAACGAACATAAAGAAGCGCATGAAAGCCCTACACGTTCGTTCAAAAATGTAATAAACTACGAATGTGATTGGTTTTGTTGTTAAGCATGCATGTGTTATGGACATCGAGTGCTGTTTGTTTTTTTTGTGTTTTTTTTGTTCTTTTGTTTTGGCATAAGCTCAAAGGTGAAATTAATGATAGAATATTGTTTCAAAAAATGTCGCTGTTCGACCCATATTCGATCGCTGTTTGACTCTTGTTTGTCCCGGATTTCTTCCAATTGGTGACCTTTGTTCGATCTTTGTTAAGCCAGTGTTCAGCCGTATTTCAAAAAAGTTTTTGCTTTGTTCGAACAGCTGCTAAACTTGTTATGAAAATAAAAAGATGTCACAAAAAATAAAACAAAAAAATAAAAAAGATCTCTTCCGTTCAAAAAATTTAAGAAACAACTAAAGTGATTGCTTTTGTTGTTAAGCATTTATTTGTTATGGACATCGAGTGCTGTTTGCTATTTTTTTTGTGTAAATTTTTTTTTATTTTGCCAAAAGCTTGTAGGAAAAATTAATGACAGAATATTGTTTTAAAAAAGGCAGCTGTTCGACCCATATTCAACGTTTGACTCTTGTTTGTCCCGGATTACTTCAAAACGCCGACTGTTTGACCCTTGTTCGATCCTTGCTAAGCCAGTGTCCAGCCTTAGTTAAAAAAGTTTTTGCTTTGTTCGGAAAGCTGCTAAACTTGGAACGAAAATAAACAGATCTCACGAAAAACCTACTCTTTCGTTCAAAAAATGTAAGAAACAACGAATGTGATTGCTTCTGTTGTTGAGCATGCATTTGGAATGGACATCGAGCGCAGTAATAGAATATTGTTTTAAAAAGGTGGCTGTTCGACCCATATTCGACGCTGTTTGACTCTTGTTTGTTCAGATTACTTTAAAACGACCACTGTTTGGCCCTTGTTCGATCCTTGTTCAGCCACTGTTTAGCCTTTGTTAAAAAGAGTTTTTGCTTTGTTCGAACAGCTGCAAGCTTGGAATGAAAACAGAAAGATCCCACGAAAAACCTTCTCTTCCGTTCAAAAAAGTTTATAAACAGCGAATATGAATATAGATTTTGTTGTTGAGCATGCATTCGAAATGGAAATCTAGCGCTGTTTGCGTTGTTTTTGGAAAATTTTTTTTATTTTGTTATAAGCTGCATAGCAAAATTAATAATAAAATATTGTTTCAAAATAGGTCACTATTCCAACCATATTCGACCCATATTCGATGACTGTTTGACCATTGTTTGGCTTAGATTGCTTAAAACGGCCACTGTTTGACCTTTGTTCGATCCTTGTTCAGCCACTTTTCAGCCTAAGTTAATGAAAAATAAGTTTTTGCTTGGTTCGAACAGCGGCAAACGCGATCGTTAAAAAAATTGAAAAAACAACGAATGTTATTTTTTTGTTTCTGCGCATGCATTTATTATGGATATTTAGTGCTGTTTGCGTTGTTTTCCCTTACATTTCATTGTTTTGCCACAGGCTCAATCGAATCATATGTCAGGTTATAGATATGTCATGTTATATGACATTTATACCAAAATCCAAGAATTCTTTACATTTTCGTGGAATTTATGCTAAACTATTGATCCGACATGAAATCTCTTACAACATCGAAGCGGTTATTTAACATATGGTAAATTCTTCGAGTAGCGGACCACGAAAAAAAAAATAACGGGTGTGGAATATTGGAATAACACAACGTTTATAAAAAACATTTTTGTAGCTAAAAAAAACTTAAAAAAAATTATTGTTTATTGATTAATATCGAAAATTTAAAATTTTTGTTTATGCATTAATATAGAAAATTGATTGTTTATTCCAATTCCAGGATCAAATTTGAAAAATTTTTTCATTTCCGAACCGGATGTTCGGATTTGGAATCAAAATTCGAAGATATTCACCATTTTTGGGGTTTTTGTTTAAAATTTTTTAATTGATGCCTGAAAATAGTAAACCAAGGCAAGTAAAAACAAAATGTCAATTAATGTAGTCCTTTTAGGAGAACTACAAAATTTGGAACAAATCCGACACCCATAATTTTTTTTTGTGGTCCGCTACGCGTAGAATGCGCCCTATCCTATTTTCACTTCTGTAAACTGTCCTGTGAAGTTTTCCTCTTTTAGCATGAAACAATGATTACGTAAAACTCGTTACAAATATATGTAATCAATAAGTTGTCATTTTGTAAGGATAGTCTATGCAACATAATAATTTTTTTATATCAAATTTTTTCCGTTAAAATACTTAAGTTGTAAATTGCATTTAAAAATTCTAGTCTTTTTTTTTTGTTATTGTTTTTTATATTATTCTATTATAATATTGATCAGAGATCGAAAATAACAGCTATTTCCGAAATTTCTATTCAAAAGGTCAAATGAAAAGAGTAAGTCTAATCGATATTTGAATAAAGCAATGTGATGCTTGTTAGCTAAGGAATAATAATCTTTAATGATTTAAATTTTTCGGATTTTTTTTTGAAAAGTCAATAAAAAATCGTTATTTTTTGACCAATTTTATTTCGATCAAATATAAAAGTTAAAATTTGACTTTTATTTTTGATCAAAAATATGAGTTAAAATATTACTTTTATTTTTTGATCAAAAATAAAAGTTGAACTATGACCTTAATTTTTTTGATCACATATAAAAGTTAAAATTTGACTTTTATTTTTTTCGATCAAAAGTAAAAGTCATATTTTAATTCTTATATCATCTGCTTGTATCCACTGTCTCAATCGTTTGCAAAATGAATGAAAGCACAATGTTCAATAATAAGCAAATAAGCGATGTCATTTAAATAACGATGTGCAGCGATATGAAGATCGATAGTAATGGTTTTTGTCTCTGCAAAAATATTACGAATAGGTGCAAAAAATAATGATTATTAAATTATATGATAAATTTTAATATATATATATAATTATAATTAACTATACTTATAACTAATATTAATTATAATTAATTTAAATTAAACTTAACATTAATTATAATTAATTAACAATTAATTCAATAATAATTAAATTAAATTTTTATTGGTAAAGATCAAAAATAAAAATTATTTCTTATTTCAACTAAGCAGCACATTGATTTTTTTTTTATATCGAAAAAATAAAAGTAAAATTTTAATTTTTAAAATTGCTCGAAAAATAAAAGTAAAATTTTAACCGTTATTTTTGATCGAACAAATAATAGTCAAGTTTTAACAGTTATATTTGATCGAAAAAATAAAGTAAAATTTTAACTTTTATTTTTGATCAAAAAATAAAAGCCAAATTTTAACTTATATTTTTGATCAAAAAAATATAAGTAAAATTTTAGCTTTTATTTTTGATCAAAACAATAAAAGTCAAATTTTAACTTTTATTTTTGATCGAAATAAATGTCGGTCAAAAAAATAACTATTATTTGTTGACTTTTTGGAAAAAAATCATAACCGTTACGGTCCCTGATATTGATCTTTGCTTTTAAGTTTTGCTTCATTACTTCATTTGTTTTCCATTTTACACAAAAAGTTGTTATATAGTTTTTTCGTATTGATATTCCTAATAATTTTTTTAAAAAACAAAAGCATTTTAATTTATGCGTCTGAGTTTTAATATCGTTTCCTTAGAAACAACATTAATTTTCTTTATCACCTCTTAAATTCTCACATCTTGTTACTAAATCTTTGCTATGCAAAAATTTTCCATCACAATGTCAAATGTAAAATCAACTGTCGTTAAAAAAAAATGAAGTGCTAAACAAATACAAAAATTTCTGAGGTATTTGTTTAATTTAAAAGCTTTAAAGCTTGCGTAGAGTTCGTTGCAACTGTTGCGAAAATTTTAAGCTTGCGAAATATTTTCATGCATTTTATTTTACATCATCATATTAAAATATCATATTTTTGGCATATTTTAGAAAATTTAAAAGTATATTCTTTCTATAATTAAACTATCTTCGAAAACATGTAAGGAATTGCAAAAAAAATTGTATATAGTTTAAGGAAAAATACAAAAAGAAAACACTCTTAATTATTTACATTTTATTTTTTTTTACTTCTTATCATTATTGATATCAGTTAAAAAAGCTAGATGAGGTGATAAGTTAAGAATATTTGAATTGAAATTTATTGCCACAAATGTTGGAAGTGTAAACATTCCTACTGTTAATAATTTTCTATCTATTTTTCCATACCTTCTTATTATTGCTTTGTTCAGTCTTGATTTTTTATGTAAGTATATTTAAAAAAAATTTTCCATTTTCAATAATATATTTATTAGGGTGGGGCGATTTGAACACCTTAAAGGACGCTTCGCGTTTCTGATTCTTGGGCTTGCACTGAGCAAAAAAGTCCAATAGACCATACGTCTACGGTGAAAATCGAGCTTCCAGATTTGGACTTGCAGTTTTTTCTCAGACTTTTGTCACGTTTTTTTTGGATATTTTGGCCTATAATAGCCAAACCATTGAGATTTTCGATCCAATACTAAGACAAAAATCTCAATGGTTTGGCTGTTATAGGCCAAAATATAAAAAAAAAAAAAAACGTGACAAAAGTCTGAGAAAAAACTGCAAGTCCAAATCAATATCTGGAAGCTCGATTTTCACCGTAGACGTATGGTCTAGTGGACTTTTTTGATCACTACAATCCCAAGAATCAGAAACGCGAAGTGCCCATTAACACATTTTTCCTTCCATACTAAGCGCCCCACTCTAATATTTATTCAACAATTTTTGTGTAAATTTGCCATGAAATTCCGGATTCGGGAGCTTCTGCTAAGTTTAAAAAAAAGAATTTAACAAAATGTTAACAATCTTTGCAGATGTCTCTTTCTGCCAAAAATACAGACAAGCTCTTGAAAGAACTAATCAGTAAGTCGAATAAAAACTGTGGGTGCTTCCAGAATATGCTTGCACTTTTTGTTTAAAATAAAATTGTTTGCCATTTGTGAGGTCGTTAATTTGTTTGTGAATGAATGTTGTTATAATATTTAAATTTTTTTTCGCATTTCCAAAAATTAAATTTCCTAACGTTACGCTATGGTTGCCTCTTAAGGTTATGTTATGGCGTTTTATTTCCTTAGCAAAAATGCTTGCACTTAGCATTTTAACTTGCACTCAAAAAGTTTGGGCTTGCTATTAGTCAAGAAAAGATCTGAAAAAATGCAACATTTTTATCAATGACATTGTGTTGGCTACAATGTTGTCTACTTTTGAGACACTTCAAAGAAATTTCATTGCAAAACAATAAAAGCTATGCATTAAATATTATCTTCTTTCATTATATTGTGTTCAGTAATAAAGAATCATTAGATTTTCATCATCGGATGAGGACGAAGACTTTTCAAACAACAATAATAACATTAAATTCAGACTCAACTGTAGCGTTAATATTTGCCATATGACAATTTTTATAATATTTATTTTGTCATCCGCGAAAAAGCTCTAACTTTAATGAAATGCCAATGATGATGTTTCATATTTTCCTAACATGTCACTTTGTTTGTTTATTCAGTTGATAGCATTTAAGGGCAGAATTTTAAAAACGTCGATCTTGAGAGTGCAAAAATTCTGCATTTTTTCGTTCTTTTGAGGTCAACATTTTCAAGAAAAGAACACGATTCAATTTTACAACCTAAAATTTTTGTTCGAGAAAAGAAATGCAGAATTTTCAAAAAGGCAGAAAAAATGCAGAACTTTTTAGAGAAAAGAAAACGCCATTAGTAAAGCACATCTGTGTTAATTAAGTTAAGTTTTTTTAGGAATGCTTTAAAAAAATGTGGTGCTCTATACAAAGTTAAGATATATAAGCCTACTAGCTGAAACCTGGCGCGTTGCTGCCTCGCCCCGTCTCCAAACATCCATCAAATGTTAACATTGAACATAGCATGTTTAAATTGTGGTTAAATACTAAATCTGTGATACCTATAATTCCAAAGCTATTCGATAAATCATAAAGTAACTTAATCATAAAAGCCATAACTTTTGATTGGAAAGAGATATTGGGGTAATTTTTTCACATAAATTATTTTTAAGACTTGAATTTTTTGTTAAAAATATGAAAACAACATTTTGGAAAAAATAAATTTCGCGAAAAAAATCAAAAAGGGTACCCTTGTTGTTTTGATGACAAAACCAGTAATATAATTTTTGCGCTTAGCTGGAAGAATTTTTGCAAATAAATGCTATGTCATATGAAAGGTACGCCGATGTGCAATTTTTAATTGATTTCATTGTATGATGAAAGGCATAGTACCCTAAAATTTTCGTTTAAATTGGTCGACCCGTTTTTGCAGTTAGTGGTTACATCAAGAGTGGTTTCATAAGACTTGTATTCCCCGGCAGACGTTGTTCTTCCCCAGACCGCCTTACTGCCATATACGAAAATGTCAAGAAATGCCAAAAATATTCACCATTTTCAGTATAACTGCCGAAAGTAAGCATATGAATTAAATTACAAATTTTAGTCAAATACGATCAAAACTGTTTGAAATATAGAATTTTTGTTGTTTTGTAAGCGGTAAAACACACCCCCCACAGCGGGGGTGTGGCAAAATTATTTCCCTTAAACCATCTCGTACTCGATACAAATCGACTGCCAAAATTTTAGCTCAATTTAGCTAAAGCCTGGCGCAATTTGCTTCACTCCACGTTGACCCTCCGAAAAGTCAGTTTAAGTAAAGTGGGACAGGCCCATTTTTAGTGTACTTGCCGAGAGTAACAATATGAACTTAATTACAAAATGTTGTCTAATCCGACCCAAATCGTTGAAATAAAGCATTTTCATTGGTTTGTGGCCGGTAAAAGGGGGGCGTGGAAAACAATTTTTAGTACAGTTGCTGACAGTAACCATACAAACTAAGCCAATGTTAATGATTTATCAAAAAATGGATGTGGCTATATAGCGATAACGCCCATTTTCAAGTATCAAATGTTACCCTTATACGGCCAAAACTGCTTAAAATATAGCATTTTCACTGATATGTGAGCAGAAAAAGGGGACGTGGAAACCAATTTTTCGTACAGTTGCTGACAGTAAACCAAATTACCGAAAGTAAGTCTTTTGGTAATTTGGTAATTAAGTCTTATACGACCAAAACCGTAATAAATAAAGCATTTTCATTGGTTTGTGGGCGGTAACACACACACTTAGTACAGTTACCAACAGTAACCATGCAAACTAAATTTCTAAATTTTAGCCATATACGACCCAAATCGACTGAAATATAGCATTTTTATTGATTTGGGGGCGGTAAAAGGGGGGTGTGGCAACTTTTTCCTTAACCATCTCGTACCTGAAAGAAATCAACTGCCAAAATTTCAGGTCAATCGGTCCAGTAGTTTTGGAGGCTATAGGCATCACAGACACATCGTTTTGCTTTTTATATATATAGATTGATTAGTGGGTAGTAAAAGTGGGCGTGAAAACATTAACATATAGTGACCGCCTCTTGGAGCACCTACACAATAAGTTTCACTGTAAAAATGTGTTGAACTCCGGAATTGCCATGACTTCGAAAAAGTGGGCGTATTTATATTACGACCACGCCCATTTTTTGTACAGTTACCAACAGTAACTATCTGAACAAATTCACCAAATATTAGTCTTTTACGATTGAATCCGAGTGATATATATCCTTTTTTTTTGCTTGTGATCGATAGCGCAAATTGGGCTTGTATGGGAGGTACCACGCCCCCTCGTCCAATCGTTACCAAACCTCACAGGAACACTCTCAAGATGTGGCTTTAGTTTCCCTGAAAGTTTCATAAAGATCGGTTCAGCGGTTTTGGAGTCTATACGTGATATAGCCACATACCAACATACCCACATACCCACATACCAACATACATACATCCATTTTTATATATATAGATAACCAGGGAATGAAAAAACAGTACCTCATACGTAGCGCTTCAAAAACGCCAACTCCGCAAACTCTATCTCCTTCAATTCCGTGAGTGGCTCTTCGATTCAACACTACAATCACTGAGATCGAAACGGAATAGTAACGTGTTCAACGAGCACAAAACGTTATTTGCTTTGTTGTAGTTTTTGCTCTTGATCGTGAAAAAAACGAAAGCAGTAACAAATGTACCCCGCTTCACCGATTGTTTCAGCTGCTTAAAAAAATTATGGCATGCGTCATCAAATTCTTTTGCTGCTGTTCTGCAGAATTTTAATTTTGAAGTCATGGCAATAGCAGTAACAATCGGTGAAGCTGGGTGCATTTGTTTCTGTTTTGCTTTTTGTTTACGACCGCGAGCAAGAACCACAACAAAGCAAATAACGTTTTGTAATCGTTAAACACAACATTACTATTCTGTTTCGATCTTTTTCCAAAAACCACAACAAAGCAAATAATCACCCTTATTTTTCAACCTGCGCTCGCTCTTAAAACGACGTCGAAACAAAATTGTTATAGTATTCTTAAAACTTTAAATTTCGACGTCGAGATCTGCAGTGAATTAAATTATTGAGCAAACGTCGTTGAATAAATATTTAAATATTTGATCGTCGAAATGATCTTCGACGACGATTCATTGGTGAAAGTGAGCTCTCTTGACGACGACATTTACTCGACTCAAGATTCAAGGATTCAAGAATAAGAGTGAATGTTTTGTGCATGTTTAACACAACGCCAGGCTTGCCAACTTGGGGGGAATTCTCCCATTTCGATGGAATTCTGACTCGATGGGGAAGTGAGGAAATAAGTTTATTTTGGGGGGAAATGATTTAATTTTGTTTCTTAATTTATTAAAAAGACAAAGCAAATTACAAAATTTTTCTTTTTTTTCATAGGAAAAATTACCCAAGACGAATTGGGCAATTTGGTATTTTTGTTGGGTGAAGTTTCGTTTTTTGTTTTAAAATTTAAAATTTGGGCGAAATTTCTCTTATAGTTTTTGGGCTTCCAAACGATACCTGTACTGATTTGGAAATATTCGAAGACACTGGACACCAGGACGGAACGTAGAAATTACGGAAAATGTTTCAAAATGCATCATTTGCGTGAGTTTGCTAGTTAATACCGCTTTGCTGCCGTGCAAACATTTGAAATATTGTGAAGAGTGCGTTTTGAAATTACAAGCGCAAAGCTAAGTAGATTATTGCCCATATTGTACACTCTAAAATACTGATTGAAAAATCACTACAATAAATGTGAAATTTCACTACACGCTCAGAAATTTATGGAATAAAGCTATAAATCTTTTATATGTTTACTTACTTTTAAAATTCCAAGTGAAATAAAAAGAAAATATTTGGTCAACCAATAACAAAATATTTATTCATTTAAAGTTTCTTTTATAGCATACGGTTTTTCGTTAACAAAAACTATTTCTTTAGGTTTTATTTTGACAATGTCAGATTTCAGAATCAGAATGACAACTTGACAGATGCTTGATAGATATTTGTATTATATTTTAAGACAATTTGTATTATAACTTGTATATAATACAATTTTTATTATACTTTAATACAGATAACATTAAATCAATTTTTTAATATACTTGAAAGTATAAGTTTTAATCAAAAATATATTAAAAAATGCTTGATTCCAACGCTTGGCTTAAAATTAATTCCAAGATTTCTGAGCGTGTACAATTATTGGCGATTTAGTAAAAAAATCACGCTATGCAGCGAGTTTTTTCAATTCTGTCTAAAAATCAGGGTGTTTTTCCAAAATATGTATATTTACTCTACTTTTCACGCTATTTAAGTGTGTTTTCGCTCAGAGAGTCTTAAAATATGTATATTCTCTCTACTTTTCACGCTATTCCAGCGTGTTTGCGCTCAGAGTCCTAAAATATGTATATTCTCTCTACTTTTCACGCTTTTTCAGCATGTTGTCGCTCAGATAGTTCCAAAAACTATCGCTTGACCTTGAATAAACACCTCTGCCTTAACGTCATATGATTTCAAAGAGTTTATTCGAACAAGTGTATATATATAAAACTTAAACAGTAGATGGTCACAGCTTAATTACTCAAGCCTACTGAAGTTGGAAAGAATAGCGCCTTTTGCTGAGTTATTGACTTTATACAGAGTTGTTGTTGTGACCTTGTCCAAAATTTACTTAAGAGACTTCACGCATTTCTAGCGTTTTTTTTATGAGAGAAGACAAGATTGAAAGAGATATTTTTAGAAGAGAGTTCTTACAGGAGCACGAAAAAGATTATTGTAGGTGAGAGGATTCACGCATTTTTAGCGTGAAATATTTATAATTTTGCTCTATGGGATTTAACGACAATAAATACAGGCAATCAGTTGCCAGCAATTATTGTAGTTAATTCTCGTGAATTATTGTTAGAGTGTAGAACAGAAATTAATGGCAGTGAACAATTTTTTCTATAAGAAAATATATACTGTAGGACATTAATTTTTATTTGTTAAAAACATTATTTTGAGCAATACATTTTCAACGTCTATTTTATAATAAAACAAGACTTCGGACATATTTTGATGTTTTTCATGTTTTTTTTTGGGTCAAGCAATGGAAATATTTGCGCCCGCGTCCGACCCCGCAGCAAAATGTATGCAAAATACTGAAGGAGAAATTTCTTGTTTTCTCGATATAATGCATTTTTAGCATACAACCCTTTAAGCTTTAAGCGCAACCATTTACCGTTAGTAAATGCTAAAGTGTTATATACAAAAATTCATGTTTTTAAGAGTAGAATCAGAAATCAACGTCTCCCGGGAACTTTCCGAAAAAGTAAAAAAAGTGGGTCGGTCTAATATTTATACTTATATTTTAAAATTATTTATTCTAATCGTTTCTATTTTATGTTAAGTTTTTATGTTATTTTTTAAAATTTTTTTGTTAAATTTTTTGTTGATAGAAATAATTTACTGAATAAAGACTGTTTTGAAGTACATACATTTTTGGGGTGGGGAATCGGTTGCGAAATGGAGAAATTTAATCATGAGCACAACGGTACCATTCTGTTTCACTCTCTCTCTCTCTCTCTCTCTCTCTCTTCGGCCTGCTATACACGAATAAAGTGGCATAAAGGTTGCACTCTTTAAAAAATACAGAACAGATAAAAAACAAACCGTTCGTTTAGGTTTTCATTTCCATTCCCTGCCTATAACAGATATGATAAAACAGTTTTCCAATTATATATGTAATTAAAAATGTAAACAAATGGCCTAGAAAAATAAGAGGGAGATTTTGTTTGAATAATCTTTTCATTAGGAACACTAACATACGTGTGTAAAATTAATTTGTTTGTAGTTTATTGTAACAAAACATAAACTTGAATATGTTATGTTTTTACGAACTTTTAGAAAAGGAGAAATTTTAAAAAATTTTCAGAGGACAAGTGGCGTAAGTCCACTCATTTTATATCTCCTTTAATAATGAAGATAATCGATTAGGGGTGATTTTGTTCTACTTCTAGGCAAAAATGCTGCCATTTCATATCAAAAAATTTTTTTAAAAATATTTCCCATTACATTTTTTACAGCAGAAATGACAAATTATAAAAAATTTTCAGAGGGCAAGTGGCGTAAGTCCATTCATTTTATATCTCCCTTAATAATTGAGATAATCTCCAAAAGGTGGTTTTATTCAATTTTTAGGTAAAAAATCTGTCATTCCTCATCAATAAATTCTTAAAAAATATCACCCATTAGATTCCTACAGCGGAAACGAGAAATTTCAAAAAATGTTCAGTGAACCAGTGGTTTATTTAGTTTATTTTTTAAGATAAGAATAGCTCCATTAATGCTCTTGAACTAACTTATAAGCAAAACTGAGTTCTTTATACTTGGAATTTATCATAAGAATTTTTCTAAATGTTCGATTTTCTCAAAACTCCAAAAAATGGACTTACGCCACTTGTGCTCTGAGCAGCTCATATCTTGAATTAACCAATGCTTATAACAAAACTTAAGCAACTAATGCAGAACTCTTTCTTGATAAATTCAAATAGTTCATCAATAATTCAATTGAAAGGCTGTGGATTTTAGTGCAATCCAAATAAGATAAAACTAGTCATTATTTTTCTTGCGATTGCTTTAGAAATGCTTACGATTGGCAATGGCTTTCGTGATCATGTGGTAAGTATCCTCTGGAATATCGGGTTTCAAGTCAAATTGTTGTGCCCAATAATTTGTGACGCGGTGAATTGACTTCATCAGTGTTTAGATCTGCTCAGTTCAGTTCAATTTAATGAAACAGATCTTCAGAGCTTCTGAAGCAGAACCATCATAATACGATTTTTTTAACATCGAAAAGGTTTCAGCATTTTTTATTTGGAATTTAATATTTCTTTTGGAATTTTTGAAATTTATTTATATTAAAATTTTAGATAAAGTTTTATTAAAGTTTTTACCTAAATGAGTGAAAAAAGGAAGTAAGAATTATTATGTACCCTCCAGGAAAAATCGGAAGACTTCCATCTAAAAGTGATAAAGAAACATTCCGCAACGTATCTTTTGGAAGCTTAAGGGTAGTTTTGTTTCCACACCGATTCCGTCTTGTAAAAATTGAAAGACTTACATCTGGAAGTAACGAATAAACATTCCCCATCATATCTTTTGGAATTATATTGGTAGTTTTGAATTTGTGTTATTTTCAAACCGCTTCTTTACGAATGCATATGGAAACTTTTACTTATTGTCAAGCAATGGCAACAGAAAATATTAATATCAGGTCTGTTTCCGTACTAACTTCAAGTAAATTTCGAGTAAAGTTCAAGTAATAGAGAGAAACTTGATTATCTGTCAAAATGAGAATATTTATCAAAAAGTACGGAAACGACTTCAAGTAAGTATTCTAGCTTGAAATTATTAGTTTATTCGTATAAAAAACACTTTGTGCAAAATATCTAAAATATCTTTCGCTGTTTGTAGCTTGAAATTCGTGCTCGAAGAAATTTTTAAAGTAAAGTTCAAGTAATTGTAATAGAATATAGAGTGAAATTTTGCTTGTGAAGCGAGTACGGAAACAGACCTATCATTGTTTCCTAGCCGCTTAAAATATGTTTGACTGTGCGGCCTCGATAGTCTAGTGGCAGCGCGCTTGACTGTCGCTCAAGGGTCCAGGGTTCGAATCCTGGCCGAGCATATTCATAATTAGGGAGAGGAATGTTTCCACATTAATTTTCAGAACAGGGGAGAGGACTAATTCCAATTTACGTATTAAAACAGCGGAGAGGAATGTTTCCATTTGACTTTTTAAAACAGCGAAGAGGAATATTTTTCTCTTATTATATTCCATGAAATGTTTTTTTTTTTTGGATTCGCCCGGAGGTATGAAATTTTCCAAAAAAAAGTATACCCGTCCTATACGCATGCACGATTTACATTCTAAAATCTGCCCGAATCAGCCGGGACAGACAGAATGCACCTACGTACTAAAACATACTCCCTATTGGCAATTAGGATTTTCCACTAAGCACATTAATTGGCTTTTCAGCGAAATTAAAAAATTGAATATATATAAAACGCGTATTTAAGTATACTTGATTCTATATAAATAAGCAACATCGAATTATATAATAGTAATTATCAATTTAAGGTACCCGAAAAACAATCCAAAACACTAAACTCATTTTAACTGGTTTGCGGCCATTGTCCAACCCAAGGACCTTCGTGGAAATGAGATAAATCTCATATCCGCCAAATCAAAATCCCAATTAGTTGGATATGCATTATGGGCCAACGCAGGCATAAACTTGTGTCGAAAAGAGATATACTCTGGCACACCAATCCAGGTGATAGTGTGAGTACAGTCTAATTTCAAATCAGGAAACCACGTGAGCACGTAAATCCCAATTCGATTAAAAATTAAAATATTGAATAATTAAAAAGTAAGTTTTAAAAACGATTCATATTTGATGGAGCTTACTTTATAAAACATAATATCGATACAAAAAAGAGAAACAGAACAATCTCAATTACCAATATTACATTGTTATAAAACTGCGTTAGGTATAAAAGGATGAAGTTAAATTGATTTAATTATTTAAATGTAATATAATTTTCCGTTTTAAGACAGCATCTTGGTTACATCTGCGAATGCTCACATTTCCTGGAGGGTATATAAAAAATCAGCAATATACAGGGTTTCCAGTGTAAGAGTACGAATGTTTACGGAAGTGCAAGAGAAGGTGCAGTCAAGCAAAAAATTCATATGGTAGGAGAGGGGTCTATTTTTGTACCCTTAGGAGTTACGAAGTTGATTGGCATTTGATGAATTTTATTCATACTATTGTTTCCAGCAGAAAAACTAACAGAAAACTTATTTTAAGAATTCATTTAAAATACAGTAAAATGACCTCTCTAAAGGTATATGAACCAACCCACCTCCTGTATTCATTCCCGAGCTGCTCTTGTGTGAAAATGAAATCAATCCGCTTAAACTACTACGTTTTTACATTGAACGCAATTTTATCTGAATTTTGCGTAGGTTAGGTTAGGTTAGGTCAAAGTGGCTGCCACAATTGAGACACACTTAGGCCAATTAGGCCCATTGCGGTGCCACAGGGTCTCTATTTAAACTAATTTGAGCTGTTCACAAAGCTTAGGATTCGGTATATCGGCAATTCCGAGAGTTCTTCAAGGTCCTTAAAAAACTAGTTTTATTAAGTAAAGAAATAGTTCTTGAGCCAACGCTGGGCAAGTGCAGAGGAAATGTACACTAGATTCTTCCTCTTCCTTATCTCTACAGCTTCTGAAGAAGTCGTTGTCGGGGATGCTTAACCTCTAAGCGTGTCTGCCGATCAGTCAGTGATCCCTTATACAGCTGTAAAGACCCCTTCCATGCTAGTAGTGTGGTCGCTACTAAAGAAAATTAGTTCTTTTGAAAGCTTAGGGGTAAGTTTGGGCTATATTTGCTGCGCTGTGTTACACTTGTTTCCCGTTAACCATTTGATGTTGGTTTTATTACAGGATAACTCATGTGTACGGAAATTGCATGTGATAAGAGGAATGCCAAGTTTTCCAAGAGTTCATCTGCTTTGCAGTTGCCGAAAAAACTTTATGTCCCGGAATCCAGCATATAAAGATACTAAGCTGCTTTGCCATCTCGTTTAGAGATTTGCAGCAGTTGAGAACTGTTTCAGATGTTATTTCAAAGGTTCCTAGGGCTTTCAAAGCGGCTTGATTATGAGATAGTATCCTGGAGCCTAGTTATCGCTTCATGTATAGCAGCGACTTCAGCTTGGAGTACGCTGTAGTGGTCAGGGAGTTTGAAAGCTACATTGCTGTTTAATGTTTGAGAGTAGACTCCTCCACCTACTGTAACGAACCCTTTTGCTTGTTACTGATTTGTGTTGAGGTAGGCTCAGTGAGTAAACCAGGGGTTCTTACAAAATAATTTATTTACCAATGATTCCGTTGTTTTAAATAAGAAAGCCAGTGTTTTAGTTTTAAACTGTAGAGTAAGTCTTTATTATTTTCATTTGTTTTATTTATTACTTAACGAGTACGTTACTTAATTATTATTAATTATTAAGCATTATAAAAATTAAAGTTATATAATTAATCCTTGCTTATTCATATTTTAACCGTTACTTGCTATGATCCCTCTCGCTGTGAGTGACTATGATAGAACTCAGATTAAAACTATGTTCGAAGGGTGGAGGTACCTTCGCTTAAAATAACTACGTTTTGATCTTAGAGTAAGCAACGTTCGAAGGGTGAGAACACCTTCGCTAACGATAACTACGCCTGTCTTAGAGTAAACAACGTTCGAAGGGTGAGGACTCCTTCGCTTCAGAAAACTACGCCTGAGCTTAGAGTAAACTATGTTCGAAGGGTGAGTACACCTTCGCTTAAGATAACTACGTTTTGAACTTATAGTAAACAAAGTTCGAGGGGTGAGTACACCTTCGCTATACGATACGATTCGCAGTTACGATAACTACGCCTGACTTAGAGTAAGCAACGTTCGAAGGGTGAGGACACTTTTGCTTAAGATATCTACGTTTTGAACTTATAGTAAACAAAGTTCGAAGGGTGAGTACACCTTCGCTTAAGATAACTACGTTTTGAACTTAAAGTAAGCAACGTTCGAAGGGTGAGTACACCTTCGCTTAAGATAACTACGTTTTGAACTTATAGTAAACAAAGTTCGAAGGGTGAGGACACCTTCGGTTAAGATAACTACGTTTTAAACTTAGAGTAAGCAAAGTTCGAAGGGTGAGTACACCTTCGCTTAAGATAACTACGTTTTGAACTTATAGTAAACAAAGTTCGAAGGGTGAGTACACCTTCGCTTACAATAACTACGTTTTGAACTTAGAGTAAGCAACGTTCGAAGGGTGAGTATACCTTCGCTTAAGATAACTACGCTTGAACTAACTACTCAGTCTCAAAGTATGTGCATGCTACTGCGCCTGCGACAAGACTGCCTGTCCTAAGCAAACGCGACTGCTTTATATTCTCCCGTTGCCTTTCTGTTCCGTGTTCACCCAGTGTGCCAAACGGATCCGTTACGAATCCGTAACGAACTCACTTCTTCGTACATTTTGTCCGAAACGGATTGCGTTTCGCATCCGGAACGGATCCTTTTTCGTATGAAATTCCTCTCTCCGTTACGGACTTCAGTTACGAATCCGTTTCGGACTTCAGATACGAATCCGTTTCGGATTTCAGATACGAATCCATTTCGGACTTCACATACGAATCCGTTTCAGACTCTATTTTTATAAATAATGCGAACTCGTAACGGACTCGTTTTTTAAAAATAGTTCTTATTCAAAAAGGGACAATAATGTTTATGTATGTTCAACATTTTTTTATTTTTTTGCTAATTCAGTTCTTACATTCTACATATTACATTTTAAAGAAGGAAATTAAAAATTATATCAATGTATAATAAAAATAAAAATAACAACAAAAATAAGTACACAATTGTATTTCGTATCCCTAATCTACTGAAAATAAAATAAGAAATTGTAAATCAAATTTAAGACTGTCTTTTATGTTAACGTTGTGAAAATTTTTTTTAAGGATTCGTTACGGGTTCGTAACGGGTTCGTCGAAACATAAGACTCCTCTCAAAAATACGAATTGCTTTTTTCATTTTTTCGGATCCGCCTCGGACTCAGAACGGACTTCAGGAACAAATCCGTAACGGACTTCAGATACGAATCCGTTTCGGACTTCATATAAGAATGCGTTTCAGACTCTTTTGGCGGATTCGTAACGGGTTCGTAACGGGTCCGTCGAAACATAAGAAAGCGCAGTGCGTACTGACGGACTCGTAACGGGTTCGTAACGGATCCGCATCCGTTTTTGTGCACATTGGGCACTTGTTTTGTTTTAACTGCCTGTTTATATGTGACTGTGTACATACATATTTGTATGGGTGTATATGTTATTTATTCACTTATTATTTATTCAATGCAAAAATATACTTTCAGTACCTTATTTTGATATAAACTATTATATCTTTTCTATCTATTTAGTTTTCCAAAATAAATAATAAATACTTTAAACTTAATTAATTTAATTTAATTAACAATTCATATTTTCAGTATAATTTATATTCCTTAATTTATTTATATTTATAAAATTCATAAATATAACTTGTGAGGCACAAATTGTATAACAATTTGAGTCCTCACACTACTTTGCCATATAATTTTGATCCATCGTTAAAGATACCAATGGCATTGTTGGGCGAAAGGTTTCCTAGGTCCTAATTATATCGAGAGGGAATGGATACATCGAACTTCCTTTCAAAGGATCTAGTCGATGAACCTGGGTATGGGAGGGAGAAATTTTACAATGCTAAAGTGCCTAACGTACCTTCTTTTCACTGGGAGGTGGCATCTAGGCGGATGGCTGTATAAGCGGCCGCCTGGTAGCTGTTTATTCGTTGTATAGCTGCTGTATATAGCTAGTGATTAGCACTTGGTTGTAAACCCTACCTGCTACCCACCGCCTTATTGCATGAGTACAGGGCAATATTCGCTTTTTTTGGCTCTCTCGAGCAGATTGGGCTTCCAGTTTAGCTTTCTATCCATTATAAGGCCCAGATATTTTGCATGATCTGAGAAGATAAGTCTTGTGTTTCTCAGTTTAGATGGACTAATTAGAGGTAAATTGTGTTTTTTGGTGAAAACCCCTAACTCAGTTTTATTTGGGTTAACGCTGAGCCCTCAGCTGATAGCCCAGTTGACTAGAGTATTTAGGCAGTTTTGCCTAATGTCTTGGGTTTACGTGTGAGCTTGTGCCTGCCTTAGGCATAAATAAAACCTTCCTATTACGCTAATGGAATTTTGCAAAAAAATAACATTTTTTTTTGCATAAAATTTGCGGCTTATTAAATTTTCTTCGCAATGACATCAAAATTATAGACATATCTTTAAAAATAACAAAGTTGGTTGTACTTCAAATATTCAACTAGTAGAATGTAGTTTTTGAATTTGATTACAAATTAAATGAGATCCTATGCAGAGAATGCTTTTCTCTGCGTGCAAAGATAGACAAATTTTTGAAGCTTACGTATTAATTTTTTAATATCAATATCTAAACTATTTACATTTTCTTTTCCTTTTAGTTTTTGAAAACATCCTGTGACCCATTTCCAGCTGGTACCAACAGCAAATGTACCAACAAAATATTTGCCACTTGAGTACAAACAACAAAACATTGTTTTTATAATATAAAAAAAAAATTCAAAGCAACATATTTGAGCAAAACACAAAACACGCCTTCAAATCAAAATGCAGGTTCCTGAACACGTTGTCTCATTGTATGTGGCAACATGTGGACAAAACGGTCCTGGTCTGGGCTCCGATGAGAAGGAAATAATATTGTTGGTTTATGTGATAATCGAGGCGGCAACTGGACAGGTGAGTTTTTTATTAGCTTTTTGTTTCTGCATTTCGTTTGTGATGTGTGGGGAGTGAGGGAAATAAATACAAAACATGATTAAACTTAAGTTTGTATGTTGTTTGTAGAAATAATGTTGTGGTTGTTCAATTTGATGTGAACACCTGATGCTAAGATGGAAGCTGGATGTGAGATAAGTAGAAAAAGAGAGAATTGACGTAATATCTAGAGAGTTGGGAAAGATTAGTAGTAAGATAAAAATAAGGTTTTGAAGAAGCTAGAGGTACAGTTGTTTTAGGGTGTACCTTATTTGGATTGTCTGTGTAATCTGTGTAAGAAATGTAGAAGTATGTAGATAAAAATTCTACTTAAAATAAGAAAAATTCTAACAAACACAATTTATTACACTGAAAGTGAGTTCTTGCGGCATTCCACAGAAAAGTGGAAGTGACCAAAAAAACGGAAACTTATTAAAAACATATTATTTTATGATATTATCTAAAAGAAAGATTTTAATTTTAGTAACTTAAGCAAGTTATATATAAATTCATTTATCCTTATGATTTAATCGTCTGCACTGTTTTAAAAATGTAGTTTTTCTTTTTCGTAAATGTTTAGTAAATGTTTCGTAAACTTTTTGTTTGAGTAAAAATGGAAGGCATTCGTTCAAGATAATGAAAAAATGGTTGAGGCAATGAATGAAAAATATATTAAATTTTTTTTGATTACTAAATTACCTCATTACTTAACTACTTAATTACTTAATTACCCAATCAAACTACAACATTATCAGTCTGTCTGGCACGTGACGCAATTTGTCTCCACGTGACGATGTGTAAATATAATATTAAAAAAAACTGTGGACTTGATTTTTTATTTTTTATTTATAAAATTAAAAAAGCTAACATCAGTACACTTAGAACTATGTTCTTTTATAGTACAAAAATCATTTAGTTTAGTTAAATAAGAATTTATTTAGATTTAATTAGATTAACATTATAACAACCGGGCTTAAGATTTAATATTTAATAACAGACATTTAACAATACTTTTGATTAAACAAGAGTAAATACATTAATAAAGAGGAAAAGAAAAGGAGAAAAAAGAGAGAAAAGAAATAAAAAATAACCTTTGAAATAGTTTAAGCAAATTGCAGATACTATGGAGTAGAGAAGAAAGTTAAGATAGATTGCCTAAAATTACCTCTCCTAGTTATTTCTCTTAACCATCTAGGTAGTGCATTCCAGCGTCTAATGGCGTTAATGAAAAACAAGTAAGAGGTGTTTAAAGAATTATGCCTGGGTATAATAAGAATATGACTTCTTCTAGACATACAAAACCGTAATTTTTCATAAAGGTAACGAGGCGATTTTTCATGAATAAGTTTGTGCAGGTATATACAGTTTCTTGCTTTGATGTATGATGTTATGTCGCAACCAAGTATTGAATTTCTAAAGCTAGATAGCTGTTAATATCTTCGTAAACCATAAACATAACGTGTGGCATAATTAAAAGCTATTTGCAATTTTAATTGGGAAGATGAGTTGAGCTTACTGTACACTGTTTCAGAGTATTTTATCAATGGTAAAATTAATTGTATCACCAACTTTCGTTTTATATTTACAGGAGTTACGCTAGCAGACATTCTCAAATTACGTAGGACATAATAAACTTTTTTCACTACATTGTTAACATGATCAACACAGGAAAAAGAAGAATTTATATAAAAGCCAAGATTTACAATTTTTGACACAACAGCTAGCTTATTTATTCCAATAAACAAATCAGGGATATCATTTATACAGGTTTTGTGCTTACAAATAGGCAGGACATATGACTTTGATGCATTTAATTGCAGACCATTGTTACTGTCCCACTCATTGATGCTGTTGAGATCTTCATTCATTCTACAACAGAGTTCGTCAAGATACCCTGTTCGTCGTGAAAGATAAAGCTGAACATCATCAGCATATGCATGAATAGATGCATGTTTGCAAACATTAAAAATATCATTTATAAATATTGAAAATAACAGAGGACCAAGTATGGAGCCTTGTGGAACACCATTTAATACTAACTTGTACTGAGAGGACAATTGACCAACTTTAACTTTTTGAGACCTATTACACAAATAACTGGAAATTAGATTGACAGCACTATTACAGAAACCAAATAACGTCTTAAGCTTATGACACAAATACTGATGACTGACTCTATCAAAAGCTTTAGAGAAGTCTAGCAGACAGAGTATAGTCATAGAACCCGCATCGTATTCAGGTCTTATGTCGTCAATAACTTTAACAACAGCTGAGGAGCAACTATGTCCAGCTCGAAAACCAGATTGAAAGGGGGATAACAGGTTTCTGCCGAGTATAAAATTATTGATTTGCTGAGCCATGAGTTTCTCACAAAGTTTTGAAAGAGGCGGTAAAATACTTATAGGCCTGAAATCGCTGGGACCAGATGGGTTTTGCTTTTTTGCTATCGGTAATATAGTGGCCACTTTTCACTTGTCCGGAAATGATGAGGTCGTGAAACAAAAATTGATGATATGTGATAGGGGGCTGATAATGTGGAGCAAAATGATTTTAATAAACTTTATGGGAATGCCATCTTCACCTATTGCGTTTGACTTAATCTGCATAACACATTTACCAACCTCAAGCTCATTTACTGGAGCAAATTCAAAAGACTGAAGCATAGAGAGACCAGTAGGAGAAGAAATATTATAATTAGGAGTAGAAACAGAATCTACAAAAAAGTTATTTATAGTTTCTGGATTAATATTGCAGTCAGTGTTGTTTTTATTGCAGACCCCAAGTTTTCTTATATTGCTCCAAAGCGTTTTGGTTGGAAGGGAGGGTTGAAGCTAAGCCGCAAAATAGCGTGATTTAGCCTGTCTTATTAGTGAATCAGATTCATTCCTCGACAGTCTGTATGTTTCCCAGTTTGGTTCGGTTGGGTTTCTCTTCCATATTGATCGAAATTTGTTTCTTATTTTAATAGAATTTACAACATTGACAGAAAACCAAGGGCAAGCTGAATTCCTAATACAAATCGTGCGTTCAGGGACATGTTTCTCAAATAAATATTTTATGGGTTCAACAAGGGAACAAAGTTTGTCGTTAATGTTATGGTGAAGTCAGCAATCATTGAAGGGGGTCAATGATATGTCACGAAACAGAGACTGATAACTGATGTGTTTAAAATCCCTGTATGTAAAGTTATGAGACATTATACTAAGAGAAAAATTAATATTTAACGAACAAAAAATTAAATCATGGTCAGAGAGGAAATATAACTGGTCAAATAGTGAAACAGCTGAAAAATCTGATACTATAAAAAATCAAGAAGACTCGGATTTGTGTTGTTAGAAAACCTTGTGGGTAAGTCTTCATTAACAACTGACAACCCTAAAGAAGTAATATTTTCATATAAAGTTTGTTTTACTGAGTCACTTGAAAGGATATTCACATTAAAGTCACCACACAATAACAGCAAGTCATAATCAACAACACATGTAGACAAAGTAGAAAACAGGGGATCAACAGGAACACATTTATTAGGATTATACACACATGATAAAAGCATTTTAGTGTTATTGTCGGATATGCAAATTTTTAAATATTCGATTCCTGGACTGCGCGATTTGTTAATAAATTTAGTTGTAAGATTAGTTTTACAATAAATCGCCACCCCTCCACCCTTTCTACCTATACGATAATTTCTATAAAGCTTATAATTTTGCATAGCATAGGTTGCATCACTTACATCACTACAAAGCCACGTTTCTGAAATGCATATTATGTCCACTGAGGAGTCTTCAATAACATACTTCATGTAATCTAATTTATTTAGAATTTAGATTATTAATTTTAGTTTATTTAAAATCTTTTTACGCCGAAATCATGTTTATGAGTAATAAGCATTTAGCTTTCAAATACCTCTTCCTTATGTTAGTTACTGCCGCTAAAATTTGTAATCGAACTCAACGATTTGCAACGTTGGTTGACTGGACCTGTTCGGCACGTGACAGTAGATGCCTTATTTTTTCTCTTGCATTTAATAAAATTTCAAAAAAGTTTGAACGTACAATGGAGAAACAGCATGCAAACTATTTAATAAGACAAAAGGACTTCACTTCCAATGTGTAAATTTAGAACTGGCTGTACAATAAACTCAAAAAAATAGTTGAATTTGTCTGTACGTGATCATGAAATGCTACTCTTAATGAAAATTTTTTCAATATTTTTAATTTGTAGTTCAAGGTTTCTACAAAGTTACTCTGAAGTCCTTTTAAAAAGCAAATAAAAACCTTGCATTTCTTAAGTTGCCAAGGGCTCAATGAATGAAAGTTTTTCTTGAAATTTCTTAGTGCTCTTCAAGTAACATTTAATAACTTTTAAATTATAGCTCAAGACTTTAAAAAAAATTGCTAAAATTGCTAACATTGACACATCGAGCATGAACTGCAGTTTAAATGCTATGTAGCATATATAAACGCAAATGAAGTCAAGTCCCGCCCGTATCCGTGCGCCATTTTTGAAAAATACTGCTAATTAAACGCTTAATTAATCAAGTCTGAGTGAATGAAAAACAACTCAGCACAAAATCACAAAAAAACACACACAAAAAAAAAAACGACAGCAATAAAGTGCACTGAATTGCAAGTGGATTGTATCTGTGAAGTAGCTATTAGTGAATGGATCAAGTTTCTAAACTCAACCCTGCGATTGAAACAACAACAATAACTACAACAACATATATTTCAGTTCCATTTGCTTTCATATGTAGATATATACATATATATGTACGCTGTCCATGCAAAGCAAAGCTTCATCCTATCAGCGTTTTCAAAAATACAAACACATTTCAATTTTATATAAACTGCATCTAGATGTGTATATATGAATATATGCCTATCCATTTTTTTATTTCAATTAAACATACAAACATACTAATACTCGAACTTGCACTTTTATTATTAAAATTGTTTTAATGGCACCATAAATAAGCGCAGTCCAAAAAGGTTTTAATAAAAATAACACTTTTATAGGTACTCATAATGAACTTTATTACTCTTAATTGCAATTTTTATAATAAATACAATCCAATAAGATTGTTTTTAAGTGATTTTATCTAAATGAAAAACTTTTTCACACAAACAAATAAACAAATATTATAGCTATAATAGATATATTTTTATTTTACGAGTGGTTTTCTTTTTCAAATTTGACTATCATGGATCATTTTTTTAATTTTAGAAGTTTTGCAGAATTGCAACTATATCAAGGTTTTTTTTTGTTCAGATATAGTTTTAGAATAAAAAAGTTTCTCACATCTGCCTCAGATCTCTGCCTTAAGGTTTTAAAAATTTATCAGCATCTTAACCAAAGTTGCGTCTCCTATCCAATACAACAGTTCTTTAATAGATATCAATCAATGTACACTCATTTGGTTTTAACATCTATGTATATATAATAAACAGTTTTTTTAAATTGTTTGCCGTTTTAATTTGCACAAAAGTGTAAAACACTTAGATGCCATATTAATTTACCTTTAATTTCAAACAATTTTGTCCTTTCATGCGTCTCAAGCCGGCTAGAAACAATGAAGTTACAACGATTTTTTCATACACGGAGAGAATTAAATATCTTATATTGTGATATCATTTTGCTTGATTCAAGACTATGCCAAATCAATCAAAAAATTTTTAAATTAACCCTCTTACCAGTAAGCGAGCCTCAAGGCAACCATCACAAAAATCACATTTTGCATATGAAGATGTCATTTGCTGTTATGCAAGAAAGTTTAATGCTCTCGGTCATAACTTTAATGACATTTCGCTCACATATTAGAATTTAATCTAATGCACCTTTTGCCTACTGTTATCAGTTTATTGCGAACAGGTGGAGAAAAAGCTCGTGTTTTTGTTTTTAAAAAATTTCAGCATCAAAAATTTTTTTTTGAGAAAAATTGCTTTTATCTTAAAAATTTTTTTCCGTATAAGTACGTTCATTAACCTCATCATTTCATATTTGTGGTGTTGAACAATATTTTGTTTTGCGTCTTAGAGCAATAAAACTAAATGAGCCTTAAGGCACTCTTGTCGTTCGGCGCGAAATATTTTACCCTTCGCATTTTTTTTATTGCATTTTCTGTTTGCTGCTTTTTTTGTGATTGTGCAACTATTTCTGTACATTTTTCGCCACTTTTCTATAGAATAACTAAATAACAACGTATGAAGACCTTTGCGTGTGAAGTTTTCGAAGTTATCGGATGAAGAAATCCTTGAGTTTATGGAATCTGTTGAGAGTGATGAGGAAAATTTTTGTAGCGAAAATTACTTCAATGATTCAAATTTCAAGCCAGAGGAAATAAGTTTCGAGGACGAAAATTTCACATCCCAATGACTTCGGGATATGGAGTCGAGTGACATGTTTATCACAGAGACAGTCAATTTTCATTGAATACTTTTGCCCTCGAAGATAATGTCATTGACGATGAGGAAATCACTCCATCGACAGATACGGTTCTTTTAACTTCCACGGCATCGATCCCCACTCAAAGCAAGAAAGCCTGTTCGCCACCGAAAGCAAACGTTGTGCCAATAAATGGTGGTATTAACGGAAGTAAGAATTTCTTTCTAATCTTGGGAAAATTTATTTTATTCCACGTCCCAGCAAAAAAAGTGCTTCCAAAAGAAGATTAAGTAGAAGGGAAAGTCTTGAATTCCATCTCTTCCACTTTCAAACCCAAAAGGCATTCTTTTAACATAGAAATGCTTTCCTTAATCTTATCTTGAAGTGCTTACAGAGCTTTTTTAATGGAAGATTTCTTTAAGCTCTTCAATGAAGGGATTCTAGTAGGTGCTTTCCAGAAGAACTTTAAGAAGGAATTCCATGGAATGGAATGGTTCTTGTGGTTAGGTGGTTAAAAATCCATGGAAAAATATCCCCTCCCGATATTCTCGCGATTTTGGTGTTGGAAATGAGAAGTGTTAAGGTTTTCCCGATTTTCACTGCACTTTGGTGTTTGAAGTAGGAAGTGGTTGGGTTTTGTTTGGGGTTAAAGAAATCCCACGGAAAATATCTAAAACATATATTATTATTAAATACGTTTTTTTAAATTAATTTAATTTAAATGATATTTGGAATGTCTTTCAGAAGTAGTTTATGATATTGCGTCTTGAAAGCACTTCTTGATAAGCCTAAGAAGAAGCTCAATTGGATCTATAGAATATCTTCTGGAAACAGTGCTCCTACGAATGCATGTCACACTTGTACCAAAAATTTTGCTGTTGCTATTTTAATTGAAACTTTGTTTTACTACCAAACTGTGTTGAGTTTACAATTTTCTGAACCCTCTGGGAATACAACAAACAATGTAATAAAAAAAAAACAATAGGGGTAATAATGATTCAGTGCAGTTGCCAGTGCAGTTGAGGACTTGAGGACTTGTGCACTTTACAAAAACAAAATACACGTACGTCAAAAATCTGCACAAGTGCTTTTCTACTTTAGCTGAAAAATTTTAACAGCTTTGAAAAAGTGATAGTGATGTGTTTACGAAAACCTTACTGCACAACCTTATAATTCCTTAAGTCATCAACTGCACAGGCAAGTGCACTGAATCGTGAACACCCCTAATATCAGAATTCTTCAAGTTAAGCCTGCAGCGCATACATTATTAGGCATGGAAAATTGTAAAAATTATTAGTCCTTAAAATTATGCATACGACCCCGACTTTAAAAAATATTGACTGATGGTTTTTTTGTTTAAAAATAATTTATTTTCTTATGTTGTTTCTAATATACACTTTGAGTATGAAATTTGTTAAAGTCGAATAAAAATCACGTCTACCTCCCATACAAAATGACTTAGCCAAAACTGTAAAATTTCCTTCATATCCGCAAAAATTAATATAATCACTTAAAATTTAACACACTAGCTTAACAATAAATATGCACTTTAAGTATGTTATTTGGAAAAATCTAATAAAACCTCCGCTAACTCCCATACAAAGTGAGGTTACCAAAACAGTAAAATCTCTTTAAATCTCACAAAACGTAATCAAGTGACTTCAAATTTTGCACATTTAAAATTTATAAGACTCGAATAAAAATCAATTATTTTATAAAAGTCAAATTAAAATCACGTCTACCTCCCATATAAAGTGAGTTTACCAAAACGGTAAATCTTTTTCTATTAATCGTCTCACATCTCAAGAAAATTAATGTAATAACTGAAAATTTTGCATATTAGCTTTAACAATTAATATGCACTTTAAGTATGAAATTTGTAAAAATCGAATGAAAACCACGGCTACCTCCCATACAAAGTGAGGTAACCAAAACTGTAAAATCTCTTTAAATCTCACAAAAATGAATCTAGTGACTTTAAATTTTGCACGTATGAAATTTGCAAAAATTTAGTAAAAATCACGTCTATCTCCCATACAAAATGAGCTTACCAAAACGGTAAAATCTCTTTAAATTCCACAAAAATTAATCTAATGACTTCTAATTTTGCACATAAGCTTTAATCTTTAATATGCACTTTGAGTATGACATTTGTAAAAGTCGAATAAAAATCGCGTCTACCTCCCATACAAAATGACTTTGCCGAAACGGTAAAATCTCTTTCATTTTCGCAAAAATGAATATAATCACTTAAAATTTTACACATTAGCTTAACAATTAATATGCTCTTTGAGTAAAAAATTTGGAAAAATCGAATGAAAGCCACGGCTACCTCCCATACAAAGTGAGGTAACCAAAACTGTAAAATCTCTTTAAATCTCACAAAAATTAATCTAGTGACTTCAAATTTTGCACGTATGAAATTTGCAAAAATCGAATGAAAGCCACGGCTACCTCCCATACAAAGTGAGGTAACCAAAACTGTAAAATCTCTTTAAATCTCACAAAAATTAATCTTGTGACTTCAAATTTTGCTCGTATGAAATTTGCAAAAATTTAGTAAAAATCACGTTTACCTCCCATATAAAGTGAGTTTGCCAAAACGGTAAAATCTCTTGCAATTAATCGTCTCAAATCTCAAAAAAATAAAAATAATCACTTAAAAGTTTATATAAGATTTTTAAAATCTAATATGATTTTTAGGTATGAAATTTGAAAAAGTCGAATGAAAACCACGGCTACCTCCCTTACAAAGTTACTTTATAAAATCGGAAAAATCCTCTAAAATTCCGCCCACCTTCCTTAATAAAGTAAAACCTTAATAAATTCCAAAAAATGTATGTTTGAGACAAAAGATTTAATCTTTTGTCACGTTGTACACATTTGAAACTCAGTCCTTTTTATTTATTAAATCTTTTGTGTACAACGTGACAAAAGATTTAATAAATAAAAAGGACTGAGTTTCAAATATGAAATATTTGGATAAAAACCGCGACCAAAAAAAAAAGACGTCATCAAAAAACCTTCAAGATTTCAAATAAATAAAAATACGGTGCGGGTATTTTTACTTCGAAGATAATTCCTTACTAGTTTTTTATACATCAAGCTTAAAAAAAAATGCGACAGCATCTTTTAGTAGCCATTGAAAGAATCGTCAATTTGACATTATCAATTGTAGCTGAGAATATATGAAATTTCTCTAAATAGTTTCTCCATAAAAAAAAAGTGGCCATAGTAACCACTATTACTCTGATATTTTAAATTTAAAAACACATAATATTAATAATATAATAAATTTTGCATGAAAATTATTTTGTAATTTAGTCCATGCTTGAAAATCCTGACCAAAGGCCTAATCTTCATTGAAGTTTTTCTAAGAAATTTTGCCAAACTTGAAATTTATTCTCTCAAAATAGTTATTTTTTACAGTGCATTCGTAACAGATCTTAGAGACAGCAAGACACATCTCAGACTCTGCATAACTTTGGCACATCTTTGACACATGTTTGAGATATTTGTAGGTGTAAAGGCGTGCTTGCGAATATTTGCGTGACTGTGCATTAGAAAAAAAAATTTTTACCTTGAAATTAGTTCAGAGCATAACATAATAAACTAGAAATTTTGTTTTTTAATTCTCATTAACATCTAATTTCTCTAGTGTTACATTTCTGTTTTTTTTTTATTGCACATTAAAGATGATTTTCTAATGAAAAACATGTTTTTAAGTAAAGCAGCTTTACTTTATAATTGCTCTCACTACTTTTTTCACTCATAAAAATTTTTAATCACAAAAATGTTGTGTGCTTTTAACATTTTTATACTATTATGTCAAACATTATTATAATTTTCGTTTTTATTTTGTGGATTTTTTAACTTTCAAACGACAGTTCATAATTAATAAAAAAAAAAAACGAAAATAAAACTATAGTTTATGCTAAGAAGGTATGAAAAATAATATTGAGTTAACCCATTAACCGCGGTTGGTTATGTTTTTACCCATGAAAATGCTTCTGCAGAATTTATTATATCTGAGGATTGGTACCAGCTAAGTGTTTAATTTTTTGTTTTTTGCCTTAAAAAAACATAGAGCTATAAATTGTTTTTGGAGTGTGCCAATAAATTTTTACGTTAGCTACTACATTTTCCAAGCCAAAAGGGATTATGTTTAAAAATCAGAAAATGTGTGTTATTATCATATGTAAAAAATGTTATAAAAAAAAAAAATGTAAAAGCTCTTTAGACAGTTAACCAACTATACCTGCTATTGATTAAAAATTCTTGCCATAAAACTATGCTGTCGTTGCAGAAGGAATTTGTGTCCATTTAGAGCACTTTAACGACGGTTGGGTATTTTTTTTATACCCACCTTGTATCTCGACTACGGTGAAAGATACAAAGTTAAAATTTGATGTGGTAATTCCTGTGATCAATATAAGAAAGCACATGAAATTTAAAAAAAAATCGTACAGAGTGTGTGGGAACCGCGGTTAATGGGTTAAGTTAAAAGAAGCTGAGCGTTTCTTATCACGATTCTATAAGATGTGGAGAAAAAAGTTTAAATAAGCCACCTGCATTGTGTTTTTAAAAAGATTTACAAGTAAATATGTTACAGCTAATGAAATTACATAAACAAAAATTTAATTAAAAATTGAAACAATGTATTTTGTCGTTTTTTCTAGCTACAAAGAAAAAAAAGAGATAGATTGTTTTTTTAATTTTTATAAAGAACCTGCGCCATAAATAACATTTGCAAAAATTATACATAAATCTTGCGAATTTTTCCTATTTTCCAAAAATTATTTTCCTTTATCCGCCGTATTATAACTTGGTCTTTACCAAGGGTTGTTTATGACATTTATTCATTATTCATCACGAGTCAACCAATGCGTATATGCAATCGATTTAAAAGACCAAATTTTAAAATTGCTTTATTTTATGTCAAAAAGTGTTTCATATTTTGTAGTATTTCGCTGCGCTTTTGTGCTCAATTCGTATGACTGGCAATTAATAACGTTCTCATGCAATCTAAGCAAATAAAATACGTATAAATACGTATAAATATGATACTTGTGTCACACACACACATCCAGATACAACACAAATAGTTGAACATTTGCAAACACACACTCAAACTCATGTCTGTTTCCAGCTTAAACATTATTATAACGTGGTATCTGCATATGTTGCAGGTATCGTAGAGCTACCCCTTGTCGCTTTCACCATGTTTCCGTTCCTAACAACAAGTTAAAGTTATTTGTTGTCATAATTGTGGCTTGATATAAAAATGTATAAAAAACGCTTCATTAATTGACTTAATAATAGTGTTTTTTTTTTGTTTTCGCTGTCATCCCATCAATACTGTGCGTTTATCCAAAATTATATTACATTTAGTTACGCCAGAAATCAGGTTTTAGCTTTTGAGAAACAGAAACAATAAAATAAGCAATAATTCAGAGTTTATGTTCATTTAACATGTGAACAGTGAAGACTAGATTTTTGACTATTGTTAGTGATTGTTTATTCAGATATTGTTTATGGTTTTCAGAAAAACAAAAATCGCATTATAATAGTTGAAGTGCAATTTTGTACTCACGTCATATTACAGTCATCACCTGAATGAAGGAGAAAGTTTGGCATATCTTCTCAATCAATTTGATGGATTTCCTTTATTTCTTGTTTAGCAGGATGAAATACATTTACTGTGTGAACAACTTTGAGAGAAACATATTTTTACATATATGAAAATTGCATAAATCTAATGATTTGATTGGAGTTGCTCATATGAATGAATTATGGGATATTTTAATACCTTAAATTTGGTACGTTTGTTCAAATCAGATAAAAGGTTTAGATGTTTTTTTCGATTAATTAGAACGACAAACGAGAACGCAATTAGATTTTATTAAAAATGGTATAGATTTTCGGACTCAGCTACCGGTTTACTTTTCATATATATATATATCAATGAAGTGTTCATATTAGGGCATCCAATCTCGGGATTCCGGGATATTTTTTACTCCCGACAGTCCTGGGCTTGCAAGGCCTAAAATCCTGGGATCCCGGGATTGCCTTCAGTGCAAAAAAGTTCCAAAAAATTCCACCATAAATTTCAATGATACTACCTAAGAAAAACCTGAATGTGATTTAAAAATCTAATATATAAAAATCTCGTGTCACGTTGTTTGAGGCAGAACACCTCCGAAACGGCTCGACCAATTTTCATGAAATTTTGTATGTATATTTGGTAGGTATGAGAATAGGTCGTAAAATATATTCCACTCTCCTACCCACAGTGGGCGTGGCACCTCCCATACAACTCAAATTTGCGATATCGAATAGCTTTGTAGTTAAAAGCCGCACAGCCTCGGAATTCGGTATTCGACTACAATTTAGACGTGCCGCTTTACTGATAACATTTTACACATGCCACTTCGCTGATAACATTTTACGGGAGTTGGACAAGGAGGCGTTGCACCTCCCATACAACCGAAATTTGCGATATCGAATAGCTTTGGAGTTATAGGCCGCACAGCCTCGGAATTCGGTATTCGACCGCAATTTACACATGCCACTTCGCTGATAACATTTTATGGGCAATGGAAAAGGGGGCATGGCATCTCCCATATAACCGAAATTTGCGATATCGAATAGCTTTGGAGTTATAGGCCGCACAGCCTCGGAATTCAGTATTCGACCACAATTTACACGTTCCGTTTCACTAATATTATTTTATGTGCTTTAAACAAGGGGAAGTGTCACCTCCCATACAAAACAAAATTTCCGATATCGAATTTTTTTTGAGTTATAGGTCGCACAGCCTCGGAATTCAGTATTCGAACTCAAGTTACACATGCAGTTCTACTGATAACTTTGTATGGCGTTGAACAAGGGGGCGTGGTACCTCCCATACAACCTAAATTTGAAAAATTTAAAACAGCTTTTGAGTAATTGGTAGCACAGCCATGGAATTCGACCACAATTTACATATACAGTTTCACTGATAACATTTTATTCGCGTTTGGCAACGGGGGTAGTTTTTTATATAAAAGCCTTTCTCAAAATATCTATACAAAATAACACAATGTGAGAAACACATGATAAAGGGTCCGCCAAATAATTTTTATTTTGAAAATTCTATAAAAAAATAACTACTGGATATTTTCTCAAATTTCTTTGTTTATTTGAAAGTACAATCCTTCCGGTTAATAATGAAAAATAATTTCATTCAAATGGCTGCCTCGGCTGGCCATGCAGTAGCCTACACGATCGGTCCAATTTTTAAACACATTATCGATTGTGTGCAGCTGTATTTCACCAATGGCTTCACGATTACTGTCCTTTAAAGCGTAATTTGTCTCTGGCTTGTCGGCGTAACACTAATCTTTGAGGGCACCCTACAAATAATAGTCCAACGGTGTCAAATCGCAGCTCCGAGGTGGCCAAACGACATCAGCTCTGCGGCTGATAATACGATCTTCAAAAACAGGGCGCAAAACATCGAGTGTAGCTTCGGCTGTGTGGCACGTAGCGCCGTCCTGTTGAAACCAAATGTTGCCAATATCTTCCTCTTCAATTTTTGTGAACAAAAATTTGTTCAACATGGCCCGATAACGATCGCCATTGACTGTAACGGCCACTCCTTGCTCATTTTCGAAGATAAATGGCCCAATTATGCCTCTGGACCAAAATCCGCACCAACCAGTGACTCGTTTTGGGTGCAGCGGCTTTTTAATGTATGCGTGCGGGTTTTTTGTGCCCCAAATGCGACAATTTTGCTTGTTTTCATACCCGCCAAGATCAAAATGAGCTTCATCTGAAAAGATGATTTTTTGGCAAAATCGGCATCTTCTGTAAGTCGATCGCAGGCCCACTTAGCGAAGCGAAAACGCATTGGATGGTCAGTTGGCTTCAACTCCTGAACCAATTGGACTTTGTATGGCGTCATACCAAGGTCTTTATGCAAAATTCGTCTCAATGATGTCTCCGAAATGTTCAATTGTTGAGAACGACGATGAATTGATGTTGATGGCGCTTCACGCACACTTTCTGCCACAGCAGCAATATTCTCGGGTGTACGCACTGTTTTTGGCTTTTCACGCTTTGGTTTATCGATGCGGATGCCAGTTTCTTTCACTTTTTTCACAAGATAACGAACATACGGAGCTGACGGTACTTCTCTTCTTCCAAAATCTATACGCAATTTTCGCACACATTCTGCAACATTACCATGATTTTCAAAGTAGTGTCGCAATATTTCCCAGCGTTGTTCAAGCGTATACACAACCATATTCGTTCAGCGGAAGGATAATACTAATTATCTGTCAAATCAGACATGAGCTAAGTGTTGCCATTCACGAAATAAGCAGTAGTTGAAAAAAAAGTTAGATGGCAGACCCTGTACTACCTTAGAAATACTGAAATGTGATTTTTATAACACAAAAATTGAAATATTTTTTTACACTCTGTACAAAATATGACGTGAAAAATATAAAAATGTAAACCTTCTTTGAAATAAACATACAAAATACTAACGTAAGAAAACTTAAAAGTGACCCTAAAAAATTAAAAAAAACTTCCCTAAAAAAGGTATACAAAATATCAAAATTCGTACTTAGAATTATTTAAATTACACAGGTCTGCAAAATTCAACTCTTATTTACCCCTTTTGGATTTGAATGCTGATCTTGGAATATTTTGGTGCTTAGATTACGAATATGCACTTGAATTTTTCCTATTATCCACAGTTTTTTTGAAAAACTGCTTTATTTCAATTAAGAAACAATTACATATATATAAAACATTAAAAATACTTTTGAGGGACAGTAATAAATAAATTAAAAATATTAAATACTTTTGTGGTATCTGGCTTTTTTTTCACCGAAGCTCCGATTGTGAGATTTTCGCTTGAAATTGCAAGTTGGATCATCTCGGCTTAACAGCCAACAATAGTCTGCCATCATTTTTGTATTCCACCTTCCCTGATAGCGACGTTCAATTTCTTTTAAATTCTGGTGAAATCTTTCACCTTGCTCTTCACTTACAACTCCCAAGTTATCAGGAAAGTAGTCCAAATGCGGATTAAGGAAATGAAGTTTAATACTCATCAAGCATCCCGTTTTGCCGAAATTTTCAATCATTTTCTCCACAATTTCCTCATAATTAGTACTTTTGTGGTTTTCTAGAAAATGTCTCACTACATCCTTAAAAGATTTTCAGGCTTCTAACTCAACTTCACTCAATTTTTCATCGAAAGTTATATCTTTCATCGATTGTCCGGACCAACAAAAGTACCATCTTTCAGTTTAGCTTCAGACAGAGATGGAAAAATTTCGTGTAGATACTTAAAACCTTCTCCTTCTTTGTCAGCCCCTTGTTTCATCATCCGCAATTTTATATGTAAAGGGGGTAGAAAAACTTTTTCTCGGGGAACTAAATTGTCTCTCACAACATTTTTTGTTCCAGGAACCAGCCCAGTCCTCGGCCACTATTTCCTCGCCCAATGTTGTTCTCTGTTTCGACTATCCCACTCGCAGAGACAGCAAGGGTACTTACTTAGTATAGCCACCTTGTTGACCGAGCAGTATACTTATAACTTTCAGATCTCCGCACATCATCCAACCGTGTTCTTCATACTTTATTTAATCTAACACATTTTTCAAGTTGTCGTAGCATTCCTGCAAATGTACAGAATGGGCGATTCGGTTTGACGAGTCTATGAACAATCTCCATTCGTTCGCGTTATATTCGATGTTAAACATTTTCACTAAGCCTGGAATGTCATCACAATACACTAGATCACGATCTTCAGCAAAATGTGGTACAAAGTTGGTACGATACCAAAAAAATGAAGTGCTAGGAGCAAGCATATTCTTTTCAGATAATCTTGATCGGAGGAGCTCAGCTGTATCTTGGTTCAAATTCAGCATCAAGTTCAGATACCTCTTCAAAATCACTGTCACTGTCTTCAGCTTGCAATGATTCTTAGGCTGCCCGCATAGTAAGCGCCGAAGCAGGCAGGCAGGCAGACAGGCGCAAGAAAACTATGTGAACAAGCGAGAAAAAAGTTATTTTTATCTCATTTCTTCGCAGGGCCTGCCTGCCTGCTTCGGCGCTTACTCTGGGGCACTTACTCTGCGGGCAGCCTAAGTCTGCGGACAGAGTAAACGCTGAAGCAGGCAGGTAGGCAGGCAGGTTTGCTTACTTGTCCCAGTGCGAGAAAACTTGCTTCATACGATTTCATATAAACCTGCTCGAAGTGTGCAGAGTGGAAGCAGGCAGGTCAGATCAGATCAGATCAGGTTGTTGCGAGAAACCAGGCTGGCGCAGTTTTCTCGCAACTGAACTTGTTTTTATTGTGTTGTTTTTTGTAAATTTTTCAAGGAAACTGAGTTTTCTTATTATCTTTAGAATACAAGACCAATTACAACAAAAAAATTCAACAACAATAACAACAACAGCAACGCATTGAACGAAACAAATATCAACAGTACCCAATGTGCACAAAAACGGATGCGGATCCGTTACGAACCCGTTACGAGTCCGTCAGTACGCACTGCGCTTTCTTATGTTTCGATATGAAGTCCGAAACGGATTCGTTCGTATCTGAAGTCCGTTACGGATTCGTTCCTGAAGTCCGTTCTGAGTCCGAGACGGATCCGAAAAAATGAAAAAAGCAATTCGTATTTTTGAGAGAAATCTTATGTTTCCACGAAACCGTTACGAACCCGTTACGAATCCTTCAAAAAAATTTCCACAACGTTAACATAAAAGACAGTCTTAAATTTGTTTTACAATTTCTTATTTTATTTTCAGTAGATTAGGGATACGAAATACAATTGTGTACTTATTTTTGTTGTTATTTTTATTTTTATTATACATTGATATAATTTTAAATTTCCTTCTTTAAAATGTAATATGTAGAATGTAAGAACTGAATTAGCAAAAAAAATAAAAAAATGTTGAACATACATAAACATTATTGTCCCTTTTTGAATAAGAACTATTTTTAAAAAACGAGTCCGTTGCGAGTTCGCATTATTTAAAAAAAAGAGTCTTAAACGGATTCGTATGTGAAGTCCGAAATGGATTCGTATCTGAAGTCCGAAACGGATTCGTATCTGAAGCCCGAAACGGATTCGTATCTAAAGTCCGAAACGGATTCGTATCTGAAGTCCGAAACGGATTCGTATCTGAAGTCCGAAACGGATTCGTAACTGAAGTCCGTAACGGAGAGAGGAATTTCATACGAAAAAGGATCCGTTCCGGATGCGAAACGCAAACCGTTTCGGACAAAATGTACGAAAAAGTGAGTTCGTTACGGATTCGTAACGGATCCGTTTGGCACACTGGGTAGCGACCGCGCACATGTTTATGTGAGTGTGAGGGTTGTTGTTGACAAATTTGGCTAACGTCGATTAAGATTGTGCATGATAAGTTGTGCATGCGAAAATGATAGATTGATCGAATGGGCAATTGTTGGGCTTGTAAGAAACAAAAGAAATACATTTAAAACAATAAAAATTAAATTGCTTGGTTTTGCATTTTTTTTTAATATTTTGAACAGTAAAACCAGGGTCTAATATGTTGGCAGCCCCAAGTTCCAAAATGTTTGTAATACGAAAATCAAAAATATTTAAAAAGCATTAATTTTAAATTTATTTCAAATGAGATATAAGGTTTTTATGATTTTAATATGTTTTTTTTTTGTGTTCAAAATGCCAGAAACAGGCACTTTGCGGAAAAAAAAATCAAGTTTCACCAGCTATAACTTTCTTCTTAGGATTTTGGTTTTTTAATTTTGTGCACAAAATAGCTCAAGATTATGCTTTCAGCATTATTGTTATTGCTTAACATTTTGCATTTTTGGATTTTTGACAATTTTTTTCGTAAAAGTACTCAAACTCAACATTTTCAAAAGGGTACACTTCTAATAAAAAATTCCATAACGAGCAAGTATTCAAATTAATGACACAAATTTTTGTATTTGTATTAAGTGTTGTTTCAAAAAATTTTTAACATAATTTCATTGCATTTTTTTAAAATTTGGATTTTTACGAAGTTTTTTTATTACAACAAGAAAGAAAATATAATTTTTTCGAAAAGTAAAATATTACAACTCTGGTAATTTTCATCCGATTTTTCTCACCAATGACACATTGTACAGGTACTTAAATCTACTATTGATTAAAAGTATAGATTTTTTTTATGAGTTTACAGAATTGTAATGCAAATTTTAATGACTAAACACCTAATTTTCGCCCTTTATACCAATGGAGATTAATTCGCAATGAGCCTTACTTTATCGGTGTCCGATTTGGATAAAATTTCTGGAGAGTTATCTTATCGGCCAATGGAAAATTTCTAGCCACCGAAGGAAACGCTTATTTTAGTTTGAAATTCTCAGTGCAATTCTGGGCTGGCCTAGTGGCACAACATACCGCACACCCTCTTCAAAAGAGTCACAACTCAATATGTTTACATATATACTTTTTCGTTTAAGACTATTTGTAGTGATTATATACATCCGTTTTTCTGATTGTGTACACATATTCTTAGTCTTTAATTAAAAAAATCGTTTTTTCTCTTTTTTTTATGTAGTCCCTTAAAGAAAAAAAAATTGTTGTTTGCTCTTCCTGAAAATCACATTTTTTGAGTTGTAACGCCTTTGAAGAGAGTGTGTTATTTATTATAGAAAATTAAAAATTTTCATAAACGCCATTAGCGGAGGATGCAAAATAGAAAGCAATAGGGGGGTAAAAAATAACAAACTTTTTCTCGCACTGATCTGATCTGACATGCTCGCATTCACTCTGCACGGCTTATTTACTGAGCTTATTTATCTGCCTGCGCCTGCCTGCCTGCCTGCTCGCATCAGCGTTTACTCTGTCCGCAGACTAAGTATGGCGAGGATGGCGTTGCAACGTTCTGGTCGCGATGCACAGCGGGTGTTACTGATTGCAATGTTGGATGTACCAAGCCCTTTTTCGTTTTTGAATTGTAGCCTGTAGTCTCGTAGCCTGTAGCAGCAAAAATAACAGTCTTCAGTGTGATTCTGAGGTTCTCTCTATAACACAGGCGATAGGAGATTAAAAGTATTGTTCTTCCCTTTTGACCACTATCGAAGTTAACGAACGCACGTAGTACAAATTTTATGAGGGACCCACTGTTTATCTTGATTGGCAATTGTAACGCCGAAATACATATTGGTAATATTATGCTGCTGTTTTCTAAGCATAAACTACCCACAAATGTAGCAGAAATTGTCCGGAGAATTTAAACACTTTCCCGATGACATTTTTTTAAGTAAAAGCTAACGATTAACAGTTTAAGTTGATGTTAAAAAAACCAAACGAGAAATCCGGATTCTTGTAAGAGTTCTAACAGGTCAATGCCCCATTGGAGTAATGGCCAATAGAATGAACATAACAGCCCCAGACTTTCTTCGGAGCTGCAAGGATCCGGAAGAAACAGAAACAATAACTCACCTTCTATGCGAATGTCCAAGTCTACAGAATCATCGACTCCGATATATGGGGAACAGATTTTTCAAAGACCTGGAAGATTAAGCGAACACACCACTGCTAGACATCTGTAGGTTCATAAAAAGCACAGGCTGGTTTGAGGAATAATCGAAATAATTATGGTTATTATGGTACTACGATAAAAATAAAAAGGGATTCGCAATGGACCTATAGGCCCCCGCGGAAGCGACAGTAACGGCGCACAACCCTATTTACCTAACCTAACCTAATGCTAAAAAACATTAAGTTTACAAGAAATTACGTATTTAGCAAATGAATCAAAAATTTTTTTTTTATAATAATGGTATGTCACTTAGTTAAGTTATAGTTAAGTAATTATTTTTGAGTTCTTATTCATTGGTCTCTAATGCAACCATTTAGTGCGTTTTTTATTTAATAAGAAACAATTTAAATAAAATATGAATTAATAAGTAGGAAGGCCTAGATAATTTTTGACGTGATGGGATTTTTAAATATTTTTTCGTAATCAGCGCCCCATAATCCATCTAATTCAATCATCAAAACTGAAGGGGGAAAACCATTGCAGACCTGTGTTATTATACTATTTTATTGTTTTTTAAATAATTTTATGAGCCTTACGAATGATCTCATTTAATTAATATTTTGTTTAAGCATTCATCTTTCTTTTTCAGAAATAAATAATAAATACTACCCAATCATTTAATCGAAACTTTGTTTTTAGTTTTTTCAAATCTTCTGCATTGTTTTGTGTTTAAAAAAAGCAGAGATGAGCGATCCGGTGATTTTTCAGGAACGGCGTTCTAAGTGAGCGCCGTTCTTTTATATGGTGAACATGATCACTTTTTTTATAACTAAACAAATACATATCCAAGTATGTAGTTATGAGAGATGACCGAAACAACATTAAAACTCATAACAAAGTGCGCATGATATGCTTAATTGAGAGACAGAGATAAAAAATTCTCGCGCGAACAAAAAATCACTGGTTATATCACGAATCGCTGCAAACGACATAAGACAAAAATAAAAAAAAACTCAATCACTGATTACTGTTTTTGATAGTATTTGATCACAGCAGTTACCCGTGATTTGTCAATCACGGTGACTAAATCACCGGTTTAAAAAAAACACGCTCATCTCTAAAAACAAGGCATATCTACTTTGGAACTTCATATTACGTCTTCCAAAAAATTCATTTTCTAAGGTTTGTCAATCTCGGGTCTAGTCCCGGGATCCCGGGATTGTCGAAATGTCCCGAAATTGGATGCCTTAGTTCATATTCGCAAAGTTGGAAAATTGTTTCAATTTGTTTTTTTTTTTAAATATCAAAGAACCAAAGCATGCGCCTTCTACAAACAAGGTTTGGTCTTTGACCTGGAATGAAAGTGATAGATTATTTAGAGGAATTGATTGGAACCATACGTGAATTATTGATTAGGCGAAACAAACGCAAGAGAAAATTTGATTTGCTTTTAACCGAGGCTAGTGTTTTGCCTTTACCTCGTCAAACATTTTCAGCCCTTAGTTGTTCCTGTCCTTTAATTCCACATTTCTCACAATTTAGCTGTGGGTGTTTTGTTTTCTTTAATTCTTAAATGTAAGAAAGAACAAAGAAAGTGAAAAGAACCATGCCCGTGCCCGTATTCGAACCAGTGACCTCTGGGTTGATAATCTAGCGCACTCTCCACTAGCCTACAAAGGCCGAAAAATCTAATGTAAGATTTACTCAGAGTTAAGTTAACAGAAACTTGTTTTATAGTTGTTACTCAAATAGACTTCGTAAGTTTTATCATAGATGTGAATTCAACAAAGGCATCCTTGGTTGTGACCTTATAAACAACCTAAGTTCAGGAACTGCATTTTCTTACATCAGCTTACACATTCGAAAACACAAAATAAAAAGAATACATATGTCAGCAAAAAAAAAAAAAAAATTAAAAAAAATGAGCATAATTTTATAAGGTTTTGTTTAAAATCCTGACAAATGAACTAGTTTGGAATTTTTATGTGTCTTAGCTAGAAATAAACGTCTCGGTGGTAAGGAGACCATTCTCACTTTGATAAATTGTAGTTGTTTTGTTTAAAAATAAGTTATGAGTACAAGTCTTTCAGTCGATATATGTACATACATATATTTTTTAATGAACTAAGAAAAAGTTTATTTTTGAAATTAGAAAAATAGAATATATATTAGGGTGTTCCAAAAAATATTTTTTTTTATTTTGTCAGATGTCCGCGGCTTTAATACTTCCACTTGACCTTAGAAACACCATCGATGTAGCGCATTTCTATTGGTAAAGGTTTAGAGGTCGCGAATTCATTTTATAATTTTCCCATACGATTTGTATGGGGAAAAATCATTTTTGCTGGTAAATTGAATTTCGAGCCACTATCTTTTAAGCAAAATGGTTAAAAAAAATTACGTGTTCCCTCAAATTTTGTCTGTTATGACATATCCAAATTTCTTTTTTATCGGATTATTATTTGGTGGTTGCCCAAAACGCTTAAAAAATAAAAATGTAAATACAAAATAACTACTTGTTGCAACTTTTAATAAAAAAAAAAAAAAAATGTAACAACCCTATGCATTTTTTCTTCATTGTGCATTCCAACTATCATTATCTAAAATTTAAGACCAATAACAATAAAAAAAATGGAGTACTAAAACAGATATTGTTTTTTAATGAAATAATTCTAAGTAAAAGTATTATAATATTATATAAGTAGCTCTAAGAAGTGAGCCACAGCCCACGAAATAATAATCAGATGAAAATAAAATTTATATATGTCTTAACAGACAAAATTTGAGGGAACACGTTGTTTATTTTAACAAATTTGCTTAAAAGATAATGGCTCTAAATTCAATTTACCAGCAAAACTGATTTTCCCCATACAAATCGTATGGGAAAATTAGAAAATGAATTCGCAACCTCTAAGCCTTTACCAATTAAGATCCACTTCACAGAGGGTAGTTCTTAGGTCAACATAGGCCGCGGACATGAAACACGATTTTTTTTTGGGACACCAAATATATGTATATCTTATCTTCTTCTTATATATTATATATATATATTAGGGCGGGTCAAATTCTGGCTCAGCGAAATTCGTAAAATACATGTAATTTCAAGACTTTTTCTCCACTACAGCATATACAAATTCTGAAAAAAAGCTGTGCGGACTTTCGTAAATAGATTCATACACATTCATACACATACATTCATATATTATAATTGAGAACAAAATCTATTTACGAAAGTCCGCACAGCTTTTTTTCAGAATTTGTATATGCTGTAGTGGAGAAAAAGTCTTGAAATTACATGTATTTTACGAATTTCGCTGAGCCAGAATTTGACCCGCCCTTATATATATATATATAAAATGGAATGTGTGTTTGTTTATTTGTTTGTTTGTACCTTATGGGAGACCAAACCTCTGGACCGATATTCCTGAAATTTTCACAGCATTTAACTGGGACTCTGGCATGATTAATAGGGTACTTTTTTCGACCACGCCCACTTTTACGCCCACTTTTTTAAAATTATGTAATTGCTCCCATATAGTTTTTAACAGATTTACTTCAAATTGTATACACATTATACTCCAGGCGAGGTAGAAATAAACATTTCTTACGCCACGCCCCCTTTCACGCCCCTTTTCGCACCAAATTTAAGTTTTAAACTTTTTGTTCTCTGTACAAATTTTTTTCTTCCAACGGATTATTTTTTATTTGGTAGTATATTGCTCTTAATACTGTTAACGTCGCCATATTACTATGAATCACGCCCACTTCCCGGCCCCTTTTTTAATTCAGATACTTACTTATACCGCTAACAATGTTTGCTATACAAAGTACTTTTTTGTAATATGTATTTACCTAAAGTTTTATATACTTATTATCTTAACTACTGGACCGATCGTCATTAAATTTTCACAATAGGATATTCTTACGAAAAAATAAATTCTTGACTATATAAAGTTGTGAGTGGACAAAGGGGCGCGGCCTCGCCCATATAACCCAAAATTTAAAATCGTCATATCTTGGACATTTTTTGACCAACGGCGGTAGTATTTGCTATATATGGTATTGGCATGAATAGAAATACGTACCAAAAGAAAAGTGGGCGGAGCACGCCCCTTTGTTTGCGATATATTGGAGGCTGGACCTGTTAACCGATCTTAAATTTTCACAGCGTGCAGCTTTGACTCAGGAATACTTATTACATGATAATATTTTTCGACCATGCACACTTCTGCGCCTACTTTTTTACTACGTTTATTAACGGCTTTACTTAAAATTTAAAATACATATTAATTAAGATAGTGGGGTAGCCCCATTCTCTTTTTTAATTTTATTTTATAACGAGGGGGTTAGCGAAGCACACCGAAGCACACAAAAACATTTAAAGTAGGAACAAGTACATAATATTTAAAGTATTATATACGGTGTTCAACACTCACATTTCTAGACTGTTCTCAAATTCCTTCTGTTAGGGTATAAAATAGTGCTGGAAATAAGGTATATCGATTTAGAAGAAAACTTTGTAGAGAAATATACATTTTTTTTACTCAAATTCTACCACTACCAATTCAATGCCTTTTTAATGAAAGGGCACAATAATCAAATGCAAGCTATAATCCCTTCAAATCAAATTAAATTTTTTTATTTACTTAACCTATCTCTGTCTTCTTAATTGTCTAATATACAATTGAATATTTTACCTTTCAATTCTGTCTGTTCTATTTTTAATATAGTACAAACAAAACAAAAGCTAAACTATTACTGTCAAGCTAGTATCGTTCTTCTTTTGTTATTCTATTGTTATCGAAATAAGTCAATTTTGCTTGACAGTTGAGAGCTTTAGTATAAATTGTATTTTTTAATTAAGCAATTAAAAATTATTTTGTCATCTTATTGTCAATTGCAATCAATATATTAACCAAATGTAAAACTTTCTTAAAAATGTCTCTGCATTAGTTAAGTTGTCATATTTAACTCAAGGACTTAATTTAAAAATCATTATTTTGCGGTGTATTGAAATATTGCTGTCTGCTGTTATTGACAGTTTTGCACATTTGTGTTATTTTGCGGACAAACATGTATTTTAAATATATCTATTACGAGAGAGCTGTTATCTCAAGAGCTCTTATCTTTAGTAGTTATTTAGTTTTGTTTTATGTTTGAATTGTATATGATTTCTTTATTGTTTCACGCTTGAGTTTGATTTTCTTGCCAATTGAGTGAGCTATTTGAGCAATTTTGGTTGACGTAAACCACTGACTGATTTACAGACTGACAAAAAATTTGCTAAGTATATAAAAAAGTTTTGTTCTTAAGTTTTTTTTTTAAATATTCTGGTATTTCAAGGCAATGAGAGTATGTTTTTTTTAATATTAATGTTTTAAAATTGTTATATTGACTTAATACGTTATAAATTGAATAATTGTCAATAATTTAAGAAACTTATTTTTATAATTTGTTAATCTGTGCTGTGCATTGCTGCTGATAAACTATCAAGACTGGCCCTAGGGCACTATAATAGTAATAAAAAACCTACTTATTTTAAAGTAGCCATGATTATATAGCTAGTGATTGATTTTATAAAAGAGATTAGCCATTAACCTTTGTAACTCAGCAAAATTTTTTTTGAAACATGCTCGATTTTATTAACATAACTTATAATATTTCCAATGTTTTATGTGTTTAACACATTTTCGAATAAATTGATCTGACCTTATTATTTAATATTAGCGTTTTAGTACAATAATAATAGGTTAACTGTAAAATAAATGCATTTAGCTTAGCACCTTGAAGAGTTTCAAATTATTAATAAGAATGGATTATAATAAATGTGGTAAAACTACTTTAATTATTAAAAGTTGTCCCACAAACAAGTGGAATCTTTTGATTTGATAAATTTCAAAAAGTGTTTGTTTCATAAAAATAGACATAAATTGACTAAGCAATAATTAAAAAAAGCTCAATAGTAATAAAAAGGTGGCAATTAAAATTTAATTAATCACTTAATAAAAGCTATATTATCCCAAAGTTACAATAATAAATTATTTATGTCCACTTCTGTGCACATTTTATGCAGCATTAAAAGCTTCATTAAAAGCCTTACATCACTTGCAGCGCACCAATGTAATGCAACTTTTTCAAGGCTACGAAAAACTAGCTAGTAACTTCTTCCAATCCATACTAATCTACAGCTTTTTATTTTTAGAATTTTGTTACTATATTTTTATTGCTGTTTTCCAACACTGGTTTCAATCTTGCTCCAATTTTCTTTATTTTGCACTTCATATCGATGGAAATCTATTTTTTTTTTGCTAACTATTTAATGCTCAATCAATCGCATATTGCTTTTTTTTGTGTCTTAAGGTTTTTCTAGTAGTTTGAGGCGGAAAAACTAGCACATATCTGTATAACGATGTTTATATATATGATAATTATTTTTAATTACTTATGACCAAGTCATAAGTGTTGTAATTAGTAGCCAATTAAAGACTATTTTCATTGCATGCCATGCCATTCCATTAAATTTTATTTCAATTTGCGTTCAACTAAATACAGCTAATTTACAGCTAAAACTAAAGACAAGACCAGAAATGGCATATATCAGGATTAGTGCGGGGTGCATTGCGCCAAGCAGCAAAAGTGGCTCAAATTAGTTGATAACAATTTTTGCTTGAAAATATTTCAGTTCTTAAATATTTATGAGTAAGATTAAAATCAATTATTTCTAAAATGTCTTGTAGTAAGGCGCCACCATCAAGCTACTGGTGAACAGACGAACTGAAGTAGTAGGTTCAAGCCTGAAAATGATGTTGTTTAGGTGTTGTTTTTATTCATATAAAATTAAGGTTTTGAGGATTTTGAGGAGATCGCACTGAGCACGCACAAGACTGAAAAGAGTCGTAATGTTAAAAAATTGATATTCGTATGCATAATCATAAACGTTAGGATTTGTTTCCTAAAGAAAAAAAGGGGGAAAAATTTAAATCATCTAAATGAAGAATAGCCTATAATCTGATTCAAAAATGTCTTAAAATCAAGGTAAACTTTATCCAATAACAACGAAGAAATGTCTAAAAACTTTTGGAAAAATTGACTCAACATTTACAAAAGAAACTACTTTCGAAAATAAGAAAAAACTTCAGAAGTTTTCTTCTAATGAAAAAGAAAATGTACAATGAAGAGAAAATGCAGCCAAGTCATTGTGAGGTGGCCAGACACAGTGGCGAAGCAAGGAGGCGGTCCGCCCCGGGTGCACAGTGGGAAGGGGTGCAAAATTCACAAATTGTTTTTTAATATAAATCCGAATAACAGGTACAATTTTTTGTATAAATATACATTTTCTTTTCATAGGAGCGCATAATTTATTACCAAAGTATACATTTTTTTTTTCAATTTCTATGATTGAAATTATTATATTGACTACACTCTTTCATTGCAAATGCCAAAGGGTGTACAAATTTCTGAAAGCATTCCTTACAATGCGTTTGGATCAACTAAAACAAATTTAAAAAAATTTATATAATGTTGGTTTGGTAAAAACAACCATTAGGATTAATTACAAATTTTTATATATTTTATACTGAGTAATAAATGGATTGATGCAACAATTTTTTTCATATAAAAGGGGTATTTACGATCTGGAGCATTTGGCTGCGCATTCAAATTAATTCTTTTTTTCACTTTACACTAACAAGCACAGCAGGCGGTCAACATATTTACCGACGGCTCCAAAATGCCTACGGGGGTAGGTGCGGCGGTGTATTGCGCAGAGCCTAATATAAGGCAGCCATATAAACTGCCTAACCACTGCAGTATCTTCCAGGCGGAAATATTTGCCATAAGGAAGGCTGCTGAGATAGCCCTCAGCATGGACACACAACACTCTAACATCAACATTTTCGTTGACAGTCAAGCGGCGATCAAATCCATGCGCTCCGCTAGCATCAAGTCCAAAAGTGTCTTGGCTGGCAGAGATGCGCTAGATGCACTATGCGCTTCGAAAAGAGTGCGCATCTACTGGGTCTCTAGCCACCAGGGCATTGAGGGAAACGAGATGGCAGATGGTTTAGCAAAGGAAGGCGCCGGGCTGGATTCAGAACTCGCAGAACATGTACTTACTCCGCTACAAGAGTTGTACAGGAACCTCGAAAGAAGAGCCACACTAGCAGTGAATCGTAGATGGAGAGATACGACATCGTGCAAAATCTCGAAAATCATGTGCAATGCACAATGCGAAAACGAACTCTGTTCATCTTGGCACGCCCGCGCAAAGATTGCAGGACACTAGTGGGCATGCTCACTGGTCATTGCATGACGGCAGCCCACGCGAGGAAGCTTGGCATCACCACGGATGACAACTGCAGGAAGTGCAAAGAACTGGGCACAGTGGAGACCCTGGAGCACCTACTATGCACATGCCTCGCCCTACTTAGATCGAGACTAAAATACCTAGGCTCATCGACATTCCCGTCGCTTAAAGATGTAGCCAGGGTGTCTCTAGAATCCCTCCTAAGGTTTGCGAACTCAACGCAAATCTTTAAAGACTTTTGAACAAACACAAAGGTTCTTTTTGTTCGCTACCGGTAGCACTAAGGACCTGAATTGGTCTATGTGAGCCTTCACGAAGGCATCCGGCTTAACCTAACCTAACCTTTACACTAACAAAATATATCTACATATATGCACATTAGGGCGGGTTGATTTATTTTTCGACAATTTCCTTATGATTTCCGTATTCTATGGGTTATTCCATGAAAATTTGCCAAAGGAACCATACCTCTATCGTTATAATCGAGTCCCCTACTTTTTGTTGGTAGATTTGTTCCCAAATAACGTTCGTATGAAATATTACCTACACGTTCACATCCATAACTCAAAAACTATCGATTGAGTTTAATCGCCAGTCAATTACAAAAAATCAAAAGATCAATTTACAAAAAAAAAAAATCTCCAACATTGGTCCAACGGTTCAAAAGTTACGGGCATTTTTGTCCAAATTTTGGAGCATTTTTCCATTTTTTTATGATTTTGTCCAAGAATATTACTTTCATGGCCATTTTTTGACTTACGAAGCTTACGAACCTTACGTTACGACTGGACTGATTTGCGCTTTACATTATTGGCATATTTTTTCACAGGGTGCACACGAAGTGAAAAAAAAATCAAAAAGTTGGTTTAATGTGTTATTTTGTTTTAGCAATATTGCATGAATTAATTAACTGAATTCGATAAATTTGGGCTTAAACTCTTCGTTTTGAATTGTAAATTGAAATAAATAATGGATTGAGCCAAAAAAATTGCCATGAAAGTAATATTCTTGGACAAAATCATGAAAAAAATGGAAAAATGGTCCAAAATTTGGACAAAAATGCCCGTAAATTTTTTTGTAAATTGATCAAAATGAGCTCACCTTTCCAACGCGCCTACTGGCGATTAAACCCGATCGATAGTTTTTGAGTTATGGTTGTGAACGCGTAGGTAATATTTCATACGAACGTCAATTTGGGAACAAATCTACCAACAAAAAGTAGGGGACTCGATTTTAACGATAGAGGTATGGTTCCTTCGTCAAATTTTCATGGAATAACCCATAGAATACGGAAATCATAGGGAAATTGGTGCATTTTTTCACTCCCTACAAATCGACCCACCCTAATGCACATGCTTCTATTTTCCACAAGTGCACAGCGTCGAACCTGGTGCATAAATAGGTTTTGTGTATGTTCGTATTAAACAGCGTGAAAGTGCAAGATAAAAACACATTTAAGTGCATTCAGGAGTTCAAAATTAATAAAACTAATTTACTAGTTGATTATTTGAAGCAGTCTGAGGCTTTTATGGTATGGTTGATATAGTATGTTTATTAGGCCGGGTCGATTTGTGGGGAGGCAAAAAAATCACCCATTGCTCAGTGAAAATCGTATTCTAGGGATCAAAATAAGAAACTTTGCCCGAGAAACTATAACTCTAAAACGAATTCTAATGCCCAACTTTTCCGTATGGTCAAATTTTGAAAAATCCCTCTTTGACCCATTTAGAGTGCCCCAATCGAGTCCAAATGTATGACCGACCCCTTCTAACTTTGGAGGGCCGATCCACACACGGGCTTCCAAGCCCCCTTTTTACGACCCAAAACGCAATGAAAATGTTTTATTCAGTTTGGGTCGTATTAGACTAAAAATTTTGTAATTTTGTTCATATGGTTACTCTCGGCAAGTGCACTAAAAATGGGCCGTCCCACTTTAGTTAAACTCACTTTTCGGGGGGTCAGCGTGGAGTGATGCAAAGTGCACCAGGCTTAAGATAAATTGAGCTGAAATTTTGGCAGTCGAGTTGTTTCGAGTACGAGATGGTTTAAGGGAAATATTTTTGCCGCACCCCTTTTTTCCGCTATATTTCGCACGGTTTTGCTCGTATTAGACTAAAATTTGGTAATTTAGTTCATATGGTTACTTTCGGCAGCTATACTGAAAATGGTGAATATACATATTTGACACTTTCGTATATGGCAGTAAGGCGGTCTGTGGCAGAACAACGTCTTCCGGGGAGTACTAGTTTTGAATAAAAACCGAAGAAACCAAAAATTTTTTTGTATTAATTTATAACTAAAGATTATAACAAAATGTTAATTGATCTTTTTTTTTTGTTTTGGGGGGATTTCCAAATAATTGTAGCGATTTTAGGAGTTTTTGATTAAAGCTTTAGGGATAAATATTTTTGGAAGTTGGTAAAACTGAACGCATTCTACGTCGAATCGACGTAGAGTACCTCTCTGGAGTTAAGTTTTTGAAATCAGCGGGTTACTACGATGAGAAGATTTTTCAAGATCCGACAACTGTTTTTATTTTCATCCCATTTGGCATGCAGGCGCAACGCGTTGTGCGTCATTTTCATTCGTTTTGAAGTACTCACTTCTGTTTTTCATGCGTTTATAAATGTCATAAAGGGGACTTTCGTTAAATTTCTTGTGTTTTCTTCTTTCTTGTGCAATGTAAGCAAAATACCTACTCTAAAGATTGCTTACTGTGTAAGGTAGATGTAATCTGAGTATTGCATGCAGGCGTTAAGAATATTTAAGAAATATTCGGTTACTGAGATGAAACGACAATACTCTTTGTGACATATACATTGAACTACATATTGAAATTATTCTAAGGCTGTGTGCAAATTGATCTAAATGCGACCTGAACTTAATTGTGTCGATAAGGCAGTGCTTTCTAAATAATTTAGGTAATTCTCGAGCTACCTACATGCTTCCTAAATTAGGAAGCACTGCCTTATCGACATAATTTAGTTAAGGTCGCATTTAGATCAATTTGCACACAGCCTTAAAATCATATAACAGAAATGTCTTATACAACAAAAATTAATACGTTTTATTAATAATATCACTTTCAAATGTATGTTTAGAATAAATCGTCATATATCAAAAACACGTGTGCAATTTTGATTGAATTGTTTGAATCTATTGATTGGAAGTTTTAGCAAAAATGCTCATTATAAATCAATTAGTTACTTCGTTAGTAGAATGATTTTACGATTAATAAAAATGCTGTAACAAATTTCTTAACGTTGTTGCAAATTAAAAATTTAAAAATAAAGGAGTAGATATTTGAGTGTGTCATAACAACACAGGCAGGACTTAACTGATTGTGTGTGGGAAGTGATGGATAGGATTTCGCCAAGAAATTATACGTAATGCTAGAATTCTATGCCTAGTTAACATATTCTATTACGTAAAAAAAACTATAAATTTTTTATAATCAGGTTCCTTCAAATATGAGTTCAACTTTAAGCTTCAATGAAGTGGCAAGCAAATATGTAGCCATAAATATGTCATTCACTATTCGGCGTTTATCTGACAAAACGCATATATTTCCAGATACGTTAAGCAACGACGATATCTAACGCATTATCGATATTATTACTTATATTGTTTGTGAGTGTTTTACTTGTTTATGACATTCAAATGTAAAAATAATAGTACAAAAATTTAAAAAAAAACAACGTATAAGTTTTTAAAATTATTGAAATTGCATGCAGCTGATTGCAAATAATTAATTGCCATTACTTTTAAGATGCAGACAAAAAGGTACCTTACATACACAATCTCACGCACGAACACACACACACACACAACTCACACACAAAGAAAAGTGCATGTAACGATTTGTAACTATTAGAGATAGAGATGTGGTTACTTTGTTGTCGCGGTGTTTAATACTTCTGATATACAAAGCTGCAATCTTGGACAGAACAAAGTTTGTTTGTTTTTGTTGTAGTTGTAATTTAAACACACGTGCCTTAAAAGCATTTTTTCTGAAAGCCGATCAAATGTTTATTTCGCACTTGTACAAAGCATTTTTGAGACAGGTAGTTTTTGCTACAGTGATGGTGAAAACAATTAGAACAGTTAACAAAAGTAGCAAATGTAAATTTTGTGAGAACAGATCATTTAAAAATTTTCATTTAGCACAATATTTACATTGAGGGCTGACTCCGAATTTGTTGTTGTTTCTTCAGCTGATGTTTTTTCAAATGAGAGAACGTGAAATCAAAATAAGTCACAAGTTAATTTAATAACTTTCTTATAATGAACATCAACACTTTTATTTGGCTTCGGATATTCAATCCTAATATTACATATGATCAGTAGGGTGCCTTGACCTCTATGGGGGAAAAAAGTTTTCCTTGCCACCGACTTAAAATGAACCTTGATCGATTCTAAGACGAATGCACAACATTTTTTGGCTCTAAAGATAGCCGCTAGTGAGCTAAACTATTTGAAAAAAAAAACCTAAAAAACCATGTTTTTTGTAAAAATATTAGCTGGTGCAGTAGTTACAAATAAACAAATGTTCGGAAATAATAGCTCTGAAGAAGATCTTCCAATCTGATCAAAAAAATGTAAAATCTTTGCCGCCTGACCGGAGATATTGCGATTTTTAATGAAAAATTTTGACTTTTCTTTATATGATTTTAACTAAAATTCAAGTCACTTTATTATTTTCACTTTATTAAAACTTTTCATATTCGTGAGAATTCAGGGAAAAAATAGCACTAGCTAAAAATTGGTCGCTGATTCCAAATCTGTAGTCAAACTTTCAAAAAAAGAAAATCCATAGCGTTGCCACCCAAAAATTTCTTCATCTGCGTGATTTATGTTTGCATTTGTATATATTTAAGGATAAATTAGTACTGTAAGATACAAAAAGATCTTTAAGATGTACAGCGGTGAAACATAAATTATCAACTTATAGCATATAATAATTATTTGAACTCTGGATTTAAACAATAAAGAATTTATAGTTAAGAACAAAGGTAGAAATAAAAATAGAAAGTATATGATCAACAGATGACACTTTTAAAATTAAAAAGATAAATTGAAAATATGTAATTTTTTTTGTATATATTGTTATGATAACAGTATGAAATTAAAGAAATTTTGTTAAGAAATATATAGAAAAAGTCAATATATTTACAACGATGCCCTGAAAAATAAAATCGCACAAAAAATAATAAAGTTATTCGAATTTTAGCTAAAACAAACAAAAAAAAAAAATGTCAAAAATTTTCATTAAAATTCGCAATATCTTTGGTCAGGCGGCAAAGATTTGAAATTTCTTAAATCAGATTGGAAGATCTCTTCAGTACTATTATTTCCAAGAATTAGTTTATATCTATTTATCTACACCAACTACTATTTTTACGAAAAACATGGTTTTTGGAGGTTTTTTCAAAATGGTTTAGCTCACTGGCGGCTATCGTTACAGCAAAAAATGCTTTGCATTCGTCTTAGGATAGACCTAGGTTTGTTTTAAGTTGGTGGCAGAGACAAATTTTTTTGATGAGGCACCCTAATGATCAGCATTCAATCAAAATTCTTAAGGCCCAAACATTATGGTTGCGAGCTGGCTGCAGCTAATGTGAAAAACGAACAAAAAGCTAGCTCAAGTTCTGTCAAATACTTAATTTGACTGAAATGACTTGAGCGAGCTTGTCTTTAAGTCATAACAACTTAAGAGTTATACCTTGAAAAATTTCGCCAATTTGTACATCAATTCCTTTTGTGTAGTGTGTTTAGTTAAATTTGTAATAACAGGAATGATTACTAACAAATAAGTGATGTTACTTTAATTTAAAGTCGTTTGAAAGAAAAACACAGGTGGTTCCTTACGAAACATTCAATTTGAATCGTTTTGGCTGTAGCCAGATCAAGTTAACGAAACTTGACGAAAAAGCGCACTTGAGCTATTATGGTTTGCACGCATCATTTCTATGTATTCGTATAAAATTTCACATTAGCTGCAGCCAGCTAGAGCCTTCTATGTTTGCAACTTTAGAGAGAAAGAGAGCATAAGTAAAAAAACCGACATATTCTTCGTTAGGGCATTCAATCCCGGGATCCCGGACTTTTTTTAGTCCCGACAAGACTAAGGCTGCAAGGCCTAGAATCCCGGCATTTTCGGAATACCAAAATTGCCTCAGCAAATCATTCCAAAATATTCCAACAAAAAATGCAATGATACTACCTAAGAAAAAATGTGCATGATTTTAAAAAATTTTAAAATAAAAACCTCTCTAGGACTATCTGTACAAAATAACACAATGGGCCTTACCAATAGTCATTTTAATGTCGACTCTAAATTTAGTGTAAGCTTTTTGGCTACAAAATCTATATAAATAATGTCAAAAAAGGTCCCGCTAAACTTAGAGCAGGCATTAATTCGACTACTGGTGAGGCCCAATGTGTTAAACACATGATATTTCCTAAAAAATACTGAAATGTGATTTTAATAATACAAAAATAAATATTTTTTTTTTAACTAGCTATACAAAATATGACGAGATACTACATGAGATACCAAAATGTGACCTTAACAATTAAAAAAAAATTTCCTGAAACAAGCTGTACAAAATATCACGAAATTCTTAATTAGAATTATTATACTATGTATTACATTTTTTTTTTAAATAACTTTATGAACATTTAAAATAAACTCAATGAAAAAGTTTTCAAATAAAAAACCCTTCATAAACTAGCTGTGCAAAATAACAGAATGCTTTAAGCACATGATACTTTATTAGAAATATTGAAATGTGATTTCAAAAATGATAAAATAATTTTTTTTAACTATCTGTAAGAAATATGACGTGAAAAATATAAAAATAAAAATCTTTCTTGAACCAACTGTACAAAATATTACAAAATACTTATGCCTCTTCATAATATGTTTCACACATATGACACATTAAAAATTAAAAATGGTTTTTAGCTACAGATTGTGTGGAACTTATGGGCATTTCCATAGTCACGTATGTAACGTTCGTACGCCTTTTTTGTTGTTAAAAATTGAAAAAAGCAAAGAAACATTTAAACTTTTTTGTCCTGTTTTAATTTTTGGATAGCATTCAAGTAGTACTATATTTAGTGTAAAAGGTGGAAGCAATCGAAAGTATTGTCTAAAGATATAAGCAATCAAAAAAGGACGCGTTACGATACAAAAAATGGAAGTGGTTTTTCTCTGTATTATTTTTACAGATTTTTCCTTTCAAAGAAATACAAATTTTTTTATAGTTTTATTTATTTAATTGAACTTAAAAATCATATAAATTCCAATTCAAGTCCGTAAAAATAGAAAACTGAAAAAAATTTAAATAAGTTTTGTATTATACGAGATTTATTATAGGTACTTATAAAATTCCTAGTTTTGTTAAAATTTTTCAACTTTTGTCACCATTTTTTTTACTTCTGTGCCATCATGTTTGTTGCCAATTTTTCAAAATTCAAATTGAGATCAGCTCTCAGTATTTGGTTCTCTGTTATGAAGGTTTAAAAATTTTTTTAATAGCATTTCATATTTCAGTCGCGGTAGAGCTTTTGGTGGAAATGCCTATATGAAATTATGATTCTGAAATTTCGTTTGTATTTGCGTCTGCAAATTTTTGAATTGTTTTTCCATCTGTACAAAATGTCAATTTGATAAGTTTTTTTGAAAAAAAAAATCTTAAGATATTTATTCAATAAGTTGATTTATAACGAATTTATTTTAAGTTTGTATGGCCAAACTATAGGTGTGGAGAAAAAAGAAAAAAGCTGTCTGACAAAAACTTAATTTTGACGCACAGGTGAAATTTTGTATGTAATTTTTTTGACATGCCATCTGTATAAAACATCAAGGGAGCACCTTGAGAATAACTTAAATGTCAACTTAAAAAAAACTTCCTTAAACAGGCTGTAAAAATATCACAAAATTCCTACTAAGAAATGCTAAAATTATTATATTGAAACTATTTTTTTTTAAAGAATTTAATGAACCTTCTGAATGGTCTCATTTAATTTTTTTTTTATAGAATTGATCTTTGTTTTTCAGAAATAAACAAAAAATACTATCCATACATTTAATCGAAACTGTGTTATTTAGTTTTTTTAAAATCTTTTACAATGTTTGTGTTGTGAAACAAAGCATAACTACTTTGCATTTTCTTTTTACGTGTTCCAAAAAATTCGTTTTCTAAGGTTTGTCAAACCCGAGACTAGTCCCGGGATCCCAGGATTGTGTTTTTCAACTCCCGAAATCCCGGGATTTCCGAAGCGTCCCTAAATTGGATGCCCTATCTTCATTCATTTAGAATGAAGTAAGCTTTTTGTTAAAATTTGTTACTGTGCCGCAATATGATTGGATTTTGAAAACACGAAAACTTTTAAATAATTTTTTTTTTTTTTTTTTTAGATTGAACCTACGCTCAGGGGATGCCCCCTATAAATGTATAAGCATTGTGTTGATTCGGAAGATGGGTGATAGTTAGTTGGAGGGTGGATAGTTGGAGTAGTGTCAGTGAAGATTTGTTTTGAATTTGCACAGCTCAAAACTGACGGGAAACACGCTCGCAGGGAGACTATTCCACAACTTAACCGTGCGACTAAAGAACGAATTATCACGGTAATGCGAGGTTCTATTGGGCATCAATGCAATGGTAAAGGGGTGGGCTTGGACAGCTGCCCGAGTGGACCTAGGAAAAACACGAGCTGGTGGCGTCAGGCCATGTGTCTCCCTTGAACACTTCCCATGGTAATACCTATACAGAAGGCTTACTGTGGGTTTAGACCGCCTGAACGAACGAAAAATTTATCGCGAACAATTAATTGCAATAAATTCTTCGTTCGGAGTACTGTTTAGACCGCACGAATATCAATCGCGAACAAACATTGGCCGCCATCTTGTACGTACAGGCGGTGTAAACAGCAATTTGTGCATTTGGCCGAACATCAATCAATGCAGGGTTGATTACTCCTTATTTTTATATTAGTACTAAAACTTATACTCCGTTTCTCAACAACAAATGGTTTGCCACTCCATAACTACATATTACTCGTTTTAGTTATTATAAAAAAGACGTGTGTTTAACTTAAGGGCCCATTTAAGTTTTTCAACGAACAAAAATTAAATGTTCTCACATTTTCCGTTTGTCAATAAATTTCGTAAATTTTAAGTCGATTAAATAAAAATTGCTACCAAATTGTATGCACTTGTTAAGCAAATACAATTGGTAATTTTAGTCGTCCAATTTTTATTTTAGAGAAATACTTTTTATATTATATTTTTAAGGAATCGCTTTTAGTCACAAATTTATTTTCAACTATCATTTTAGTTAATATCCACATTTTTCTAAAATCTTCGATTAAAAACTCAAAAAGTTTCAGCAGAACCTAAAATATTTTTTTATTTTATTTGAACAAGCTCTTTTGTGAATTCCTGCTATATTAAATAATATTTGCTATCCACAAACTTAAAAATTTGCATTAAAAGTTATATAGTTATTATTAAAAACAAAATTACCTCAAATAAACAGTCGATTTAAAATTAAACTTCAAATATAGAGTTTTTCACTTAAAAAACTTTAATTGGCCCTTTAAACAACACAATTATATTGCAGCGAAAGTTAACAGAACACTATAAAAAACATAAAACTAAATTACTACATATTTTAGTACTTTTCATAAATTATTGTCTACAGCTACTCCTCTTTGCTACTTTTCTGTTTTTAAACACAGCGCAACACCGGATTCGCCCAAAAAGATCGAAGCTTGTTCGATCAGAGCGAACGAAGGAATCTTCGTTCACGAAGGAATCTTCGTTCGTTCGCCCTAATTTACTGTTTACACCGGGCAAACAACGTTCGCGATAAATTTATAGCGAACACTGTTCGTTCGGGCAAAGTGTTTAAACCGAGCGAACGAACGAGGTTTCTTTGGCATATATTACACGATGATCGTTGATCGGCGTTCAATGAACACTTTTTACGCTCTTTTACATTTTGATCGTTGGTAGGTCACATGATGATCGTTTCATCGCGATCAAGTCTTGTTTTTTACTTTATTTCAGTAAGAATTCTTGTTAAAAATAAGGGTTTCATGCAACTTTTTTTTTAATACCTTTCAGTCGAAAAGCATTACTTCTAGTACTTTTAAGCTGCTAAAAGTGAACACATCTTAAATTTTGCCACCCAGCAACACTGTTTCGATTGGGATTGCTGTCATGTACAGCGTTCAAAAATGAACATATCTTGATCGCCCTAACAATTGTTCATCCGCTCTGACTCTCGGTGTTTTTTGACAGTTTCGCATTGAAAGCAACAACAAAAATATTTTGAACGCCGATCAACGATCATCGTGTAATATGTGCCCTTCAAACATTACGTCGATGCCCAAGAGAGTCGAGAGAGAATGACATATTTTCATCCCCTATCAAATATATCGCACGACGTTGAAATCGATCCAGAAGCTCCAAATAAGATTTTGAAGGCCCTGCCCAAATGTGCGAATATGTGCAAACTTGCAATTTTGCAAAGTTTTTTAGAATTTTTAATAATTTTTCCAAAATTCATGTAAGTTGCAGCAATGTGGTGAGATTGTGTTAACATGTCTTAAATACTTACATAAACGCAAAGTTTATTACAATAAAATTTTCATATAAATTTTTACAAAAATTTGGGAATTGTGCTGTAACCAGTGTGACCAGAAGATTTTTGAAAAAAATATGCTTTCTGTTAAAAAAAATATGCTAAATATTCCACTTTCAATTTTTATATTCCACATAAATATTCCAATTTCAATTTCAAAGAAATATATCTAAATAAGTCTAAATATGCATATAAAAAAAAAACACAGAAGAAAGTTTAAAAACATTTATTTATTTGATCGCACTTAAATCGCACTTAAATTTATTTTCTTCTCCTATAAAAAATTATAAGCATTGTTATGGTTTTTTGAATTTTAAGTAGCGATATACAATACACAAAACTAAAATTCAGGCACATCTTCGAGGTCAATTCTTAAATGGTTGCTTGTATTATTATTATCATAGAAATTCGCATTTCTAAATTTTTTTATTAAGCTATCTGGTATTTGATTTAGGTATTACAACATTTTTTTTGAACATGCAGCTATGTTTTTGCATTCAACAAATTATTTAAGAGTTTTTCTTGCATTCTATTTCGAATTTTCGTTTAAATAAGAAAGATTCATATAACTAAAAAATTTCTCAACCTCAGCATTGCTAAATGGTAAGCTAAGCGAGAAAAGCACAAATTTTGATAAATCTTCAGATTCCGAACTTTGATCAATAACTTTTTCTGCTTTATTGTTTTGAATCCACATTTTAAAATAATTAAAAGAAATAGCTATTGTTAGCAATAATAGTGGTATTCACGATGTGGTGCATTTGTGATAAATTTTTGCAAAATTTACAATACTTACAACTTATTGTGATCGAACCTTCAGTAAAGTACATATTATATTTTTGTATGTACTTCTGTTTGGAAATATTAATTTAAATCATCATTTAACTAAAGGAAATACTACAAAAATTGAAATGAAAGAATAAATTATATTAATTTTTATTAAATAAACTCACAGCGTAGCCTTTAGCTTGCTCCATGCTGAGTAGAAATGCTTGTACAATCAGCTGATCCAATACACAACGAAATTTACACAGAATACAATAGTGTTCCATCGTTGTATATTTTCCAAAGGGTTGTATTTTGAAAACTGTGCATTTTGTTTTTGTTATATTACAAAATTTACTACAAATATCAAATTTATCAAAAATACACAATACAAAGGAAAATACAACACATCGTGAATACCCCTAATGTTTTCTGAAGTAAATTACTTACTGCTGTAACATAATCCATAAAAAAATCTAACCAAACCAACATATAAGTAAATTTACTTCTCTTTTTAAGCTGCGTGATGTTATTAAATGAATTGCAATAAAATTGACAACGAAGAAGTTAACCACAAAATGAATTCCTTATTTCAAAAAATATTCCACTTTTTATGCTGCATATTTTTATAAAAAAAATATGCTTCCTGAAGTTTAAATATGCCAAAGTGGAATATAATATTCCACTCTGGTCACACTGGCTGTAACGTACTCAAACTGTTACTTACTACAGAGAGAGAGAGAGAGAGCGAGAGAGAGAGAGAGAAAGAGAGAGAGAGAGAGAGATATGTTAAAAAATATTTATTAATGCAAAGTTCTCAAAAGTATATTTACAATTTAAACTTTATTCCAAACTTCAGCAATTTTGATTCAATGTTTTGCTGGAATGTAGAGTAGATCGAATGTTTAAGCTTATAATATTAGATAACGCCGATTTAAAGAAATAACCGAGACTTTTGATTTTTTTATAAAATTCAGTAAATGTGCTATAATGTGCTCAAGTTGTGCTGCAGTGTGACGTAGAAAGATTTAAAAATAACTATCTTTACGCATTTTAAAAAAGTATAAAAATATTTTCTGTCATCTATGCATCTTAAAAATTTCAACACATTAGAAGGATATTATTCTTTATGTGACGCACATGAACGTATATTTTGCGTTAGTCTTTTTTTAAATAGCAAAAACTGTTTGATTATTATTGAAAAAAAAAATCACACATACACTCGCACTATCAACGTAATAGAAGACCTGATTGATCGTATAATGCCTGATCACTCGATCGTTTGCATGCTATGGCATTTTCATTTCCTCTGACTGTTTTACATATAATAGCTGTATAATGAGTTTGTGCAGGTTTTAACCCCAAAATAAGAAACGGCATAACGAAACTCTTGAATTTAACATGACCAAAGCTTATAAATATTTCATGTCAGAAATTGTGTATGTGTGTGTTTTATTTTTTGTAGACCGTAAATTACAGTATGAGTAGCAACAACAACAACTTGGGTGTTTGTTAAGTAGCAATTTTTTGAATTTTTATAGGGTCTAATTTTAAACATAGGCACTTTTAGCAAAGTTTTCCGTTTGCTCTAACAAGGAATATTTGAATTTAAAACGTGAAATAAAAACTTACAAAAATTCAACATAAAAATGGCAGCAAAAAAATTTGAATAGTACAAGTTGTGAGGAAGTTGCATACCAATGATTTTAAGCAAATATTAATAATAATGAAATGCAGAGAAATTCACATATGAAATTTATATATTAATATAAAATAGTATGCAAAAAACTAAACAAACACTTTGGGAACATCTAAAAACACTATTACTCTTAAAAAGTGTGGAGATATTTTTAACTTTTTTCTTTTTTTCCTAACAGATAATTGGCACCAAACAACTTTTGGTGCGTCCTGCTGGCAATCTAGTTAAAGATCGCACCATATCCACATCATCGGAAACGTCAAATTCGGCCGCTTCGCCTACATTAAATTCTAGTACGTCATCAATAACAACAACAACAAATGAGTTCAACATTAGCAATACCAGCCTAAGTAGCAACATCAACAACAGCACCGCCCTAGCAAACAACTTAAGCATCAATGCCACAAATGGAGCCACAAGCAACAACACCAGCAACACCAACAACATCAACTCATCATCAACATCCTCACTGTTGGACAACAACAATCAGATTGAACTTCCGATAGCCGTTGCACAGGCTGCTGGCAAGCCACTCAATGAGGCCATCGAGGAGGTGAGTACAAAAAAAACCACTAACAAATTTTTAAATATCCAAAAATTGCAATTACCAATTTGAACACAAAAAAGTACAAATAACAAACATACATACGCATCAAAATACAAACCAACAAATTTGAAACACAATCAGACGATTATTAACTAAAACAATTAAAAAAAGTATATTAGATAATCACATTATTTCTGCTTCAATAATAACATTTATGCTCAAAATAATCGACAAAAAGAACAATGCCAATTACAACAACTCGTACTACAACAAAAATAGCTCCACTTAAAAGTGATATAACTTAATGCATATACGTACAACAACAGCAAAAACAAGAAGAACATCAACTTAGAAACCGGGCAACTCTACCTACCACAAAAACGTTTATCATTCGACAATTAAAAAGATCTTTATCAGCTGTATATGAGTTGTTGTATTGTTTGTTGTTATTGCTCTTATTGTTCTAGTTTTTACCCCCACCACTGTAACTCTGTCCGTCCACTCTGTTTGGTGCTGTTCAGTCAGCTTATCGCTCTGATAAGATTAGAGCGCGTTACCAGATCGATGTGACAGACAGCGTCTTCTAGCAGCTCAAAGCGTGAATATTCAAAAGAAAAGAAATGCAAACAAACATATGTATGTATATAATAAAATAAAAGGGTCATTAAATGAAACAAACATTCATAAACATTTTGAAATTTTTAAATGCATAACATAAAAGCAATGGAACGTTGAACAGGCAGTCACGTTTTTGAGAAGCCCCTTTCAGTAAGCAATTTAAGTGAACAGACTTTTCGAACTTTGTTCTCTGTGAACTTTATTGAAATGAAATTGAAAAAGTTTTTAATAGAAAAACTACAAATATGTATGTTTGTTGTTAAGAAATTTATCGAATGTTTTGTACTTGCAGCATTTGTTATTGTATTGCATTAATTGTGGTTTTATTAGGGCAAAGCCAGAACACAAAAATGCTTCAAAAATTGACCTTTATACTGATTTTTAGATTTCAGGCAATATATATAAGACGATCAGCGGGATCATAGGTTAACCTTTTTTGATAATTTTCAATCACTTCCTGAGCATTCTTTGGGAACATCAATTTAAAACCTTTTTTTTAGATTTAACTCTTAGAAATTCACGAATTTAGTTACTTGAACTACAGGAATTTTCAAAATGATTTTCAATGTATTCAAATGTATTTCAATCTAAGGTAATTAATTGCACTTTAATTCAAAAATAATTTTGAAAAATTTTGATGGTTGGAGGTTCCATCCCTTGCGGTAAGGTACTTAATTTCGATGAAGGGGTGCGAGATACAACATGGGCACTCAATGGGTTAATGAAAAATGGTAATTTTGCCATCTAAACACAAATATTTTTTGATTAACAAACTAATTTCTTAACCGAATAGTAAGTTTGAACCACTTTTTCAAAGGTAAATAATTGGACCTCAGTGCAAATATAGTTTTAGGAAATTTTGGTAGTTGGAGGTTCTATCCCTTGCGGCAAGGTAACTAATTACGATGAAGGGGTTCAAAGAGCACCATTTTAATAATTTAATTAATTTTTTTAATTAATTAAGAAAAAAAAATTCGCCAAAAAGGGCATTAGAAAATAAAATGTAATATTATTTTTGAAATTCTTCCAAGGATGCCGTATTATAGGCAGAGGCTTAATAAATTTTTTTTTGCTCAGAAATCGTCCTCTCGATGTATGGTGTTGTTATGTGTTGTATATTGTTATGCCAAAAAAAAAAATTTAAAAATCATAAAAAGTGACGTATAAAAAATTCAATTATTGAAAAAAATATTTTTTCAAGACTTTAGTCGTGTGGGTTTTGTTTTTGGTACTGTAATAGTTTTACGGTTTGGGTATTGTAATTACAATTATTTTGGTGTATAAATCGTTTTTTTAGGATATATAGTTTGGGAGTTATGACAAAAAACCAAATGTTTTTGACCCACCTTAAGAACGATACTATGGCGATAATTTTAATGTATGAATCGTCCTTGTCAGATGTGTAGTTTGGATTGTATAGCGAATTTTATGACGAAAAAAACGAAGAAAAAAATTCACCAAAAAGGACATATAAAAAAAAAGTGGAATATTATTTTATGCATTTAATCCAAGAATTCAGTCTTTTAGGCAAATGCTTAGCAAACATTTTGGTGCATAAATCGTTTTTTTATGATGTATGGTTTGGGAGTTTTAACTAAACAAAAAAGTCAAAAGTGGATCAAAATATACTTATTCTAAGAATGCAGTCGCATGGGTAATTACAAACATTTTGGTGTATAAATCATTATTGTGGGATGTATGGCTTAGGAATTATGACGAAAAAACCATATGTTATGAAAAGTTTTAATAGTATTTTTTTATACTTAACTCCTATAACTGCTATAACTCCTAAACTAGCAGAAATACTTTTAAAAGTATTTCAACAAAGAAGTAACCAACTTTAGGGAAAATGTATTGGTTATCATTTTAATGCATGAATCGTCCTTGTCAGATGTGTAATTTTGATTTTATAGCGAATAGTATGGCGAAAAAACCAAAAAAAAATTCACCAAAAAGGACATATGAAAATAACGTTTAATATTATTTTTTATTATGGCTGCCGTAGCCTAGTGGGTAGAGTGTGTAATTTTTAAGCTAAGGAAACGCGGAAGCCTGGGTTCAATTTCCAGCGCAGACAGAATTTATTTCAATTGAATTAATTTTTCTGTTCGGTCGTCACCTCTCTGCAGACAATGGCAAACCTCAGACATTAAAAACTGCCATATGAAGCTTCTAAAGAACATAAGCCGTTTGAAGTCGGCATACAACTCGTAGGTCAAGTTCTCGATCATTTGTGTAAACATTTAGATTTTAGATTTAGATTTATTTATTATTATCATTTTATTTATTATTTAAATTTAATAATATTATTTATTTATTACTATTATTTTTTACTTCTTGTCCTTTTTTAAGGATGCAATCTTGTAGACAGACGCTTGACAAACATTTTGCTGCATAAATCGTCCTTTTATGATGTATGGTTTGGGAGTTATGACGAAAAAACAAAAATATTAAAAATCACCAAAAGTGACGTATAAAACTAAATTTACCTCACTGCAAGGAAAACCACCAAAATTTCCCAAAACAATTTTTGGATTAAAGTTCATTCAATAACCTTTCCAACGGTAGCTTAAACTAAAAATTCCGTTAAGAAATGCGTTTATTAATCAAAAAAATATTTGTAATTAGATGGTAAAATGACCTTATCTCATTAACCAATTGAGTCCCCACCCTAATTTTTATATTGTTTAAAAGGAAATTTTGCTAACTATAGGAAATGGTGTTCTTCGAACCCCTTCCCCGAAATCTGTTACTTCACCGCAAGGGATGGAACCCGCAACTACCAAAATTTCCTAAAACTATTTCTGGATTAAAGTGCGTTTAGTTACCTTTCCAACGTTTGTTCTAATCGAACATTCGGTTAAGATGCATTTAAGATATTAATTTTTGTAAAAATCTATTTTTGATATTTTTGCCAGTTTTTTTTCAATTTTGTGCATCCTGTGCAACTCGCCAAAAATCACGTCAAACTTTTTTTCTCCAAGTTAAATTTTTCAGTGATGTCCATGCAAATTTTTATTCAAATCAGAGATAGTCATTCCGTTATGCAGGTACGTTCAAAATGGAATTGCTATATGGAAGACTTTGAGAGAAATTACACATAGAAAAAAATCATTGTAAACTCAACTAAAAACATAATGATTTTATATGCTTCCCCTATGATTTGGCTTCATAGAGATTTTTTGTGAAATCATTGTGATTTTCATGTAAAAATCGCAACAAATTTTCATGTTTTCATTTTCATGCTGTGACCACAAAAATACTGAAATAGTCTAAAAACAACTTCAGTAACTTTGTTTTGTTTGTGGCGAATTCCGACAAATAATTGAAATAATTGAAACAAAAAAGGAGGAAAGGGAGAAAAACTGATAAATTAACACTGAAATATCATCACCTCTGTGGTGCAGTGTGCTGAAATGCGCTGGCACGGCGATCCACGACCGGGTTCGATCCCACGGTTATGATTTGTTTCAAAAAAGTCAACAAATAATCGTTATTTTTAAACTGGTTTCATATCGATCAAAAATAAAAGTTAAAATTTGACTTTTAGTTTTTCGATCAAATACATGTTTAAATTTTACTTTTATTTTTTGTATCAAGTATAAAATCTCATCACCTTTGTGGTGCAGTGTGCAAAAATGCGCTGGCACGGCGACCCGCGCCTGGGTTCGATTCCACGGCTATGATTTTTTTTCAAAAAAGTCAACAAATAATCGTATTTTTAAACTGGATCGATCAAAAATAAAAGTTAAAATTTGATTTTTAGTTTTTCGATCAAACACATGTTTAAATTTGACTTTTATTTTTTGTATCAAATATAAAATTTAAAATATGACTTTTATTTTTTCGATCAAAAATAAAAGTTATACTTTATCAAAAATAAATGTGAAGACATGACTATTAAAATGACATTTAAAATTTGACTTCTATTTTTTCGATCAAAAATAAAAGTTGAAATTTGACTTGTACTTTTTTGATCAAAAATAAAAGGTAAAATTTGACTTTTATTTTTCCGATAAAATAGATGTTAAAAACTTGACAGATCTATTTCTTATTAACAAATATAATAGTTTTAATTTTAAAAACAATTAATGGAGTACATTTTTTATTCCTTTATACCTATGTTCGTAATATTTTTGCACAGAGATAAAAACATTGCCATCTATCTTCATATCGTTGCATTGCATCGCTTAGTTCCTTATCATTGCACATTTTGTTTTTTAATGTTTTTTAAATTTTAACTTTAATTTGTGATCAAAAATAAAAGTAAAATTTAAACTTTTGTAATTGATCAAAAAAATAAAAGTCAAATTTTAACTTTTATTTTTGATCGAAATAAAATTGGTCAAAAAATAACGACTATTGATTGAATTTTTTAAAAAATCAGAAAAATTAAAATCACTAAAGATTATTATTTCTTTGCTAACAAGCATCACATTGCTTTATATATAATTATCGAACAGACTAACTGTTTCCATTGGACTTTTTGAATAGAAATATCGGAAATAACTGTTATTTTCGGTACTTGATTGAAATTCTTAAAATTTTTGTACCTGTACCATTTTTAATAATGTTTGTTTTTGCCTGTATAGAAAAACACATATGATAATAAAAATTAATATAGGTGGGAAAAAATATGGTAAATTAATTTTTTTATACCAGATGTGGATACTCACAATAAGTTTATGAGAATATATTGCCTTATTGCTCATTACAAATTTACAAGCAAAAATGCTATATTAAGCAACTGCCATGGCTGTAAAAGAATGCATTCAATTTGATTTTATTCACAAAAAAGTGAATCAGTGAATAACGACATAAGAATGCATTCAATGAATGCAAAATTGATTAATAAATAAAATTTTTAATTCACATCCATTTTTAAAAAATCATTAATTATTCATTTCAATTATTAAATTTTGTTATTCAGAATAATGAATCAATTTTTTTATTCATTTGAATGCTATTCCCAAAGAATTTCAGAATTTTCAGTTATTCTGTTTTTATTCATTATTCATTTTTTATTCGTTATTAATTTTTTTTTCATTATTCATTTGTTATTCATTATTAATTTTTTATTCATTTTTCGTTTGCTGTTCATTATTCTTTTTTTATTCATTATTCATTTGCTATTCATTATTATTTTTTTATTCATTATTAATTTTTTATTCGTTATTCATTTTTATTCATTATTAATTTTTTATTCATTATTCATTTGTTATTCATTATTAATTTTTATTCATTATTCATTTGCTATTCATTATTACTTTTTTATTAATTATTAATTTTCTATTCATTATTCATTTTTTATTCATTATTCATTTTGTATTCATTATTCATTTTATATTCATTATTCATTTTTTATTCATTATTCATTTCTAATTCATTATTCATTTGCTATTCATTATTCATTTGCTATTCATTATTTATTTTTATTCATTATTAATTTGTTATTCATTATTCATTTTCATTCATTATTCATTTGCTATTCATTATTCATTTTTCATTCATTATTAATTTTTTTTCATTATTAATTTTTTATTCATTATTCATTTGTTATTCATTATTCATTTTTATTCATTATTCATTTGATATTCATTATTAATTTTTTAGTCATTATTCATTTTTTTCATTATTCATATTTTATTCATTATTATTTCTTTAATCATTATTCATTTTATATTCATTATTCATTTGTTATTCATTATTAATTTTTATTCATTACTCATTTGCTATTAATTATTAATTTTTTATTCGTTACTATTTTTTTTATTATTTATTATTTTATATTTATATTTATTATTAATTTTTAAATTTTTTCGTTATTCATATTTTATTCATTATTAATTTTTTATTCATTATTATTTTTTTAATCACTATTTCTTTTGTATTCATTATTGATTTGTTATTCATTATTCATTTGTTATTCATAATTCATTTTTTATTCATTATTCATTTGTTATTAATATTTTATTTATTGCTAAAGATTAAAATTAATAAAATTTTTTAATCATTATTAATTTTGTATTCATTATTCATTTTTTATTCATTATTAATTTGTTATTAATTTTTTATTTATTGCTTAAGACTAAAATTAATAAAAAATTTATAAAGAATAACAAATGAATAATGAATAACAAATTAAAAATAAATAATAAATAAAAAAAAATAATGAATAAAAAATGAAAAAGAATAAAAAGGTATAATGAATAACATATGAATAATGAATAACAAATAAATAATAAATACAAAATTAATAATGAATAACAAAAGAATAATGAATAAAAAATGGATAACGAATAAGAATGAATAATGAACAAAAAAAAAAAAAATAATAATAGAAAATTCTGAATTTCTTTGTGAATTGCATTCTTTGCAAATTGCATTCAAATGAATAAAAAAAGTATTTATTATTCTGAATAACGAAAATGAATAAATAAAATGAATAATTAATCGTTTTTTTAAAATAAATGTGAATTTAACATTTTATTAAAAATCAATTTTCCATTCATTGAATGCATTCGTATCATTCAGTTGTACTTAAAATTCTGAATATGAATGCTGATTTTACAGCTCTGCCAACTGCAAGCGTGACATGAAAATATTTTTCCTGATGTAAATCTCTATAGAAGACAGGTTTGCAACTATATGCAGCTATTTCTTTTTGCATTGTTTTCAGAAATGTTCAGCCTAACTTTTTTTTCAAAGCTGAACCCGAAACTCCTCGGGACTTGTTTTGAAAGTCGACCTAAATTTCGAAAAATACGTAAAACTAGTGTTTTAGAAAATCGCAGCCACATAAAACAAAATCGTATTCGGTGTTTATATATACATATATATTCGCTATTATTAAAGTTATCGATCTGAAATATTTAGCACGTTTTCAACACACATATGAAAAAAAATTAATTTAAAAAAAATGCTCAAATATAAAGACTCCTTAAAAAATGTCTCGTAAGCCTTAAACAATTGTTTGACAAACCCCAGCATTTAGATTTGCCAATTTCAACTACACCAAAATTAATGTTAGCAACCAATTTTGAGAACTCAAGCTACTGTGTGACAAATGAAAAATGGAGAGAATTCCTTGAACAACTTTTTATATATTGGAGCAAATCGACTCTTTAAATTAAATTTTTATGCTTTTTATATAGTGCCAAAATTCAGAATTAGATAAAGTTTTTAATTCTGTTTGCTCACCAAGTGCTCTTAGTTCTGTTTTTATTATTGAGTTAAATATTGAGAAATGTAGCGAAAACGCTTTGGTAGTAGGAAAGTAGAAAAAATGTAAAATTGTACTAAGAAAGTACATTCAAATGAAAGTACTAAGAAAGTACAATTGCACCGCAAATATCAAACCTGGCTCGCACCAGTGCTAACATGAAAAAGTAATGATGGCATATTTTAATTGCTAAATTATTTTTATAATTTAATAGTTTATATATTATATGTGGGCAAAAAGTCAAATATGTTCATGAAATTTTGTTGTTATATAGTCCAGGTCTTCTTAGCAATTTAAGTAATTTAAGTGTGAGTAAGAGCTGTGCTGAGATATGTATATCAATAGGGGTATTCACGATTCCGTGCACTTGCCAGTGCAGTTGAGGACTTCAGGACTTGTGTACTTTACAAACACAAAATACACGTACGTCAAAAATCTACACAACTCCTTTTCTACTGTAGCCTAAAACTTGAGCACTTGAGGACTTGAGCAGTTGCGTACTTGAGCACTTTGAAAATTTTGACAGCATTGAAAAATTGATAGTGGTGTGTTCACGAAAACCTAACTGCACAAGTCCTCAAGTCCTTGAATGCACAGGCAAGTGCACTGAATCGTGAATACCCCTAATGCATCATATTTTTTTAATTTTTTTACTTTTACACATACTCTTAGAAAAATTTTGCTGAGAAAAATACAGAAATGAAGCATAAAGTTACAGAGTGAGAAAAAAATAAGGAAAACATTTCTGAATGGATTCGTGTTACAAGACATATAGCTTCGATATGAATTAGTAAAAAGCTGTTTCCATACTTTAAGTCACCTTCTCGCAAAAGATCGCTGAAGGTTTTTAAGAACACTTCTATCTAAAATGCCAGTCTGAGCTTAGAAAAAAAATCTTTGTTGTTGACATATTTTTCTATAAAAAAATTAGTTTGTTTGCAATGTGCTCGTCATTGTTTGCTTAGGTATATATTACAAAAAATCAGTGCCTAGTGAGAAAAACAAAAACTGCATTACCGGCACCATCTGTAGTTTCTTCTATTTTTAGCAATAATTAAGAATGCATTTATTAACTATTTTACTAAATTTTTGTCTAACATAGCTGTTAGTTTGCTGTAATTTTCAGAAAAACTTCTAATAAATTGAATAAATAAAGACTTATAACTCGACTATATTGTTGCACAAATATTGACTGCACTGGCGAGTGAAGTGATCGAAAAGAAAAAATCACACTTAGCAGCAAATAGCTTGCTTATAACCTGAGGACCTTATACTCGTCTTAACTAAGCAGGTATCTGAAAGATGCAACCAAACTAGGTAGTTACTAAGATTGGGTTATACAACAACTTGGCTTTTAGCAACACGTGGCTGTAAAACGACAACCTTAAAACGTTTAATCCAGCATGCATTAAACTAATAATAAAAATAATTAAGACATAAAAAAATTATTAGCGTTGACACCAAGCCACTTTTAGTGGACCACTCACTACACGGGCTTAGACCTTGCCGTCAGCAGCGTCTATGTACAGTAGAGTACGTAGTGTGCCGGCATTAATGGCAGCACTTAAAACAGCAGCAACAACAAAAGCAGTACTCTGGAGGCTAACTTCAGAGCCAAAGGGTTAATTATATGCTGCTATTGAGGTAAGCTTGAGCTGCGCAACACCATCCCCCAGACTCTCTGCTGCGCTCTTGTGACTTGCGTTTAAATGAGGTTTACGAGTACATATTTTGTTTTGGAATATTTTTATTTGATTAAGCATTTGCACACGTAATTCACAAAGATTGCCTTAATGTACAACGACGCGCATACCCATACAGGGTGCACAAAAATGCACATTTAACTAATTTAGCTTATTTAATGCAATCAACTCTTTCCCCTTGCAGTTCGATGAATATTTACGCTCTCTGTCGCTTGACGATGTTGACTTCAAGCTGATCACCGATGGTCAAAAGCCGCTACGTCAGTGTCTCCATCGCGAGGCCTGCGCTAAAGATATTGATCTGCCTTCGTACTATAACAAGTTTTGCGATCTGCGCAAGGAATTTTTACAGTATCGTGAGGGTGATATGTCACGTGCTTTAGTGCCGGTCAAGGATATCAAGAAGATGCTACAAATACCAACAAAGCCGCTACCACAAAGCATTGATGAAATGATGAAGGGTGAGCTGGGAGTTTGGTTAAATATATTTGAAGGTCGTAGTATTACCTACTAAATTTTTTCGCTCTTTAAGATTTAAACCTTACCAGCATCGAGGACATGGATTTTTACGTCAGAGAATCTCGTGACATGGTTTCAATTATTCAGAGCATGCTTCAAGGAGGTATATTAAATGTTTTTATTTCATTTATTTGAAAATATTTTCTTTTACACACTCATTTGTAGGTCATAAGTTTACGCCCAACGAAGAGGTCAACCTAGTTTTAGAACCTGGAATTTGGTAAGTTTATTTAAAGTTTATTTCAAGAGCAAGGGCGTGGAGGAACTTTATAACAATCGTTTATGTGGGCACAAAATAAAACCTTTTTTAAAGGTATTTAGAACACTTCTGAAGAGTTAGTTACAAAAATTTCAGTTATCATATATAATATACGAAAGTACATTCGAGTAAAAATTGTATGACATAATTGTAATAACGTGATTAAAATTGACTCGCTTTAAGTTTCTTGTAAGTTAAATAAAAGATAAAGTAACACTTGATTAAATGAAGTATTGCCAAATTTTTAAATCATATACAAATACTTTATTTAACATATTTTAAATCAAAGACAAATATTACTGCAGACAGCACTGGATTTTACATTTTTTGAGAACTGAAATTGTTATCGTTGTCAAAAAAAAAAATGCATATTTTCAGGCATACTGCTTTGCATACTATGACTCACAATGAAAATAAGACGTGGTAATGTAAATTGAAAATATTTTTTGAGTTGATTAACTGCTTTATTTTGTATAACGAAAATGAACACCAACGACAAGCAAGACACGAGAAGCAATAGAATTTTGCATAGAAAAAAGTATTGCTTCTCGTGTCTTGCTGTCGTTGGTGTGCATTTTCTTTACACAAAATAAAGCTGTAAAATCGAAAAGTAAGTCTTATGTAAGGTGCAATCCCACAATAAATTCATCAAAATCGGCTTTAAGAAAAACTAACACAATTAGGCTTGTTTGGCGGGCTTAAACAAAAACCTATTGAAAGTAATGATGATAATAATACTTATAAACAGTGTTACCGCTTTCGTTGAATTCAATCAAATGTGGTAGTTTATTTTCTTTAACCCTAGAAAGATAATCTGCGACAAATTTACTCATGCGTGTACGAATTATTTTTGTTACTTATAGAAGAGGTTTGAAGTTTTTGTTTTTTTTTTAATAAATAAATAAATATAAATACATACATAAATTGTGATATTTATTATTATACCTATGTGTATATATATAAAAATGTTTGGTTTATTCTAATCAATAAATAAGGCTTGACGTAGTAGCTAGTTAAAACTCATGCGTCAATTTGACGCATGATTATCTTTTACGTACATCACAGTATGATTATCTTTCTAGGGTTAAATCGGTTTCTGGTTATTTGGCAAATTTTTTTAAAATTGGTAGTTTTTTAAAATTTTTTAGACATTGAAAATGTTTTCCAAGTAAAACTTTTTGAAATAAAATAAAAATGGTAGTCATAACGTTTGGTTCTCTCTGTTAAAATCATAGAAATAAGAGATAAGGAAGTGGTGTTCTGAAATAAAAGTGCAGCTTTTTCTTACTGATGTATGTTCACACTAATACAGAAACATTCACTCAGGGCCGCATTCGGTTGTTGCGCACAGCTAGGCCCAGTTTTTTGATAGGAATTGCATATTAAAAAAAGTGTTCCAATGATGTTTTTAATAGAACCCATTGATCTCATTTCTTTTATTTAAATAATTTTATATAGGGGCATTTCCGCCAAAAGGTCTACCACGGCTGAAAAGTTAAGTGTAACTAAAATTCGTTAAAACCTCCATAATAGAGAAAAAAGTTTAAATTTGTTTTGTGAGAGTACTGAGAGCTGATCTCTATTTGAATTTTAAGAAAATGGCAGCAGACATGATGAATGGCAACAAAATTTGAAATTTTATAAGTATAATAAATACTCGTATAATACAAAGTTTAATTAAATTTCCGTTTTCAATTGTAACGGTCCTGAATTACACTTTACATGTTTTTCTAGTTCAATTAAATAAATAAAACTATACAAAATTTACTTCTTTGAAGGAAAAAATTTGTCACATAACGTATATCACTTAACGCATCATACTAGGGTTTGTATAAAAATAGTTAAAAAATATTTTTCAATGAAACAATTATGAATATGTAGCAATATTATTCCAGATTATATAAAGAAACTTTCATAAAAAAACTCATGCACACTTCGCAGATTTTTTCGTTTATATTGATGCAGGTAAAAACCACTTCTATTTTATGTCACGTAACGTATCATTTTTGGTGGCTTCTATCTGAAAGCCGAACTTTTGACAACTCTTAGCTTTTACACCTTGTATAGTGCGCTTAGTAAACTATTGAAAAATCATAATAAAAAACTGTAATTTTTCTTTGTTTTTCTACTCATTAAAGTCGTATGACTGTCACGTGCGTAGCTAGGGAAATGATCATATTATATTTTTAACATTTATGCCGAGATCATATCTATTAAATAACTTAACACAACAATAGAAAACAAATTCATTAATACATATAATTAATCATAATAATAATAACATATATTCATATGACATCGAATAGTCACATTTACATTTTAAAAATTTTACAGGAGAAGCAAAATTCTTGCTAAATTTGAAAAAAAATGCACTAAGGGGCTTTTAGAACTTTGTTAATAAAAACGGAGTTTTTCATTGTAGGAGTGTACAATTTTCCAAGAACATGTATTTTAGTACGGTGCATGATAATCAATCAAAATGTTTTTGATTTTTTGACAATTTACGGCTTTTTTATTTCATATGATGATTTGTTTAAAACTATGATGAGATACTACGATATTATAATGGCCGGAAGACTTTGTATGATCTTCGAACACATTTTCTCCAATAAGGGATTTTTGCGTATTAAATAATATTCTACTATAATATATTTTTTGCAAAATAGATTTGTTTTTATCTAACAACTTTGTTTGAACACGCAGTTCCTTTCCATTTATTTCTATGTCCAAGATGTGCGAAAATCTGAAAAGAAACACAAATATCTTTTTATATTGATTTAATATACTGAAAAAAGGGCGCCCTAAAAATGGGTGGCCCCCTCAAAAATGGAATGCGGCCATGCAGTGTTCTTCGCGCTTTGACAGTTCGGATCGCTAAAAAACTGCGGGCTCTTTTTTGTGATTTTTCTAATATTTCTGAATAGAAATATATTAATTTGCAATTGATATTCACTTTGTGAAAACCACTTCAATATAAATACCGTGATTTTTCTTTTAAAAACACACCGGTGTGGGCATCATTACCTGTGAAAGGGAATCGCCCTGTTCTTAAATTTTTGGCCATTTTCACAGCTGTGTACAATACAACGCATTTTTATAATACTGCTTAAAATTTATTTTGTATTATTTAACACTTTTTAGTGATCACAACCACTTATTAATTAATTTTTTAAAACTTTTTGCAAGCGATTCTTTTTGTTTTTTCTTTTCTATGAGCGACTCGAACTGTCAAAAAACACACGAAAAAATGCCGCACTACACGTACACTGTATGTGTGCGAAACACCATTTCCTTATTTTTTATTTCTATGGTTAAAATAACGAACATTTTGTTAACCTTCACAAGTATCATTGTTTTGAATGCTTTCAAGTTTAGTTCTTTTATTCGACTGTCATAATTGACCGCCATTTGTCGCGTCCTAGCCCCGCAGTTATACATCAGCAGAAAGAATTATTCTGACTTGTCATTGATAAAAACCAAATGCGGAAACAAGTTAGAATATAGCAGAATTAATAATTTAATGATGGCTAAATAATTTTCTAAAAATAATACTTATGTTTACTACCCAGTGAACCAAAACTATCTTTTTTGAATTCATTTATGAACCTTTTTGGGGTAGAAAAGCTCGTTTTAGGCATTCATAAATTGATCTTTTTGGACTCATTCGTCGAACTAAAATGCCTCTCAAAAGCGAACCTTCTTTTCTTCAGAAATGAGTTAAAAAAAGAATAATCAATTCTATTTTTTTTTGTTCGAAAACGAGTTAAAAAAATAACTATTCAAAAGTTCTTTTTCGCCACTCAGAAATTGATTATTTTTTACTCATTCGCCAGACTGAATTAACTCTCAAAAACGAACCTTTTTTTGTTCGAAAAAGAGTTAAAAACGAATCATAGAAAAGCTCTTTATCGACACTCAGAAATGAATATTTTTCAATCATAAATTGTCTTATTATTACATATCGATAATATGTTAAAAAAGAAATGATAATGTTAACACATTTTTTTAATTCTATTTGAAGTAGTAATATATGTATCTAGGGCCGTTGCCATCGAAATATTGCACGCAGAGCTAAGTTTATTCGATTTTAGAAATCAATAAGATTATAATTTATTTTATTTTTTTAACCATATTTTTTTCAAATAAAATTTTTTTCTAAATATATTTTTTTTTAAATATACATATTATTAATAAATAGGCTTTTCCGAACGTCAACAAAACATCAACATTTTTTTGAATTTACGATGAATTTAATGCAAATAGTTTGATATAAATGATCATAAAAATAATATAAGTACAAATTTAGTTCAATGACCCCCCCCCCAAAAGTTTTCTTTTTATTCTAATTTTTGTATAAGTTCTGCCACTGCATATACAGTAATATAAAGTAAATATACTAAATAATACTACATTGTTTTAAATAACTCTAAAAAAACAACCTGTTGCTTCATGAACTTATTTGGCATAAAGCTCAAATACAATTCTAAAAAAATACAATTTTTTTTTTAGAATTATTAAAAACAATGTAGCAATTAAAATATAAAAAAAAATAAACTGGCGATTTCAGCCCTTGGCAGGACTTTGACCTAACTTCTATTGATCAATTGTGTTGTGCGTGTTACCAAATCTTTGATCACGAATGACCGAGAGCTGGACCTACGTGTTTTATGCCGACTCCGAACGGCTTATGTTCTCAAGAAGCTTTACATGGCAATTTTTACTCTCTGAGGTTTGCCATTGTCTGCAGAGAGGTGACGACCGAACAGAAAAATTAATTCAATTGAAAAAACTTTCTGTCTGAGCTGGAATTGAACCCGGGCTACCGCAGTTCTTTAGCTTAGGGGCCACGCACTCTACCCACTAGGCTAAGGCCACCGTATTAAAATATGCCATCATTAATTTTTCATGTATTAAATAATAATAGCAAAAATTAAGGTCACAAAAGAAATACTTCATTGATTATAAAATATAAATTTTAACTAAAATCTAAACTAATATAAATTGATTCCTACCAAGGATGTAGTTTAAATCTACTAATAAAAAACATACATAAAAAAATTCTACCCAAAAACGTACGCAAAACTCTCACGCTACGCTTGTGGTTCAGTAAAGAGGAGCAAATCCTAAACTCATTTAAGAATGTGAAAGAGTAACATATATTATTCATTTCTGAACGCATTTATGAATAAAAAAATGGTTCATTTATACTGTTTTCTACTAAAATGATAAAAGAACGTTTCTTTTTCGTCTGAAAACAAGATTGTTTATAATTTTGTAGAAGAACTAAAATTTTTTTAATCTTCTCTAGCAAAGAAAAAAAAAAAAAAATTCACAAAAAATTTCTACTCGAAAACTTACTCAAAACTATCACATTAGTCAAAACCTTCGCATATGGTTCAGTGGGTACTTTTGGTCAGCTAAAACCGCTTTTTAAATTTTTAAATTTTATACGAAACTATATTTTATTCTTCATGTGCCCTAAATTCTTTGTATAGTTTAATTATTTATTGTTTTTCTATTCAAATGAATTCACAGACTGTGATTTTATTTTATAGAAATAATTTTAATTTTATTGGAGCGAGCGGGGTAAGGTCCTATGGAACAGCTTGTTTGAAGAATGTTTGACTAAGCAAATCTCTGAAATGGGTTGACCGATTTAAACATTTTTTTTTCTAAACTGTTCTATGCTTCTTAGATTAGTTTCTAACAATGCCAACATTTTTAAATTCTATTTAGTTTATAAGTTAGTTTAATTGAAGAAAACCGGCACATCAAAAATTAATTTTTTTTTCATGGATTATGTGTATAAGAATTTTCTAAATCCAATGATAAACTAATTTTAGCTCGCTTGCAAGTGATTTAGTAGTTAAGGAGTCCAAAATTCGCAAAATAGGCCTTAAAAACGTGTGATTTTTTAAAATATTCTTTCTTAGTTTTATTTTCTTTCCCTGGAGCACCTACTATGCACATGCCCCGCCCTACTTAGATCGAGACTAAAATACCTAGGCTCATCGACGTTCCCGTCACTTAAAGATGTAGCCAGGGTGTCTCTAGAATCCCTCCTAAGGTTTGCGAACTCAACGCAAATCTTTAAAGACTTTTAAAACAAACACAAAGGTTCCTTTTGTTCGCTACCGGTACCACTAAGGACCTGAATTGGTCTATGTGAGCCTTCACGAAGGCATCCGGTTTAACCCAACCTAACCTTCTTAGTTTTATGGGTATCAAGATAAAGGCTATTCAATAAGTGATTAACCATAAAAAACATGCATTACTTTTGAAGATATAGCATTTAACATATTATGCACACTTGACAGTGACCCTTTTATGAAATAACCAAAACTTAAGTGTAAAGAATTATTTTTGTATTTACAACTACTTTTTCTTAATCACAATAATATTTACACACCTTCTATGAAAATATTTCTTTTCCAGTAGTAAATGCTCTAAGTACAGAAAGAGAAATACCTTAAAAAGTAATGCATGGAATTGTATGGTTAATAGCTTGTTGAAATTTGCATTAGGAATGCCATATGTTGCATTCACCAGGGATTGTAGCATAAGTGAACTTTTTATCGAACCAGCTCTTTCTTATGATCGCCTTAAAAAATTAAATGTTGGTTGAAAAAAGCCAAGAATTAAATAAATGTAATGTTTAGACTGCGTGCTCTTTCTCATATCCAAAATTATCAAACTCAGTTTTTTACGAATGAGAACAAAAGGAAATCAATGGCCGCATTCAGCGGAATCAACAGTTCGTAACTGGCGGTTGTGTGAAAATTCGCTGAAACACTGAAAGAACGCTGCAAATTTAAATCAGAAACCTTTGCAATTAAATCATTTACATAATAAAATTATTAAATTAAATTAAATTATTGTCAACTTTTCTACGGTATCGCAACCATAACAGTTCACAGCAGTTGACTTTGCTGAGTGCGGCTAACTTTCGCTTCTCATCGGTTTCAGATTTTCTATAAGCTGTCAACTTCGTTTTGACAGTTTCGGCAGTCATCTGTCCAAAATGCTTCTACCTTCTCTAATTTTTCAATGGATAGTTCTATTAATTAAACACATCTCTCTAAAAATGATAAAACGAAGTATGTATATAATTTTTTTTGAGCTAAGCAACTGCTACATCTGGTATTTAAGAATTTTAGTTTTTAAATGAGATTATTATGTTATTAATTAATTTTTGGATGTATAATAAGATCTGTGTAGTTTTATTTAAGATTATTTAACAGACGTTTTTACAGTATTCCAGCAAGAGTATTAAAGCTTTTTTATTGTAGTTTTTGTTCAATTTGGTAGATTTTTTTAAGATCAGATTGGTAGCTTAAATTTTGTCTGAGTGGCAGCCCTGCTTATAAATTTGAATTTAGTTATGATGCTGATGATATGAAGAGCTTATTGCAATATCGTGATAAGCCACATTATTTAAAAAAAAAATTTATTTTAGGATTCGTTACATAACCTCATGAATCACCAATATGCACTAGAGAGATTTCGGCTATTCGCAATAATATTTTTGACCTATTTGTAAAAATTTCGTGTTCAATTTCATTTCTTAATATAGAAATATTGAAATACAGTGCATGAATTTGGAACTTTTGTATGAGATATTCGTCATTGAAATGTATAACCGAATCCGCATGTTTCGTCAAAGATGAAGAAAAAGCGTACATTATTCTTTCAAGCTTCCTTTGATACGTAGATTACTGGGAAAGTACAAATTTAAATCGCCTTCCTCATTGATTGTTTGAGACAAGCGTGTTTGAGGAAAGATTTGCAAGCGGTACACACCATTGTATCTTGACCCATTTGGTTCCAAATCTGTATTAGCCAAGCTTTGAACGGATCAATGCTTAGGACTTCTGGCGTTAACGGAGCGGTATCTTGGATTTTAGTTTTATAATGACAATACTTTCGAAATATTCTCGATCTGCCCATTTATCAATGTGAGTCTCAACATTGATCATTTTAAAATTCGGCTAGCTTTCAACTCACCCTTATTCTCTGCAACACTCTACTCAGGAACCTCATTTTTCTAAGAATATTCAGTATTTCACGATCATTCCTCTGAAAACCATAAAATAGCTATTATCAAGGCTTACCACTGGGATAATATATCCCACCAAAAATATTATTGGGATAATATATCTAAAAACTGTTTTTTTTATATATAATTTGTTAGTGTACAGTTAAAATAAAATGTTATTAACTAATCAAATTTCACAGCTATATCTTATTGCTTTAAAAGTGTTTTCTTTTATCAAATTTTTATCATAAAAGCAGAAATGTTGATAAAAAATAGTTTTGTATATGGCAATACTATAATTCGACTGCTCTTGACCAAAGAGAAATAGCACTAACTACTTGAAAAATTTTCAAAGAGTGCTAAACTTACGGAGAAAACCTAAAATTTTACCTATCACAGGACAGATTTCATTTAACTCAGCATGGGACCAATATTATATGGTACTAACACGCCACTGTTGTGCTAGCTGAGCTATCTGAGAACAAACCAAAAAGAGAAGAGAGCAATATGGAGTTAATTGAAACTCCCGCTACATAAAGCGTGAAGAGAGAACGATAAGCAATCATTCTCCAATCGTCCAACATCATTCCATGGAACTTATCGACGATTTCTGGTGTGTTGTATTAAGCGTATTCGAAGTTTTTAAAAATAATATTGTATCATTATTTCTAAAATATTATGTCTTTACAATACAATATTTTGTGTAAAAGTTTGAGTGAGTTTTTGAAGGTATTGTTGTTTAGATATGTCACTTTGTATGAGAGGTAGGTAGTGTTTTAATTTTTTTTCCAAAGTTCCAACGAATAAAACTTATAAATATAAGATTTGTTAAACTTAAACACTTCCATTTGTAAACTGTGAAGGCATTGTATTCTCCTAATTTGTGAAATGTTCCAAGATTTGTTGAAAAAAGCAATTTTATAAAAAACCTTTTTGTGTATAAAAAACTTTTTTGTGTATAAAAAATTTAAGAAAAACATTTGTTTATGGATTTATATAGAAAATTGATTGTATTTTTGAAATCCGGGATCAAATTCGAAATTTAAAAATTTTTCCACTTCGAAACCGAAAGTTTGAATTTGGAATAAAAATTCGAAGAATTACACCATTATTGAGATTTTATTTAAAATTTTTAAATAGAAGCCTAAAATATGTGAACAACACAAAAAATTTCATAGTGGGATTCGCAAAGGCTAAGAAGTTATCAATTTTTAAGTACATGCATCTCTGTTGTGCGAGATGCGAGTGCGAAGTACTACAACACACGCGATATGCATGTACTAAGGAATTCATAACTTCTAAACCATTGCGAATCCTACTATGAAACTTTCTGTGTACTGTCTATATTTAAGGCTTCAATGTAAAAATGTTAAAAAAATCCCAAAAATGGTGAAGTTCTTCGAATTTTGATTCCAAATTCGAACTTCAAACTTCGAAATAGAAAAATTTTTGCGAATTTCAAATTTGATCGCGGATTTCAAAAATACAATCAAATTTCTATATAAATCTATATATAACGTATTGTCTACATATTTGAGGCTTCAATTTAAAAATGATAAAAAAATCCCAAAAATGGTCAAATTCTTCGAATTTTGATTCTAAATTCGAACTTCCAATTTCAAATTTGAACCCGAAGTTCAAAAATACAATCAATTTTTTTTTTTTTTTAAATTTAGCTACCTACAAAAATGTTTTTTAAAAAAAATTGTGTTCTTCCAAAACCTGACAACAAAATTTTTTGTGGCGCGTGCCATATGTGTAGCCACTAGATTATTTTTTTTGGAATTACAAGATTTTACTATTTTGCTAAAGTCACTTTGTATGGGAGGTAGGCTTGATTTGTATCCGATTAAGTTAAGCTTCAAGTTTGACCTGTAATTTTAAAAAAGAAGCTTTTATTTAGAATTTCGATGTTGCGATAACTTAATAAGGCAGAAAGACGGAAATGGATAAATTGACTCGGGAGGTGATTCTGATCAAAAATATACACATTTAATTTTCTATACATGGTATGCCACCTTATGAGCATTACAAACCTAGTGTTAGTTAATATCGTGTACACGGTTAAAATTCTTGGACTAAATTTTAAACTTTTTTGGATTACATACAGGACAACACCAAAAAAAGATTTGATTTTAATCCGCAAAAAGTTTAAAAAAAGCAATATAAATATAAACTTCAAATAAAAAAGTACTCTGAATATTTCATGATTTGAAAACACGTCTTCTGATGTGCTGGTCCCACACCTTATCCGCTAGTCCAACTCAGTTGTTAAGAAAGTTACGCTTATTCTGCATCATAACAAATGCAAGTAAGCTTGCAGTAAGTAAGCAAGCGAACAGAAACGTGGGTTCGAGACCCAGCTAAATTAAAGTAAAATAAAAACATATTCTGGCCAGTTCGTGATTTGAGCACACGGCCTCTGATGCGCTGGAGCAACACCTTATCCATTCATCCAACTCAGTTGTTAATAAGGTTTCGCTTATTTTGCATCGTTACGAATGCAAGTAAGTTCTTTTCAGGAAAGTTTAGTTTCAGCTAAAAAAAACTCAAGTAGGTTTAAGAAAATAGTACTTTTTGGATTAAAAATGCCTTTAAACCAAAGTTTGAATTAAAAAGTAGTCCAAAATTTTTCACCTTGTTATGTATAAACACATACAATAGATTTTAAAAGTGATGCACTTTTTTAAATTCATCCTGATCATCAAAATCATAATGTAATAAGGACTCAAATCGGAAAACCTATTCATATCATGCATTGATAAGGCTTGCCTAAAAGTTTGACCCGCCGTTAGTGTGGTGGAAAAAAGTCACGCCATTACCCAGCAAAATTTTTGTTACAAATATGACATGCATTCTTAGGGAAATCGCTTCCATAAGACATTCTATAGCATTCTTATAGACCAATTCTCAAAGACATTCAAATAGCATTTAATTTCAATTTTTTTAATGTATTTTTTCATTTTCCGTGGGATTTTTCAAATCTCCAACAAAACGCTACCACTTCTACTTCAAACACCAACATGTCGTGAAAACCGGGAAAAGGGATATTATACGTGGATTTTTTTTAAGCCCCCAAAAAAATCCAAACATTTATCATTTCCAACACTAAAATCGCGAGAAAATCGGGAAAAAGAATATTTTCATTCCATTTTCATGTCCCACAAAAACCATTTCAATGCATGGAATGCCTTCTTAAAGTTCTCCTCAAAAACACCTACTAGAATCCTTCCATTTAAGGGCTCAAAGAAATCTTCCATTGAAAAAATTTTGAAAGCACTTCTAGAGAAGACTAAGGAAAGCATTCCTCCCCATGACATGCATATGTTAAAAGAATTCCTTCTGGGTATGAAAGTGGAAGGGATGGAATTCAAGACTTTCCCTTCCATTTTACCTTCTTTTGGAAGCACTTTTTTTGCTGGGTAGTGTGGTGGAAAAGTCACGCCATTAGTGTGGTGGGGTATGACATATCCCAAAAGTAAAAGTCGTATTACAAAAAAAATTTTTTAGCGAAAAAGTTTAGATCGTTTCTGATTTCTTAATGGAATTACTATTAAAAACAATATTTTTAGTGTGTTGCAATTTAAACAAACAAATGGTTTTATTGAAACCTACAAATACTACTTACAAGATATTGAAGGAAATAAGGTCTCTGGGGTATGTCATACCTCAACACACAAATGGCGGGTTAATCTGTACAATATTTGGGCTTAAACAATGCTTGCTTAACTTCATTTAATTGGGAATTGGGTGTTGGGAATATTTAGCACGAGCATATAGAAAATATGTCCATACCGGTTTCCAATTTTTCTGGTCTATTTCTAGAAAAACAAACTCTTACTAAACTATAAATTTTCTCCATTTTTTTTAATGGATTTTACGAGAACAACAAAAAGCATTTCATAGAGCAAAATCAAAGTAATATTTAATACGACAACAAAAGCTTCTCTAAATAACTAAAAATTATGGAAAAAAGTCATCACAATCTGTGAAAAATCTTGACTCATAATCATAAACTTGTTTAAATCAGATAACATTTTATAAAAATTAAATTCGAAAATAAACCAAAAGCATATCAAAATTATTTAAGCCGGTTAAAATTAAACAAAAAAATTTTCTTCTTATATTTTTTTTAAGTCACTTGTAAATCAAATTTAATATTACAATATTAAAATTTAAACATCGAATGCGCAAAAATCGTACATTAGTATAAATTATTACATAAAACATAATAAACATGCATCTGATATAAGCATATCAGCTTAAAGATATCTTAAATCAAATCTTAAACAATCAGTAAAGTTATAAATTTTTATCGCAATTAAACAAAATAAAACTACTTAGTAAGCGTTGCCAGCGTAAAAAAAATTACCGAAGTTGGATCGCGTTACTCTTTAGTTAACATAAGAAAAGATTTGAGTGAGCTGCAAATAATTTAGAGCGCGCCTAAGCAATCTTATCAAATCTGACTCAAATCTACATCTCAACAACACCAATTCTGAAGAAAAAAATAAACACACACACACATTCATACAAATAAAATGCTAACAGATACGTATACAAATGCCTTAAAAGAGAATCAACAACGAATTCGAAACAAAAAATCAAACTAAAACTGAAAATACGAAACAAAATCGAACTAAACATCGTCTCAGTTCATTCTCAACCGAGTTACAAAACGAACGATACAATCCGTCTATAAATCCAAACATTCATCGACACGGTGTCGATCGTTATCACAGTTCAAGACGAACGAGACGAGAATCGGACGCGAGTCCAAGTGATCGAAGCCTGAAAAAAGAAAGCACATAAAAATAATACATAATTTTAAATATTTAAATAAATATTAGTCAAACTCGGAGCTTGTGTTGCATTTGTAAGCTGTAAGGTGTTTATTTTACGGGTTTTTGCTTCGTGTTGTAAACTCTTAAGTTTGAGAAACTGTAAGCTATAAACTATTGTTTAAAGTTTCTAGTAAATTTGTTTTTATTGCCTTTTTTATTTTAAATCATAATTTTTAACCAACAATTACAATTATTTGTGAGTTAAGTCTGTGAACTAGTTATTGATTTTTGTATATGCGACAAATACTCAAACGATGATTATTCGTTCCTACGTTTTGCCACTATTTTGCTAGTGGTCAGCAAAAATTTTTTATATAGTTTTCGTTGTTGTGTCGAACGTTCGGTTGTTAGTGAAAAATGCTAAGTGAAGAGCTGCAGTTTCTTTACTAAAGTTTGCCACGAGTTATAAAGTTTCCTGCTAGCATATATTTTCATAACTCATTTGTTTTAAATTTTAATCTTAGGCAATAAAAATTAAATTTTTGTTTTATCTTTTTATTTGAACGCAGCTCCATTGACGACGAGATCGACGGTAACTGTATTGTACGTGCCCGCGGTCTACCCTGGCAGAGCAGTGATCAAGATATCGCCAAATTCTTTCGTGGTCTCAACGTAGCCAAGTGAGTATAGTAGTTATTTACAGAAAGTGTTTTTATAAATCTTCCAATTTCATACAAAAGTGTGTGTACAAATATATAAAAGATGTTTTGCAAAATAAACTTAGAAGCTGTTAAGAGAGCAAGAAAGTTTAAAGCAAAGCGTGAGACTTTCGGAAATAGCTTTTTCATAACATAAATGCGTGTGGATTAACATGGCTTTCTTAGGGCCAGTTTTCAGTACGAGTTTAAATTTTAATCAAATTAAACGTAGCTTAATTCACCAAAATTCGACGTTTAAGCTCGGTTTAACTAGATATTTTAGCATTCGTTGAAGTTAAATTGACTTCAGACCTAAACTATAATATAATATGTTTCTTCTTTGCCTAAACCGATTTTAAACGTCCAATTTTGGTGAGTTAACCTCAGTTTAATTTGAATTAAGTGTAAACTCACACTGAAAAATGACCCTTAATTTTATAAAAAATGCGTACACAGACCTACACCGTTTCCATTTGAAATTATTAAAAGATGAACTGAAATTCAAGAAAGATCAATTTTAATTCAGAAAATATCAGCTTAAATTCAGAAGAGATCAACTGAAACTCAGAAAAAATAAATAGAAATTCAGAAAAGATCACTTGACATTCAGAAAAAACCACTTGACATTAAGTATTCTATTTGTTAGTAAAAAAAGAATATCAATTTAGAAAATTTCAGTTGAAATTAAAAACACATAATTTGAAAATCAGAAAAGATAAATTTACATTCAGAAAATATCCATAGATCCACAAAATATAATTTGAAATTCAGAAGACATCAATATAAATTCAGAAAAGATCACTTGACATTCAGAAATTTCTTTTGAAATTAAAAGAAGTATTAATTGAAATTCAGAAAATATTATTTGAAATTCAAGAAAGATCAATTGAAATTCAGAAAAGATCAAATGATATTCTAAAAAAGTTTAGTTTAAAAAAATTTACTTTATAACTAAATGATTATTGTCCTCGAACCATTACCATACGACTACAACCTATTACTCTACAATAACCCATAACTATAACCAAAACCTTACCATAACCATTCTATTATAATAACATAATTAAGTTATAAGGTAAATCTTGATTTTGGATATAAAAGCAAATCATTAAAGAAGAGGGAATGTGGGAAATCATGATATTGAAATGGAAATGAAATTGCAAATTTTAATGGTAATGGTTATAGTAGTTGTAATCGAAATAGTAATTGTACTATAACTACCCAGTTGGAAAAAAAGCCCTGCTGTATGTCTGCCGGCAACATGCCTCGGAAGGACAGGAGACATGCTCGCCTCCATACCTGGTTACATCTTTTTTGTATAGGCATGTTTGCCAAATAAGCATATCATGCCTAGGCCGTAGCAGCAATGCAGCATGCATCTTATGGTATGAATGCAGAAGGTATACCTGTCTGCCAAATGAACTGGCCTAGCAGCAATGCTGCATGCATCTCTCAGCATTAATGCTGCATTCATACCATTCATAGCATGCTGCATTGCTGCTGCGGCAGTTCATTTGACAGACATGCCGTCCTAGGACATGCCTATAGAAAAAACATATAAGCGGGTATGGAGGCTTGCTGAATTTCCAAGTAATGTTGCCGGCAGTTGAAAAATTACCATTATCCGGAGACTTGAACCTCGGCCGCGTGAGTGTAAGTGCATATGCTTCTCCATTCGACCATTGCTGCTCTTAACTAATCGTCACTTAATTTGCTTCATTAAGAAAAAAGGTTCGAGCACAGAGTAAGTAAATAAACGCGTTTGCTTTGTTATTATAAGCAATTAATGCAAAATACAGAACGAAATCAATAACAAAATAGAAAAAACTAAAAAAAAACCAAAACAAACTAAAAGCCATTAAGAAAAAAAAAATTATGTCTGATGGGATTTGAACCCACTACTCAAGATTCCAAAATATATGAATAAAAATTAAAGCCCTTGTCAACTGAGCCATTCGCACTGTTGTGATTTTGTTAAAATAATATACATAACAACATTGTTGCTATCAAAAGTGCTTCGATGAAAACACTAAGTGTCGGATAAATACAACAATCATGAACATATTGAAATTGTTTTCCCTTAAAATTAACCGGAATTTTGCATTAGCAAGCATGATTCTTTATTATGATAAATTCGTTATAACACTTATATTACAAACACTTAAAATGTGCTTATTCCATGTTAAAACCATTTTATATTTGCGTTAACGGGTCATTCTGAAATTAAAAAAAAAAATATTTACTCAGGGTGATATGGGTTAAATTTATTTATGTTGTGCTATAAAACAACTTAGTTCTTACTGTATTGATGCTATTTGTTTTTAAACAAAAATAATAATAATAATGTGCCTCACTTAAATGTAATGAGGAAGTTTTTAAAATTTAAAAAATAAACTTCTTGGCATTAAAAATATAACCTTCCATGGGCAGGCCTGCTTTGATTTTCATCGGGGTGTAAAGTAAATGTCTATTTTTCTGCAATAATTCATTTTGTATTTTTAATATTTATTTTCAATTTGGTTTTTTGTTTTTAAATTTTTTATTTGTTCTTTGTTAATTTTTAGTTTTTATTTTGAATCTTCTTTTTTTTTTAAATGGAAGGCATCTTTTCTGATTTTTTTATCTTTTTCTGAATTACAATTGGAATGATGTAGATGAAGATTTATCTTGAAATCTTATGATATCGTCATAACATCATATATAAAAGATATCTTGTGATATTTTATGAAAATATTTGCATCATAACTGCTCTAAAAAAAAAATATCAGGGTTCTGTTTTTTTGACATGCTGACAGCATGAGTGTTATTCTGTGTATTATAACATATATTCACAGAATCTCATTCTGGATTCGGACGTTGTCTTAAGATTAATGATTAAAAGACTACATATAAGATCTGGTCCGTACTTAAAAATTCGTACGAATTCGTGCTATTTTCTGATATTTCCTGCTTCCGTACCAAAAAAATTCGCAAAAGAGAGCGAAAAAGGGCAATTTAGTCCTTTTAAAATGTTGCTTTTTTCTGCTACACAAATTCGCGAAGCAGAAATTTGCAACAATTCGCAAGCTGCCATATTTTGACACACGGTTAAAAATTTGGACTACTTTTTAATCCAAACTTTATTTTAAAGGAATTTTTAATCCAAAAAGTACTATTTTTAATCCCTACTTCTCAAACCCACGTTCCTGAAAGGAACTTACTTGCATTCGTAATGATGCAAAATAAGCGAAACCTTATTAACAACTGGGTTGGATGAGTGGATAAGGTGTTGCACCAGCACATCTGAGGACGTGTGTTCAAATCACGAACTGGTCAGAAATTTTTTATTTTAGTTTAATTTAGCTGGGTCTCGAACTCACTTTTTTGCTTGCTTGCTTACTTTCTGCAAGCTTACTTGCTTTCGTAATGATGCAAAATAAGCGAATCCTTTTTAACAACTGAGATCGACTAGAGCATAAGGTGTTGGAACAGCACATCAGAGGACGTGTGTTCAAATCATGAACTGGGTAGAAAACTGGTTAACTTTAAGTTGATATTTATATTGCTTTTTTGTCTATAATATTTTGATTTATAACCTTTTTTGAATTACAAATGTTAAACTTTTCATTGGATTAAAGAAAATTTTTGTTATTTCTTTGGAAAAAATTCTTTAGAGCAATTAATTGTTCTAACCTGACCTAAAGCTCAATAATTGTTTTAAACTATCAAATAACTAGAATTTATATTAAAAATCAAGAATGATTTAAACTATCAAACATTTAGAATTTGTATTTAAATCATAGAAAATAAACATAATAATAAATAATAAGGTCATATAGAAAACTTTCAATTGTAATTTTTTTTTTGTACTACTTAATCCTATACATAATACAAAAAATTTTGAATCAAGTCCAATATTTTTAACCGTGCAGCTAATGCCAAATTAAATCATCCATTAAAACAGCACAAAAAATGTCGAGAAACGTGCAACTTAATTGTTTGTCAAGCACACTTAGTAAAAGTCAATTGACTGAAACAGTGAAGCCAATTTATGCTTTTGATCCGACATTTTTTCAATTTTTACAAAACAAATAAACACATGTTTTTTACTTTTCTTCAAAACTTGCAACTTTTTGGCAAAAACCTGTTCCCATTCTTATGTAAATTTTTCACGCAAAGAGAGCTCTTTTTTTTGTTTACTCTCTGAAGTTTTACGACTTGCGAATTTCTGCTACAAAAGTACAGGAATAGACCTAATCTATCAAAAGAGACCTGCAGAAATGGACGGTTACTTGTCAGTTCAATATTAGTATCAGGCCCTAAGCAAAGGTGGGGTTTTCGGGGTTCAAAGCCCTCATAGGATGCGAAGGTATAAAATAAATCATTCCAAAAATGAAAAATCGAGTAATTTTGGAAATAGTGTTTAATTTCATAATTTCCAATTGAAAATAATTTTAATTTAATTTCAATAGAATATGCATTTATATAGTATATGCTTAAGAACTAACTTCAGTATAATGTTTTAAACTACATCCGTTAAAAAAAACTCAAGAGCTAATTGGAAAGAAAAGAAATATCTGTCATTACGGTTTCTCAAGAAGTAGTGGTGTCTTTGAATCTATTCAATCCTTTCAGTGGATTTGACCAAAATATTGGACACGTCAGAAAGTAATTTTTATATTAATTTTGCAACGCTGTTTTTTAAATCAAATCATTTGGTTCTATAAAAAAAAGACGAATCATCATCATAAGTCTGTTGGATTTTTTGCCTATTTCATAAGAACAAATAAAATAGAACCGGACAAAAATCAAATTTGTGTTCTATTTATTTTTTTATAGCTTTAATAATAATAATTTTAAGAGTGTTTATAAAACAAAGATCTAAAAAGTTGAAACATTTTTAAGGGATTACAAAAAAAATTTGTGCAAAACAATTTTTTATTTGTACAAGCTTGCAAAACGTAAGTAACGCAAATAAAAATCAAAGGTATGCTTTTTCATCTTTTTAGGACCTAAATGATACCTCAAATAGTACCTCAAAAAACTATTTTGTTCTTAGTTTAGCCTAGTCATTGAAAGGGTTAAATTAAAGTGAATTCATAGAAGCAAATTCATCGAAGCACAGTTTTGATTTTACTAAAGATAAATTTTCGTAAAAAGTGTTTTTCCTTTAACTATTTATTTTTCACAGAATGCGCACTTAAATTTTCGATATAGACAAAGATTTCAATCATAGAAATGTTTTGGCATAACAAAAATTATAAATATTGACTTCCAACAATTGACTTTCTTAGTATTTTTTAAAACGCTTTTTAAAAAATAAATTTTTAGTAATTTGGTTTTTTTTTAAAAAAAGGTACGGGTAACGTTGTCAACGTTTTGTAATCCGTTTGAATTGAAAAAGAATTTAGATAAAACTTGTTTTTAAAACATCAAAAAGTAGATTTTTTAGTGACGTTTTAATACAGGAGAATAAAAAAGTCCAGGGTTTCAAATAGGTTTCATTTAAAATATTGATGTAGCATATATTACTTTTTTTTCTTAAAATTTGAAGTTCATAAGGGCTAAGTTTGGTTCATTTTAGAGTAGTTCTTTACTCAATCAAAAAAATGTATTAATCTTTAGTAACTTTTGTTGCAATAAGAAATATAAAGCCACACTCTAGATTAATTAAAAATGTAATGAATTTAAAAAGAAAAATCCTTAGTTTAAATATCATAAGATTGTGTAATCAAAACTCTCAACAAAAAACCTCATAATAATTGGTATAAGGAGCTAGTGAAACGCTCAAATAGCTTTTTAATACAAAAAATATAAAAGGTTTTGGAAAGCTTTAAAAGCTTTTTATTTTTCTAAAAACAACAACAACAAAAAACAATAAACTGAAAGAACAAAGCGTTGCATATTTTTTCAATATGTATTTATTAAATGAAAAAAAAGAAACTGAAAGAAAAAATACTTAAATTATTTATAAAAATGTGGTACAAAATGTATATTTTAACAGCTTCCAAAATTTTTTTTAAGTATATTGAAAGCTCTTAATGTTTTATAAAAGCTTTTCAAGACTAGTTAAATCTTACAAGACTTTAAAAGTTATTAAAAGCTGTAAAAAATGTGTTTTTTTTTGTTAGATTTAAAAATTTTATAGGTTTTATTACTTATAGGTAAATTTTATTTTAAAACTGTTAAATATGTTAATAGACTTCAAGTCCTATAGTAGGTTAATATAAGTGGAGTAGAAAAATTTTGTCAAACTATCTTTGTGCTCCTTTACAAAATTTTATGTTTCAAGCAAACTGTTTACAAACCTTCTCTATTCCTTTCTCCCACGGCTGCTGCGCTCAGAGGCACATAATTCTCACTTTTGAAATGGACGCTACTAACAGAGGTTGCGCTTACGCACTGCTGATAAGACGCGGTCAAAAGGTTTCAGAGATAACGTGTTTCAGTTTTACATTTAAGTTTTTTTTTGTTACAATACAGCTTTACGATTCTTATTGATTATCTGTAAACGAAAATGCATTTATTTATTGTTCTGCGTTCTCTCTTTTTTTTCTCTTCCTCTTTGTAACATTTACAGAGGCGGTGTTGCTTTGTGCCTGTCTCCTTTGGGGCGTCGCAACGGCGAGGCTCTTGTACGTTTTATATCCCAAGAGCATCGCGACATGGCCTTGAAACGTCACAAACATCACATTGGCAATCGATATATTGAAGTTTATCCAGCAACGGGTGAGGATTTCTTGGCCATTGCTGGTGGAGCTTCAAATGAGGCGCAGGCGTTTCTCTCCAAGGGCGCTCAGGTGATCATACGCATGCGCGGTCTGCCCTACGATTGCACTGCAAAGCAAGTGGTGAGTAAAAATTCTGCTTGTACCATTCACTAAATTTATATTAGTAACAATAAAATAATTTTGAATTTTATACAGAATTTCGAATTACAAAATAAATAGTAATAAATTTATGTCTTAATTTATTTTTTAATAAACATTTACCTTAAATCAGCTGGATTTCTTTACAACCGGCGATAAGCCTTGTCATGTTCTGGATGGCGTGGAGGGTGTTTTGTTCGTTAAGAAGCCCGATGGACGTGCCACTGGCGATGCATTTGTTTTATTTGCCAATGAAGCCGATGCTCCAAGAGCCTTATCGCGTCATCGTGAATCCATTGGGCAGCGTTATATTGAGCTCTTTCGCTCAACCACTGCTGAAGTGCAACAAGTACTTAACAGATCCATGGATCCGAAGACCTATGAGGCGATACAGCAACCACCGTTGATTGCACAGCTGCCCACCATGCAACTGTCGCTACTGCCGCAGGTGTGTAACCTGACAGCAACTTTAATTTCAAAACTAAGACCAAACTCTATCTCTACTCTCGCTTAATCTCTCTTTCTTTTTTTGGCAGCATTTAATCACGTCAGGCACTACCAAGAACTGCATACGTCTACGAGGTCTGCCATATGAGGCGCTTGTGGAGCATATTCTGCACTTTCTAGATGACTTTGCCAAGCACATCATCTACCAAGGCGTTCACATGGTCATCAATGCGCAGGTTAGTGTGTAAAACATAGTCTTGCTTGGGTGTTTTCTATAAAAACATTTCTTAACTTGACTTTAGGGGCAACCCAGCGGCGAGGCTTTCATACAAATGGACTCGGAAGAGTCTGCACGCGTTTGTGCTCAGCGCAAACACAACCAATTTATGGTCTTTGGCAAAAAGTATCGCTACATAGAAGTCTTCCAATGTTCCGGCGACGACATGAACATGGTTCTCAATGGCGGTCTGCAGTCACCTGTTAATCCGCACCACGCACACCTGTCCGGCGCAGGCAAACAGCCACCACTCCTCTCACCGGGTATGTTAGCACATCCGCCGCCGTCAACAGCACAAGCCTTAAGCACTCATACACACGTCCATGCCCATGCCCAAGTCCACCATCCTCACGCCCACAATTCCCACCCTCATGCGCATGTCAATCATCACCATCATCATTCCTTGCAGTCATCCAATTCCGTTGCGGCCGCTGTTGCTGCCCTGTCTCAGCAGCCGCACACACACGTCTCTCTTGTGGGAAATCCACCGCAGGTGCCTGCTGTTGGTAGCATGGCCCCCTACTTGACCCCAACGCCTACTGGCACCGCTCACACTCACCATCCGTCCCTGACTGCAGCACAAAACAATGCGGCAGCCGCCGCAGCTGCAGCAGCAGCAGCTCAGACAGCCGTTGCAATACCGCAGACTCATATGCAGCTTGCTTCTAGTGCAGGCGCCAGTGTTGGCAGTTCTCATGCCTCAGCGCTTTCAATACCCTTCAACTTCACCCTACCGCCACCGCAACAGCAGGCAACAAATACTGCATTGCTGGCGCAACAACAGGCTCAATTTATAGCGCAGCACAATCTGTTGGCACGTCAGCAAGCTGCAGCCGTAGCTGTGGAGCAACAGCATCAGCAGCTCTACGCCAACCTCATGATGCAGCATCATGCTGCCGCAGCTGCTGCTGCGCAAGCCGGTCCAACTGCGGTGGCCATGGGTGGTGGTTCCCATGGTGGCCAGCCACAGTTTGTGCTTATGCCACGCCCATACTTTCAGCCCTTTCAGCTTGGTTACATGTCACAGGGCTATCAATTTGCCGGTTCACCCGGTGCGGCTGCAGCAGCCGCCGCTGCAGTCTCTGCGGCCAGTGGGCTGCCCACCGGAGCGGCTGGCATGCATTCGCCAGCATTGCCACACTCCATGAAGCGATCGTATGAGCATGCATTCCAACAGCAGGATCCAAATATGACGAGTGCCGCCAAGCGAGCCTTGACTCGGCCTCAGGGTAATGTCTATCAGTTCTATAACCCGGGTGTTTAGCTGTAGCAAAAAATAACGAATAATAGCTGAAGAAATTTATAATTAGTGACGAAAAATAGATTAATATTCATCTACGTTGTTGTAATTTTACCTAAAAAACCGGTTACTTTCAATAAACGAGCTTCCCCTAATTAAATAATTTTTTAGGTAAATCAGTAGACGTAAAGAGCATAAGAAATAAATGACAGTTTTAATTTTGAACATTCCAAACTAGGAATATATATATATATTTTCTTAAAGCTTGCTTAAAGTAACGAATAATTGAATGAGTTCTGTTAAATTTTTTAAATTTTTAACATTGCATTAAATTATATTTTATTTAAGCTTGGTTAAAATATTATTATTTTTTTAAAGAAAAAAAAATAGCAAATAACCAATTATTTGCAATATTATTTTTTTTTTAATTTTAAATTTTGAAGTTTTTTAGTGGTTAATAAAAACTGTTCAAAAGTTTTAAAAAATTATTGAAATGAATTAAAATTTTCTAGATTAAATGACGTTATAAAGTGAAAAAAGAACTATGAAGTACCCAGTTTTGCGCATAACTGCATTTAAATCTGTAAAAGAGTGAACTTAATTTACTAGCTATTAAAAGTCTAAGCAATATAATTAAATACTTGGGAGTTTATGAATTTTCAAATATTTTTTTACACAAAATACAATAAATGAAAAGAAATATTTAAATTTAAGTTAATACTACAAAAATAAAAAAATAAATAAATGAGAAATACTTAAATATTAATGCATAAAAAATTAACACTTTTAAATTTAAAAATAGAAGTAGGCATTTAAAAAAAATGTAAAAGAAAAACAATTTTAAGTTTTTTGACAAAAACAATTGAACAAAACAAAGACGAGTAACCGATTTTACAAAGTAACCGGTTTTTGTTTGACATGCAGACGTTTATTTGGATAAGGAATTTTACTTTGAGTAAACAGTTTAAGTTTTATACGAATATCGTCTTAAACGACACAAACAAAAATGTTTAAGAAATAACTTTAAATAACCGGTTTTAAAATTATTTCTGTTTTAGGGAGCGTTTATATTGACGACTTGTTGCTTTGCCGATTTAAAGCGAAAGGGAAAGCTGAAAAACGCTGCACATACAATCATACTAAATAAGCGAATAAGAGAAGTGTGCATAGCGCTAGCTGAACAAGCAGCTTAAAGAGACTTGTGCGCTCTCACGGTTTGCATGTTTGCTGAAAAACGCTGCACATACAATCATATGAAATAAGCGAATAAGAAAAGTGTATATAGCGCCAGCTGAACAAGCAGCTTAAAGCGACTTGTGCGCTGGTATTCAGAGTGCCTTTTGTTCTTTTCTTGCTCGCTCTCACATTTGCATGTTTTAAGTTTTATTTCACACGATGCTTACTTATTATTTTCATTAAATAACGTAAAAAAAGGTAGAGCAACAGGGAAAACTCAAATAAAATGCGTACATATTTTTTTTTATGTCATAAAGTGACTTTCAGTGACTTACAGTGGCTTAAAGTGAGTTTTAGCATATTTTTTCGAATGTTCGTCTCTTCATTTGTTGACCGCTGATTTAAGGAAAATGAATTCGATTGCAAAATTAAACAAAAAAGAAATGTAATATATACAAACAAACAAACAAACAAAGTAGTTAAAAACCATCTGAAACAAGTCAGTGGCGGTAAGCGCGTGCTGTAAGAATTACCACCTACTTTTTGTTTGACGCGCTTTTAGCTCGGCTCGGCAACAAGTAGCCACTATAAATGTGCCCTTGGAGATAGGTACTTATTTAAACATGAGCAGTCCAAATTCTCCGCTCAAATTTGAGTAAAAATTTACAAAAGATTAGAGCTTATAGTTTATTTAAAAAGTCTAATTTGGCTTGAGTACCTGGGTTTTGCATAAAATTGTTTGCTAAAGATGTTGTTTTTAAAAAACTGAATTGAAGCAGTCGATATAAGTCGATATTGAGGAACCAGATAAGTTTTGAGTAGCCGGTTGTTGTCAAAGTGACTAGTTTTCATTCCCTTCATAGATTGAAGTTTAAGCTTGCGATATCGATATAATATTCGCTATTTAGATACTTATATATAAAAATTATTAAGAGTTAGTAAGAGTTTCTGGTTTTAATCTGAATAACCAGTTCTAATATCATATATACACCAGTCCTCAGTTTAGTTTCAGTAAATGGCGATTATTTCATTAACCAATTCATTTAAATAACCACATTGAGTTTCAGTATCTGGTTTAAGTAACTATTTTTTGAATAATCAATTAAAATTTTTGATATTATATAAAATTTAAGTTTCCTACTGTTATTTCGACGAAATTGGTTTTAGTTTGAGGAATCCGATTTAGTTTAAGAAAATGGTTTGAGTTAAGATTACACATAACAGTTTGATGATATTGTTAATGTTAAGTTACCAGTTTTTCAAGTTAACCTGTTTTTAAGTAACAAAAGGATTAAAAAAGGAGTTTTCTTCGTTTTTGCTAAGATAAACGTTAAAAATTCACAACTTGTAAGAAAATTTATCAGAGAATACTACATAAGCGCTTAAAATCTGTACATTTCAAATTAACTCAACTCAATCTGTCTGATATTACTGGTTTCCATAGCTTATTTTATTCAAGTAACCGACTGTAGTGTAAGTAACCGGGTTTTTTTAAGCAGTTGCCTTAGAAAGACAAACAAAAAATATCAGTGAAAATAATGGCTTCACTTTTTCCAACTCAAATGAGTTACTTTTTTTCGCTCAACACTTGTATTGCTCAAATTAACTCAACCAAATTTACCTGACAGAGTGTCCCTTTTTTTGGCTTAAAACAATCAAGAAGCTTTAACATACCTAACCTAATTGTTTGTGTTAACCTGACACTTCGCTCAAATACATTTAAAGTCGAAGCTTGCAAAAGTTTTCAGGCTAAACCTAGCATTTCGCTCAAAAGCTTTCTTGGCTAACCTTACCCATGTTTTACCCAAGCTTCTACACTTTAGTCACTAGAGATGTTGTAATTGTTTCTTTCCTAATCACTTTCCTATCCCACTATAATCCAGCTCCTTCCCACCCTCTTTTCACCATGCCCATTTTAACATTTATTAGATTTATTTAAAAAAATAATTTTTAATATTTTTTATATTATTTATATTGTTAAGGTTAAAAAAATGTTTTAATAATTTTATTAGTTAAAAAAATATTTGGTTATATTTAAATACGTTTTAAATACGAAAACAACTAATTTAAATCATAAGTAATCGGTAATCATTTAAGTACTTACGTCTTCTAAGACACACTCATTCACAAACACACACTCTCATTTACGTTTTTTACACACACACACTTTTAAAATCTTACAAGCAGCTTGGAAGCCGCTAATTTGTTGATAACGCCAATATCAATATCTGAATAACAGTTACTGTTATCTTTTTCAACTACTCTACTAATTTTAGGCTAAAAATGATAAAATTTATTGAAATTTTTTCTATTGTTTTAATATTTTTACGCAGTTAAACATAAAATAGTTGTTTATAAAATTAATTTTTTAATAATTTGGCATCTTTTATTTCATAGATAAAAACAGAAAACAAAAACTTTTTATTATTTACAAATTTTAGTAAATTAAGTAGTCTCAATCATAGATTGGCAAATTTTGGCCTAAAGTAAAAAGTTAAAAAAATTAAAAAAAAACAAAAAAATGTATGAAGTTTTCAAACGAGGCTAATCAATATTGATGAGGGAAGCCCAGGCGCTGAAGTATGCGGAGCCTAGCTGTCCAATAAGAGAAAGAAATACACTCGTTTCTTTTTTTTTCTAACATGTGCAATTTTATTTTTAATTTTTACATTAATATCTACTTTAAGCTCAAATTAAAACGTCCTTCACTCAGCTTTAACATTCAGCGTGCTTTTGTGCTTCCCTCATGAATATTGTTCGGTGTTGGCTTTATATTAAATTCTGGGCTTTATCTACTTTTGTTTGGTATATAAAAAAAGGAAAAAAAGAAGACAGAAACGCAAAAAACACATTTAATTTTAAGCTTATAAAAATTGGGTGTTTTAAGTAAATATCTGACCAATTTACTCGATATTGCAAAGTTTGATGTGGAGTAAAAAAAAACAGCTATAAAATTCTCTTTGGTTATCATTTTATTATATAATTGTTATTTACGATACATTGTTAAAATCCTTCTTAATTGTATGTTTTTTTTTTATAGAATAGTTCATATTGAAATCCTTTCCTGTGTCCTTCCACCTTGTTGCGTTCAAAACCTTAACTTCTTTTAGATATTAGTTTATCTTTTTTTCCTATTTAAACTTTTATTTTATGCAAGCTTAAAATTTATCATATAAAAAATTATATATATGTATACTTAAATTATATAGCATAAACATAAATACATACATAGAATGTATCTATATATATATTGGCGTTTGCGTAAGTGTTTTTGTGAGTACCTACTTCTTTTGGTGTTAGTCGCAATATCAAAATTTTATGTTTTCTGTCATCACTAATTTTTATGCTTTTACGAATCACTTGCTTTTCATTCGGGTCTTTAATTGGCGTCCTTCGCATACATGTTTTTTCTATTTTTTTTTCTTTAATATATTAGCCTTTATCTTTACATCAAACAATGCCATATACAAGGTATCTTGGGGAAAAAGTTGAGAGCGTAACATTTTTATCAATGGCAATGGACTTTTTTTTTGTTTAGGAAAAAGTAATCGAAAGAAAACAGATTTGGCAATCTTTTTTTAGAGGCTTTTCATAGTAGTTTGTCGTTCATAACACTTCCCCACTTGGAAACTTTTTGATTTTAAACATACACTATTAACAATCGGTGTCATAACATAAGGGTCGATCGGAACAAGTCATCGGAACAGTGCAAAAATTTGAGGATCGATTGAAATAACCTGTAAAAATTTCAATTTTTTTTATGTCCATATAATATATAACTCAAAGGATTTTTCTGTTTGTGCTTACGTAAGCATTTTTTTTATAGGTCACAGTTTATAATATATCTCTGTAGTTTAAGCTCTTTGACTAGGTACTAATCTAAGTGAAATTTTGATTCAAGACCTTGAGCAAAATTGTTGGAAATTTATTTCCCATTGCAATTGAGAAACATTATTGCCCCCAAAAATTTGCACAGTGGTCAAATATAAGCACAAAAAATTTTGAAACGACGCTCAGTAGACTGAGCCCATACAAAAGTTAGACAAAAATAGAGGGAGTGGTCCAACATTCATGAAATTTGGCATTTTAGTTAATTTGGATTTGCTGATTTCAAAAATTAACAGATTTAATGCAAAACTAGTATTTTTCTCAAAAATGACAAATGTTATTCTAATTATTAGCATGTTGTTAATATTATAGAAATATAAAAGCTAAACAAATTTCACAAAACAGTCATTTTCGTTTAATGTCTCAACTTTGGTTTTTTCAAAATATTTTTTAGTTTTCAAGATATAATTTTATTAGTCAAATGTTTGATACATAAGTTGAAGCAATTGCTGTTTCCTTTATTGCTTTTTTTTTCTATGTAAAATTATTCCACATTTGGGTCATCCCCATCAAAATATTGATTATATTTAATTTTTCCTTTTGAAGATAAATAAGGATCTAACGAAAAAATCATATGTTCAATTAAGTCCGCATTTTTGTCTTCCTTCAAATTGTTTTGGGTGTGGTTTAAACAACCTTACCTAATATTTTTGTAAGTAGCTTGTAAGAAATGCAATAAAACTTTAAAAAAATATGAAAACTTTTACATATGCTCTGTATGGCTTAATATATGTAGAAAAAGCGTAACTCCATTTTTTATTTCTTTACAAGAGGAGGGAAAAACTGAATAAAATCTAAAAAAAGTTTGTATATAAAAATAGGCTAATATTTTAAAATAGGCTACAAATTTGCAATCAAAGCGCACTGATTTTTTTAGGGAGGTTTATTTAAGAGTGTTCTACTAGAACATGTTAAACACGCGATTTCGAAAAAAACAAGTTACGCCTTTTCTATATTAAGCCATCGATATGAAAGAGTTTAAAAAAAATTAAAATTTCAATGTAATGTTTTTTTAAAAAAAACTTTTGGCCGCTTTTTTGAGAGAAAATTAAATATTTTAGACGTTTCCTAAAAAAAAAAATATAAATAGATATGGTGAGCTACGGGTAAATAATTACCTTCTAATTTGCTTGCAGTAATTTGATTAAGTCTGAAATATAGCATTTTTATTGATTTGTGGGCGGTAAAGTGGGTGTGGAAATTTTTTCCAATACCATTTCCTACTAGAAAAAATTCACTGCCAAAATTTTAGCTTAATCGGCCGAGTAGTTTTGAATCTTTTAATGATTTCTTAAAAGTGAGCGTAGCTACAGTGGGACTACATCAATTTTTAATACATTTGCTGACATTAACCACATAAACTTAATTACCAACTTTTAGTCTGACGCGAGGCAGCTTCGATAGTCTAGTGTTAGCTCGCTTCACTGTCACTCAGGGGTCCCGAGTTCGAATCCTGGCCGGTTTGAACTTGCTTACGATTTAATATCAGATGTTTCTATAGCTTCTGCCACGTTAAGAACATCCTAAACAAAAGTTTCACTTGATTACACTCCCTCTTCCATTCTGTGGTATCACAAAGGACCAACAATATGGTCTAAGTGGGCTGGTGTAAAGACCTCTCGCCAGCCTAACTTTAACCTTAACCTAGTCTAATGCGATAAAAAATTTCTGTGAAATAGCAAATTTTGGACCATTAATCAAAATTAGATTTCACAAAGAATCGGTAAATTTTTGTACAGATACTGCAATACAATTTAACGTTCTAACGATATTTGTTAACATGATTGCGGGAATCGGTGGGAATTTTTGTGTTTGATTGCTTCAATTGGATAATTTTTTTAAATTTCCTATATTTTTGACCATTTTCAAAATCCTGTGAAAATTCCAATATAATTTTTTTCTTTCAAATAATGAAACTTTTTTCTGTGAAAATTGTTATACAAACCAAAAATAAAATTGTTTTGATATTTAGAAGAATGTGTTCTCATAACTATTTTTTCCTAGACGCGCAAAAACAAAAAAAATCTACAATAAAGTTTTCCATAAGCAATGATTTTAAATGGTTATAAAATAGACAAATATTATTTTTTTGGATTAATAATTTGGATATACTTTCTTTAAAGTATTTGCTTTGTAACGCTACCCATTTTGTTGGATTTCCAGACAAACGCATTTTTGATTTTTGTCCACAACACGATCTACTGTGCGTCTAGTCGTTCTCGTTTCAGAAGATGTATGTCCCAATGAACGCTGTCAGACGAAAGTCCACACAAAACAGTTGATTCTTCGGATGCAATGGTTACTCTTCATATTGCTGTGAATTAATAGCTATCAAAATGAGCTAATTTGACTTGCTTACAATGCCATTATACCGAGAATATGGTCAATTTTTATCTTTAACGTTGTACTCGAACGCATTTTTTTGCAAATATATTTCATGAAACTTACAATTTTGTATGTGCACATGAAAGTAGACTTCAAGATTTGCATTTTTAGTAAATAAACTTTTGTTGTTTTGAAGATATAGCCAGTGTCATGTGGTCTTTAACGTTACATTTTCTTAGAAGTGAGCTGTAAGGTAGGTTCGAAGTTTTAAAAAAATTACCGAAACTGGCAAAAACTTAAATTAAAGAATTAGAGAAACAACTAAAATCGAAATAAAGAAAAAAAATGTTGTATAGCACTTCTAAGAGCAAAAATTTGTGGTCTTGAACGTTACACGTATTTCCGAGCTGCGGCTTGAATCTCGGCTTTTTAGCTTGTGGGTCACGCACTCTAGCCGCAGGCTACAGCCACTTTACAATCATACAGATACATATATTCTGTAGTTGTTAGACACACGAAGCAAAAAAAAAACATTCTGTCCGAGCCGGGGCTTGAACCTCAGCTCTTAAGCTTACGGGCCACGCATTCTACCACCAGGCTACAGCCACTTTATTATCATACCTTACATTCCTTAGTTTTTCGACAAAATAGGCTGAACGATTTCGGTTTTTAATTTTTTCAACTCAACTTATAATTCGTACATTCTACGAATAATTCGTAAGGTAAGCCTACGAATGAATTTTTTTCACTAATATTAATTTTCATTCGTAAATAGTTTGAAAACATTAGCAAATGCTAAGAATGAAATGAAATACATTACGAAGTTATTCGTACGAGAAATTTACGAATATATTATTTATATGTACACAATCGTTCGTACAATGCGCTAATACGAATATCTACATTTTGAATATTACTAGTATATAAAATTAATATATTCGTAAATACTACATCAGGTATTAGTAACTCTTTACGAAAGAATTCGTAAAGATATCGTGATACAAATATTTTGTATATTGTACGAGTATTCGTAAAATGTACGAATATTTTTTTTACGAATATGATTTGTAGAAATTTTAATAATAAATATTTTGAGTGTACCTTTTTGTTCCGATCAGAATTTTTCGCCATTTCGATCATGTGCGCGACACAGGCGAAATGAACGTGTACAGAGAAGTGCGACAAAAGCATATACTGCTTATTAAATCTCTGTACAAATACATTCGTTTCTGCCACAACAATGTACATTCAGTGTCGAGTTCAGTAGTTTACACAGCTATAACTGCGAGTCAGATCGTGTTCGAGATATTTGACGAAAAAAAACGATCACTGTACTCGTCAGAAGCAAAATAAATCATGTGCATGTTTTGCTTTTGAGTAATTTGATTTGATTTGCTTTTTGAAAACAAAGACTCGCAAAAGAAATGAATGAATCGAACGCACCAAATCATTTACAAATGATAATTCTTATGTTTCGTCAGAATTGTGCGGGGCAGAAAATAACGATTACTTCCAAAAATTATCTATTTTTTGCTGTAAATCACAAATTTAAAGGTGGCAACCCTATTGTAAAATAAATTTTGAAATTTGTAAATTCTGTAGCTTGGTTCTGTAATTTAGTCGAGAACTTGTCGATTTTACTGATGTCACACTGTTTCGATCCGAAATTGTCGATTAAGCGAGTTCAAGTGTGACTGTAGCAGAGATCTGCAACGAATACTTAAAAGTAAGTAGTACTATTCGTTCACACCTCAGTGGTTCGAATCAGAGATTGTCAATGTATTACATTTTTGAACCAATGAGCCACTTACTAAGAAATGAGTACGAATAAGTATAAGTAGTTTCCAAAGAAGTACTCATATTGTTTTATTCGAAAAAAGTTAATTATTTTTTGAATCATGAGCCAGTTACTCAAAAATGAGTATGAATAAGTAAAAGTAGTTTCCAAATTAACACTCATATGTGATTGATTCGAAAAAAAGTAAATCACATTTTTGAATCATGAGCCACTTACTTAAAAATGAATATGAATAAGTATAAGTAGTGTCCAAAGTAGTACTCATACGTAATATGTAATACTACCAAAACATGTAAACCTACTGAAAAAAATTTTTTAGGGTCCACCCTAGCGCCAGACAATTTTTTTTATATATTCACATCAGACTCGATATACCCCGTTATACTGTCATAAAATGTACATATACTAAAAAAAACATGTACTTATAGTAAAAAGTAACATTTTTTGGGTCCACCCTCATTATCAAAAATTTTTTAAAATTCGAAAATGTGAATCCAACACTCTAAGTACTTAATTATTTTATTAATATTAATGAGCTTGACCTCAAACAGTCCAGGTGAGATTGACGTCACCGTGACGTCAAATCGAAAATATCTGTCGAAAACTGCGATCGACACGTGTTACAGAAACGAGCTAATTGCAATGGATTTGGCATCAGCGAGCCATTTTTACCTAGTGTTTTCTCCAGCTTCAAAATCATATGAATAAAAAATTTTAAGCGCATATAAGTACGAAGAGTATAAAACAAAAAAAAAACATATTTTTAAGCTCCACACTAGTGTCAAAAAGCTTTTTGAAATTCTGACATCAAATGTTTAAAATCTTAACACCCTCAATTTATGCACCGAATGTTATGTTCTTGAGCACATAAAATTCGAGTAATGTATTTATGCTGCATTCATATTTTTCGAATCATTCATTCATTCGATTCGGTTTCCGATTGATTTGGATTTGTTTGTCCCATGATGCTAGGCTGAACTCTTACGTTTGATTTGTTCGCAACGAATGTTACGAATCAATCACTCGTTTTCAAACGAATGTCTTGAAACTCGGTTTAAGACTACCCGTGCAGAGATTCACTGCTTATCGATGGTATGGTTTATAAATGAACGGAATATTTAGTCGATATTGAGTGAAATTAAAAACAAACAAATTTTTTTGCTCTTTACTCCTGCAGGAAAAACTGGATGTGATTTCTTTGTTAAAATTTTGATGGGTTTCTAATCGCTCAGCGGGTTTCGACGTCTTGGTTCTTCAGTTTTTGTGTCAGCTAGATCTTATAGGGATCTGCGATATTCATTTTATGAACTTTTTCAACGATATCTTCAGTAATCACATTCTCGGTGGGGTTCTTATAGATGTGTATAAAAAAGGGCCCCATGGATAATGCCAAAATAGCTTTTATTCTCTGCATGATTTTTCGTTAAAAAATAAAAAAGATATAACGAACCAATATTGTCTTTTTCATTTCATCGGTTGAAAAATAAGTGTGATAAAAATGGCAGCCAATTATAACTAACCCACATTCAATCTGAAATTTAGTAAGGTGTTGCTTTAAAGACCTTCTCTTAACAACGTTATACTATGTTTACATATAAAGATAAAAACGAGGTTAAGGCCCTCGACAAGATTAACTCCTAAATCTTATTAAATTTTATAAGATTAGCCATAGAAACGTTAATCTCATTCTGAAGTAGATTTATAATAAATCTCCTTGTTATGGTGGCGGCCATATGATCCCCGGTCACGTGTTTTCATGCTAAAGCACATATGTTGTGAATAAATTCACAACGCAACTTGCTTTCATCCAATGATTTGGTCAAAATTTATTTCCTTGCTCACTCTTTAAAAGTTCTCATTTACATTAAAACAAAAACAATTCATGACGTGCCTTTGACCGCCACCATAACATAGCCCGAACCTAAAACAAAGCAAAGCGAAGCGACGAAATGTCAAATTTAATCTCTTTTATATTAGTGTAAACAATGTAGATTACATAATTGGATTTTTTTAATCTTGTTTGTTTTAATCTCGTATGTAAACGTAGTATTATTACCTGTCTTCACCGGTACATATGAATCGACCTTCGTTTGAATGAATTGCATTTCATTAAATTTTACGATATCTTGTATCGAACATATTCCAATGCTGCTCAAACGGCAGTTTTGTTAAAAGCACTGTAGTAGTTATAGAAAATAAAAGATTTTGATGCTGCGGCGAACAGCTGTGAAGAATGCCTGCTACTTAACTTATTGCTGTTAGTGATGCAACAAATACGACTACTTAAAAATAACTGGTACTTAAAACATAGCCTCAAGGCGCATGCAAGAAAAACACCTGCAAGGAAGTGCTTTCAATATGAATAAAAATTTATATTGAAAAATTATCATATGTTTTTCAAAATAGTGTTTAATTTTATGGTTATCTTTACATAAAAACAACATTTTATTTACTACGCCTTAGTTTTGTGTGTGTTTGTTATTGTATTTAAAATAAAAAATTGGGTTTTGGTTTATTTGGCTTAAGTTTATCTTTCTTTACTTGCAAAAGTAAGAACCGAAACTATCAACAGTAGAGTGAAGAATATTTTGCAACTCATGTCGGTTTTGTTTTAGTGTTACGAATTAAAACTTGCTATAATTGAATAAAAATCGACAGCATTTTGAGCTATAATTCAAAGCTTTGAAGTATAGCTTAATCAAAAACTTTTTAATAAATTTTTAGAATTATGTTAAGTTAACTAAAACAAAACTTAGTTTTGGTTTTTGCTATAAAAATACAATTTCAAGCATTGCACAAAATTTTTTATAATTTTAGCACATATTTGAAGACAATTTATTTATAACTAAAAAAAAAGTAATCATAACTTATTTTGATATTATCGCCTTCTTATACAAAATTTTATTAAAATATATATAACTAGTAAATAAATAAACTAACTAAGCCGCTCAAAAACTCTATTATTAACATGATTTCATTGAAATTGGTGAAAAAAAGCATTTATTGGTTTAGAAAAACTGCAGCTCCCAGAGACTGCATGCATTGCCAGGCAGCACTTTCTTGGTTATTTATACTGGAACTTGATGTTGTTGTCTTAGATTTGGTATCTCTTTTTTTCCTGGTATCTCTTGTCGAACATTAGCGTGTTTTAATGTGTTATTTTAACTTCATTTAGTGTTAAGTTTTGAGCATTGATTTTAACAGCGGTGTTGAATAAATTCTATTTATTTCCATACTTTTATAACTAGCTTAACTTTAAAAACTCAATGTTATCGTAACGTCTGCTGAAACGTTTTAAAAGCTCGGTTCTGGTCATCAAAAAAAAAAAAATTTGGTTATATGATATAATAAAATAGTTTTTTATAGCCAGATTTTTGCTTACTGGTCTGTTAATAATTTTTTCTATTAGTAACTATTAAAAAAAGCATTAGCTATTTGGTATGGATTAAAATTCAGTGTGCTGTTAACTGTAAGTGAATTGTGGTAATTTTTTTTCCATAGACAAACTCTTTACATAGCATTATGTAAAAATGCATCAACATTAAAATAAATTATACATACATAGTTATATAAAAAACAAAAATCGTGCCTCGTTTAGTTGTATTTAACTTGGGTTCTACTTTTAGCAAAAACAAAAAACATGGAGCTTCTCTACTTCTCAAGGACTAAGAAAACAAAAAATTTTAGAAATTATAGTATTTTGTGGCTCATATTCATCTTTTATACTATTTATTTATTTATTTATATAACTGTTTTTAGTGTTGTTTTTGTTGTTGTTGCAAATTTAATCATCGTCGCGTTCTTAGCTCTTGGTTGGTTACCTCAGCGTGTCTCAGTTGCATTCTTCTAAAAAACTCAATGGTGGTGCTTGGAAAAAAAATATAAAAATTTTACAAAAAATATGCAAGAATCTTCTTATTCATGGTTGGGCGTTGGTGGTAAATATTATATATATTTGTTGTTGTATTAAACTCAAACATTATGCAATGTCTTAAACGGTGAGTGTTTTTTTTACAATCTATATATACACGAAAAACTAATATTAAAACTTGTCTTTGTTAACCTCGAAAAAGCAAACTCAACCTTTTGAATACATATCTTTTTATTAAAAAAAAAACTACTACTACTTAATAAATGTTGTCTTGTTGATTTGAAAAAAAGTCGAAAACTTCCTTATGTTGTTTTTGTCTGCATATCCTAACATAAATAAACTTTCAACCATTTAAAATATTTTAAAATAATTGATATAAATCTCAATAGTTTTAAGTAATATTTGGAAAAGTAACTTTTTTGTGCCTACAATTAACTGGAATTTTTTTTACATTTCCCTAGGTGCTTCAGTGATCGGTAGTCATTTTGGTCACTTTGCTACATTTGGTCCACCTGCAACGCTATTGGCCACAACTCATCGCGCACATCATCATCCGCATCATGGCCATCATCCACATGCACATCCGGGAGCTTTCTATGCGGCACCATTGGTCTATTGGCCATATCCTAGTCCACCGGTTTCTCCGACCACCTACTTCAGTCAACCGACACATTCACCAACACATGTGGCGGCACAGCATCAGCCAATGGTGAGTTAAATGTCATTGTAATCATTTTTTTTAGTCAGGCCAAAAATATATTGCGTCAGCAACAATGGGTAAACGGTTTTTTGTAAATGCCAAACATGTGGTTTTTTCGTCATAACTCCCAAACCATGTATCCTACAAGGACAATTTATGCACCAAAATGTTTCTAATGCATATATACACAAGACTGCATTTTTAGAAAAAATAATCTTTTTTGTCAAGAATCTTAGTTTCTACGTCATTTTTGGTAATTTTCTAGTTTTTTTTAGCTTCTAATCCGTACATTATAAAAGTGAGATTTATGGACCAAAATTTTTGCTAAGTCTCTGACTACAAGACTGAATCCTTGGAAGAATTGTAAAAACTAGATTTTATGTTAATTTCATATGTCCTTTTTTGTGAATTTTTATTTATTTTTTCGCCATAAATTCGCCTTAAAATCCAAACTATATATCAGACAAGGACAATTCATGCATTAAAATGATCACCATAGTATCATCCTTAAGACAAGATACTTCTTTGTCAAAATGCATTTTGCTCTATCTCTTGTAGTTTAGGAGTTGAGAACACTTTTTGTAGTAGTAGTAGGCCAAATACAATTGGTTTTTCGTCATAACTCCCAAACCATACATCCTACAAAGACGATTTATGCACCAAAATGTTTCTAATACATACACAAGACTACATTTTTGGAAATTTTTTTTCAAGAATCTTAGTTTCTACGTGATTTTCTATTTTTTTTTATAATAAATCCTAAACTATACATAATAAAAGGACGATTTATGCACCAAAATGTTTGTTAAGCCTCTAGCTACAAGATGGCATCCTTGGAAAAAATTTTTAAAATTAGATTTTATGTTAATTTCATGTCCTTTTTTGTAATTTTTTTTTTATTTTTTGCAAGTTTTCTTTTGGGCTGTGCTACTTACTTTCAAAAAACTTGCCGTGTGGAAAAGGGGTCTAAAATAGAAACACTTAAAGATATTCAGAAAAATATTAAAAGATAAAAAGAAGAAAGTGAAAGTGATTTTATTACAACAATTTTTAAAAATAAAAAATACTTTATAAGTTTAGTTGTTTGATAAGCAATTTGCGCTTACGATACGAATCGGTTATCGAGTACTTGAAATATTCCCCATTTTCCCCCTCGATAAATTGTCAGTCCGAGGGGCAGCGTTGCAAATGGAAAAGCATTTCTGAAACCATGATTTGTTTTTTAAATGATTCTCTTTAATCATTCGTTCAATGATCTGAGCATCAGCTGAATCAAGAGTTATTAAAAAATTAAAGTAAAAGAATCTCAGAAGTCTTGAAAATTCGTAGATTTACTGTTAGAATAGTTAAGTTTGAAAAAAAAAACAGTCAGCTGCATAGATAATTCGGTATTACTCGTGAACCGGTAAAAAAAGTTAAGGTAAAAAAAATTCTCTAGTCACGAAACTTATATGGCGTATTTAAAACAGTTTCAAAAGGGTCAAGAAAATAATCAGCTGTACTTCTAATGATAATAAGGCCGTCAGCTGGGAGGTTAAAGGTGTTGAGTGCTCATAAGATCTCAGCTTCCAGTAATTAATTTAATGTTATTAATTTAAAATTTAAAATTGCTTATTACTAATATAAAATATTTTCTCTGTATGATTTGCCAAAATTCGAGTAAAAGTTGTTTTTTGACATATTTAAGTATCTGGTGAAGGTAGAATACAAACTCTGTTAGCATAAAAGCTACAAAATATATATTTTGTTTGTTAAAATTCATAATAGAACCTTTATTCTAATGAATTCTATAATTTTTCCTTAGAAAAAAATCAATTTATATAATTTTCATTAAACAAAAACTAATTTTGTATCAGGATATAGTTACTGTAAAGTGTGTCAAAGTTGTCGGTGATCGATAAAATGACTCGAAAGATCTGACTTTTAAAATAAAATATCAACATAAAGTTTTCGAAGCTTATACTTTTTGGAGTTATTAGGTTATCTTACTACTAGAAATTGATAACCGGATTGGCTTCCACTCGGTGACTCGGTCAAATGACAAGACAGATGTCTTTCTGGAAATATTTTTCTTGCGATTATTTATTAAGATTATTATCAATAAAATACTCAAAACAAAAAATGTTCTTCTCCAAATTTTTTACAGTATCCTGTAGATTTCATACCCGCTGCCGCGCCGACCAACTATGTTGCTCAACCTGCGCCCATGAGTCCTCCAAATATAACAATTCAGGCACCAACTACAACAGCGGGTCTCATTTTAACGCCAAGTACCACACAGGTGCTGCCGCTGATGTCATCAAATCAATATCCACCTCTGCCGGCGTCTTCGACAACGCCCACTCAACCAATGGGTGCACCAAAAGTAACCGCGTATCAAAACAAGATTGCACTCATGCAGCAGCCTAGTCTGCTCACAGCCACATCTACACCCACGCAAGGAAATCATGTCTTCACACACCACAATCACAACAACACTAACAACAGCATCAACACCAACACAATGCACTCCATACCTGCATTGTTGGCGCCGACTGCCGCTCCCACAACACCAACGCAAGCCTTGCTCACCATTGATACCTCGCATGGAGGCGAACGCCTGGCGACCAAGTGCTTAAAAGTTGTGCCACAGCCACAGCCAACGGCAGCGGTCGCGCCGAGCGGAGCAAACAATTTGGTGGACGTGACCCCGGCAGTTAAAGGCGTCAACGGTCAGCCACTGCTGCAAAATCAATGTGTAGAGCTGTACATTTCCTGAAATATTTGAAAAAAGCGCAACAAAGAAACAAATTTCCAGAATTTTGGAAAAATCAGAGATTTTTAAATTTAATTTATCTAATTTATTATTCGTTTTTAAAATTAAAAAGAAGAAAAAAGAAAAGATAAGAAGCACGGTTGCCTCTTGCCACATACTGTACGCTCAAATAAAATTAAGTAACCGGTTTTGCTGGCGCCAGTAATCGTTTCAAACATAAAGCTAAAATTCCATTGATGACTACAAATATAAGTTTAAGCTAAGCTTTTAAGTACTCGCTATGTGGGTACTAGTGCTATAAGGTACTCGGTACTCACTTGCCGTAACCGCTCTCTTGAATCTCGAATGCAGCAACTGCATTCATAATTATCATCATCGACTATTTGTCATAAGAGAAACAAAAAATGCTAAGTAAACCAGTGCAATTATTTAAAAATTATTTCAATCTTTCACAAGTTATACTTTATAAAACAAAAATACGGCTAAGACATAACGAAATTGTTTTTAAATCAAGCAATAATAAAACAGAAATAGTAGCAAAACAAAATCAAAAAATATCCCTAGTCAATAGAAAAATTATTTAAAGAAATTATAAAATTTTTAAGCAAATCAAATCAAACATTAGTTATCTTTATTATATAATTATTTTTATGTTTAAACAAATTGCAAGCATATGTATATCAAAAAATTTATCATATATCCAAGATATATCACAATAACGTAAATAATATTTTTAAATATTAAAATTAGTCAAAATAGCAAAATTGTTGTTAATGAATGTAATCATTATTTAAACTTAAATCAAACATTAATTTATGTAACGTAAATCTTTATCATATAATACACTGTTATAGAGCATTACTTAGCATTATTACGATATTATTTGTTTCAACGTTAAGATCAAATATAAATAAAAATTTTGTAACGAAATTATAAAGATTTGTTTTAATGTCTAGTAGATATAGAAGATATAGCAGGATTTTACAACCGATATCAAAGAAAGAACATAACTTTAACTGTTCTCATAATTAAGAGTTTTCTTATCACACGCACAGATACAACAGTTAAATAACAATTCCCAGCAAATATTTTAAGAGCCCTCATAAAATATGACTTTTATGTTCATAAAAGGGACTCATAAAATAATTCGTTTTATATATGTGCTATGAGGGTTCATAAAAAAGAGTCATAAAAGAATACTTTTTATGTGTGTTTTATGAGTGCTCATAAAAAAACTCAAAAAAGAATCGTTTTTATGCGTGTTTTATGAGTGTTCATGAAATGGAGTCATAAAAGAATACTTTTTATAAGTGTTTCATGAGTGTTGATAAAAAGGACTCACAAAAGAAACCTTTTTTGCATGTCATAAAAAACCTTTTTTATGCATGTTTTATGATTGTTTATAATAAGAACTCTTAAAGGGGTAATTTTTAATGCATGTTTTATGAGTGTTCATGAAATGCAGTAATAATCTTGTGAATGCAATTCCTATATAAAGCTTATGTATATATGAATGCTTGCTATGCTGGCGTCAAATTTCAGGAAATTCCATTCTTGTCGCGATCAGCTTGCAGCGTTTTTAGTGTGCAGCAAGCATTAGGGGTGTTCACTTCAATGCTGAAATTTCAGAAACCGGAAATTTACGACGAGTTGCAGTGAGCCACCCATTTGAAATGTTTCGTTTTTTCACATACATCTGTCAAACTTAAAATCGCCATTGCTTCATTTCGTTAGTGCGTTTGTTACCAAAAAAAATAATTTTGTTCATATTTAGTTAAACACAGATTAATACACAGATATATATAAATCGATTACCACTCAGCTACAATAGAATAAATGATAATTTTGTTCTAGCTCGCAGACATTGCATCAGCTTTTATACGGTATTTGACAGAATGCCCTTCTTACTATCAAAATTTTCATATTCACGATGACTCACACTCATTAAACAGATTCACTTATGCTTCCTGAACACATCTTTTCTTCGCAAATTTCCGACGATTATTTTTCATCAACTCAATAGGTGATTAAATTTAAGCAATCTTCGGAAAACCAAAACAACAATATTGTACTGAAGTTTTCGTAAATTTCAGCATTTCGAAAATTTTAGTCTTGACATGAATACCTTTATTATAAACATTACTGAAATATTCACTGGTAGTTTAAACGTCAAAGTGCGTGAAAGTGATTTCATTTTTAACTACTAAACACATTAAATATAAAAAATAATCAAGTAAGTTCTTAAAAACTTTAACTTTAAAAAAAGAATGCGTTTAAAGGTTGAGATGGGAGAAAATAGTGAAGAATAAGAGGAAGCAAATGAGGAGGTTTTCAATTATCGACCTTCTGATAATAATTTTCCGGCAACCATTTAGCTCTTATTGAGCAGTGGACACACAAATTTTAGAAAGCAATTAGCGACATATAAGGTTTTTAATATGAGTCTTAAAAGAGTCTTTAATATGAGTCCTAAAAGAGTCATTTATATGAGTCGTAAAATAGAATTTAATATGAGATTTCATTGAGGACTTTAAGGGTCATAAAATAGTCTTTATAATAAGTCTTAGAAGAGTCTTTAAGAGTCGTATAAAAGTATTTATAATGAGGGTTTAATGAGGGTTTTTTATGCTCATAAAATAGTTATTATTATGAGTCTTAAAAGAGTATTTAACTAGAGTATTAAAATAATACTCTTTTTCCGTCATAAAAGAGTCACAAAAAAGAGTCATATCGGGGTGCCCTCAACCTAGGAAAAAAGACTCAAGAACAGTCTTTTTTTTGAACGCATAATGATGAAAAAGCCTCACACATAAGAGTCCAAAAAGAGTCTTAATGTTTACTGGGTTTATTCGTCACAAAGGTTGGTTCATGCACAGAAATAAATTTTGGTTTTATTCCTTGCTAATTATAACACTGACTATACTTTGAAGTGCACTGGAACAATCAAAGTTTCGAACCACTCACCACATCTAAAGTCGTGGCGATAGAAAATAGACATAAAAAATATTGGAAATTAATTGCAATTTAAGTAAATGTACTTACTACTCCTTAAATTTAGGAGTCGGAAAAAAAGGATCCAATATGAGCAAAAATTGCAACTATTTATAAGTCTTTCTATATTTATGTGTACCTTTCCGCTATTATTACAATACTACTTTTTTGGTAAGAATTAAAAATAAACTAAAATTTTGTGTTTTTTATACGTACATATACCATATATGAGTAGATACATTGTATATAGATTAGGGTGGTTTTTTAAAAATCGAGTTTCATTTCCGCAGCTTTAACTCTTCCTTAGGACCCTAGGATCCAACTCTGTAAGTCTTAAAAATATCAGTTAGGGCTTAGAGGTGGCGCTTTTTGATTTTAGTTTTTCCATACGATTTGTATGTTATTCATAGAAAATAGAATCCCTATACATAAAAAAATATTTAAAAAAAATACCTAACTACTTTTTATCCTTTTGATTATACGAAAAATTTCATTAACATTCGGTTATAATTCTGTGGTCACAAGGAATAATGACTTAACTCAAAATATCGTAAAAAAGCGATATTGAATTTACGTTATTGCCAATTTTTGGAAGTATGCAGATATCCATTTTTTGCCCAGAATTGATCACCACTTGTGTCTGCACACATTTTGTTTGTAACGGTTCATATATTTCAAATAGTGGGTCGTAGTTCGTGCAATTAAAATATCGTTTTTTACGATACTTTGAGCTTAGTCGTTATTCCTTGTTATTACAGAATTCACTGATCTATGGCTTACTTCTCAAAGCTATCTAGTGAAATTATTACTTTTTCTCAAAAATATTTTGTAAAATCAAAAAATACAATTTTTTTCCTTTTCATATTGCATGAAAACTTTGTTGTTGTTTTTTCTTTGGAAAGAAGAAAGTTTCTTTGGAAAGATTCGTTGGAACAATTAATTGTTCTAACTTTGACCTCAAGCTCAATAAACGATTTTAAACTATGAAACACCTAGAATTTGTATTTAAAATCAAGTATGATTTAAACTATCAAACATTTAGAATTTGTATTGAAATCATATAAAATCAACATAATTTTATAAAATCTTCATACATCATACAGTACTGACTCTAGTGTCCAACCGAATATTTGGTTTTGGTTTCGGCTACGGCCAGTTTCAGTACTTTTTGTTAGTTTTGGCTAAAACATTTACGGCAGTTTTTAAACAGATTTCTTTGGTATTGCAAAAAAAGCCCTTCTAATAGTAAGGCCTTTTCCACACTTGGTCAACGCAACTCCGATTTTCATCGGTGACTTGTTGCATGTTTGTTTGTTTTGTGAATTCAATTATTTGTAGTGCAGTACGCTATATATTAATCAAGGTTAAAAAATTAATTAATTAGTTCCTTTTTTGCATTGCTTTTCAGCTTTTATGCTGTTGCGTTGAAGTTGCGTTGACCAAGTGTGGAAAAGGCCTTACTATTAGAAGGGTTTACTTTCGCAATACCAAATAAATCTGTTTTAATATAATTATATTTTTTTTCATTTTGGCATGAAACAGTCATAGTCTGAATTTTAAGATAAGAGTCAATTCTGTCCATCCCGGAATATTAAAAAAAGTATGAGGATTTAACAAAATATTTTTGGGAAAAAGTATTAATTTCATTATATAGCTTTGAGTAGTAAGCCATAGATCAGTGAATGATAACCGAGTACTAATGAAATAATTTGTATAATGAAGAAGATAAAAAGTGCTAGATATGTGTTTTTATAAAATTCATTTTTTTATATTTAGGGCTTCCATTTTCCGTGAACTCCCAAAATGGATTTTTTCCCATACAAATGGTTTGGAAAAATTAAAATCAAAACGAGCCACCTCTAAAAGTTTGCCAATTTTTTTGAGACTTATACAGTGTAATCATCCATGGGTCACAAGGAAGTGTTGAAGCTGCGAAAATATGGAAATATTAGGAAAATTAAAAAACCACTCTAATATGGATACATGTTAAATAACAACATTATTTAAAAATCAAAAGAGATGTTTTTTTTCAAAAAAAAAGAGAGAAGAAGTATTGATTGGAACCATACGTTAAATATCGATTTGCTTAAAATGTTTCATTTAGATTGAAATTTTCAGATGTTGAAGGTTTTTGAGATTCGGGAAGTTCTTCTTTCTCTGTTTCTAAAGATTTAATTGATTCATTACAAAAACAAATTTTCAAACTATTATATTATATTGCTAATATATTTGTATCGGATTCGATACTACAACAAAAGTACCTAAAAAGGTATAAACAGCAGCCCTGCTGACAATCAATCGGTTTTCCCAGTCAGTCTGTTGCAGTGATGTGATTTTTATGCTAGTGAAAACTCCCGATCGTATCCCGATTTAGACCTGTTTATTGCACCAAAATGATAATAAAAACCCACAAATAAATCCATCCAAATATTTATATGTATAAAGTTTGTTTATCCAATTTATGAAAAGAAAAAAATAATCAGAATATTTTTATGTTAAAGTATAAAAGTTTATTTATTAACAAAACAGACAAAAAAAATTATATACTACATATTTATATAAATACTTATATAAGTGGAATTTTAATAAAAATTCATTGAGATCAATAAAATTATGTATATCTACACCGAGAATAAAAACAACGTTAAATTAAAAATTCCTACTTTAAATCAAAAATAAAGAGTAACAAAAGCAGTGTGTCAATGCCAGCCCTGCTGACAAGCAATCGGTTTTTCCAGTCAATCTGTTGCAGTGATGTGATTTTGTTCCTAGTGAAAACTCCCGATCGCATCCCGATTTAGACCTGTTTATCGCACCAAAATGTCACTTAAAACCCACAAAAAATTCCAACCAAATATTTATACCAATAAAGAAATAATCATCAGAATTTTTTATGTTAAAAAAGTTGTGATGCTAAAAAGTTTATTTATTAACGAAAAAAAAAATTTGTATTCATATTTATATAAAAACTTATAAAAGTTGAATTTTAATAACAATTCATAGAGATCAATAAAATTATGTATACCTACTCCGAGAATAAAAACAAAGTTAAATCAAAAATTCCTACTTTAAATCAAAAATAAACAAAAGTAGGTTAAAGCTGAACATTTTTAAATCAACTACGATATGTTCATTCTGAAAATGATTCTTTTTGTTTTATTTAAAAAATGGGTAATTTTAGTTTAATTTTATTTTATTTTCAATCTGAAAACAGAACATTTTTTTTAAAGTTGATAATTTTTGATTTAAAAATGCACATTTTTGATATGAAAACACATATTTTGGCTTCAAGAATGTTTTATTTTTATGTCAAAAACGTATAATTTTGATTTAAAATTGTTCTTTTTTACCTTTTTATAGCTCTTCCCGTGATATACACATTGAAATAAAAAAAAACACTGTTAATTCATAATTGTTTTGTTTATTAGTTATTAAGTTGTTATATAAAAAAAATAGTAAATTAAATATATTTCAATTTCACATACGTTTTTCAATTATTAATATTATATATACAGTTGCTAGCAATATAATAGCAGTGCTCTACATTCTTTTATATTGTCTTTTGTAAGTCTACTAATTTTTACTTTTTTCGCCCCCTTTTTTCACAATCACTTGTCAACACTTGTTTTTTCTTCCGACATATTCGAATAACGAAAAAATTATTTGCATAATTAATTTTTATTAATTTTGTGGAGCTGGTTGTGATTCGACACGAGCAAAATAATAGCAGTTATTTCAATTGATTAGCATTACATAAATAAATAAACTAATTATACAGTCAAAAGTAAGCAGCAGATTTTTCTAATGAATTTTAATGTAATATAAAAAGATTTGATAATAATATTTATTTTTTAAGTGGGCCGTGGAAAACATTGTACGGATGAGAAGCGTGGTTTGATAAAAAAGTTAATAAGTGATGGAAAAACGTATAAAGAAGTGCAGAATTTACTAAATTGCTCTGCAAAAATGATAGCCAATGCTTTAAAGCATCAAAATAAAACTGAAACACGTGGTCGCAAAAAAATTTTGTCGACAGTTCTTGCAAGGCGCGTTATAAGGGCTTGCAAAAATAACCCATCAGTAGCAGCTACGCAGATTAAAGATGATTTAAAATTACCATGTGGAGTTCACACTGTTAGAAGATGTTTACGAGACAATAAATTATTTGCCCGAAGTCCTCGGAAGGTTCCACTTTTGAAGAAAACACACATAGAGAAGAGATTAAAGTTTGCAAATGAGCACGTGGTCTGGCCGCTACAAAAGTGGAGAAATATTTTCTGGACTGATGAGAGCAAAATTTTTCTTTACGGTGGAAAAGGCTCAAGACAATATGTGAGACGACCACCTAACACGGAATACGATCCTAGGTATACTACAAAATCATTTAAACATGGAGGATCGTCTATTATGGTATGGGCAGGTTTTTCTTTTCACGGCGTTGGTCCAATACGTTTGATTGAAAAAATTATGGACCAACATTTGTACTTAAATATATTGCAAAATAATATGCCGCCTTATGTTGAATACGAAATGCCGTTGAAATGGGTTATGCAACAAGACAACGACCCAAAACATACAAGTAAAGTTGCTAAGCAGTGGTTTCGCGAGAATAAGATTGAGGTTATGGAGTGGCCAGCGCAGTCGCCTGACCTCAATCCTATTGAAAACTTGTGGACAGATCTAAAAAAAGCAGTATGGATGGAAAAGCCCAAAAATAATAAGGAACTGTGGGAAGTAGTACAAAAGGCCTGGTACAATATTCCCTTGGAAAGATGTCAACGCCTTGTTGACTCAATGGGGGACAGATGTTCTGCTGTTATAAAAAATAAAGGAAATGCCACTAAATATTAATGAAAATTTGTTAAAAAACTGAGAATCAGCTTTCTTTTTAAATGTTAATTACCTTAAAACGTAAAGCCAAGAAGGAACTGCTATTTTTTTGCTCGCTAATTTTGCGTACTTAATCGTATATTGAAATAATTTAAAAAAATAATAAAGTGAACAAAAATAATTTATTTATAAAAGTTTGTATTTAAGTTGGGTCAAGTAGTTTTTAAATAAAAGTTTTCTGAAAATGCTTTAAACTATTTTTTATTACTGTTATTTTTACCTCTACCGATGCACTGCTATTATTTTGCTCGCAGCTGTATGTTAGATGATGACTCATAAAAGAAGAAATTTTTTAATATTTATATTTTCTAATTTAGAAACCACTTCATATGCTTGAAAATTATGACTAAACCTTTTTATTAAAATTTGGTTGCAGGGAACATAAAAAATTTCGTACTTCAGCATTCATCACTTGGAATGAGCATTCCTCTAGTAGAGATGTAGGTGATAAAGTGAGATGAGGACTGAAATCAGCCGCCTCACCATCCAAAGCCATCCATTCCTTATCACAATATTCCATGTTCAATAAACATCATTTAATTTAATAAAAACACGTTTATAACGTTCAGTCTGCAATGGACGCGACGCACAGTTCGATTTTTTCGATTTTAGGATGACATTTGAATTATCTTAGAAACTAGAGCTAGGGCCATGAAATTTTATACAAATGAGCTTTAGCCTAAACTAAGTAACAGTACAAATTTTCTAGAGTTCTATTATTATTAAAATTAGAGGTCTAGGTCAACTGCATCGCCTACCTCCCATACAAACCATATTTAAAAAAAAAAACCCGCATAAAATTATTTATTTATGTTTTAAGGAGTAAATTTTGTTTATTTAACTTTACTTAAACGTCATGCTAAAAATATTTCAAAACGAAAAACTTTTAGATTAATCTCCTATAAAACAAAAATAACCAAATTAACGAAAATTAATTTTTTTTTTTAAAATGGTTGCTAATACAAAAAAAGGTTACAACTTGTTTTAAATTATAAATTCTATTTTATTTTTCTTTAAATTTTAAGAGTACCTACAAATTGTCTTGGAAATCAGTGCATTTTAGGGCAAAATTTGATTTTTAGACTTTTTTCAAATTAAGTCCTTTTTCTTAATAGCAGCTGGATGCAGCATGTTTTTACAGAAATAAAAGGTAGAAGTACGATATTTTATGATAGTTATAGCCTTTGATTTTAATAAAATACTTAATAAGCTGGATACTTTTTACTAAATTTTAATTAAATTTTCATTCCATGAAAAATTTATAGTCATATTTTAACGATTTTTCTTTTTTATTTATAAACGTTTTTTTATTATATTTTATATTAAATGTAATGACAATTAAGACAGAAAAAAATCCAAAATACGTAACCTTGATATATTCTTTGTGCTCGAAGTTATTATTGTTTAAACTTGACTTTATTTCTTTTGGGTTTCATTCAGCTTATTATTGTTAAAAAAGTTTCAACTTTGACGAATTTTATAAAAAAAACCGTACAATGCATCAAGTTTTTAATACCACTTTCATATACATGTTTTATAATCTGACGAAAAAAATATTTTTTTTATAAAATTTAACAAATAAAAAAAAACCCAAATGCCATCTTAAAATTAAAAAAAGCGCACTGTGTGTCGCAATGAATGCGAAAAAAAACCAAATACTGCTGTTTTTTTATTCTGTATCTGCTTCAACTTAAAATTTAAAATTAATTTTCGTTTTAAAAATTAACAATTTAAAAATGAAAACGATAAATCAAAAATGAACATTTTTAAATTGGAGACTTGATTCAAAAATGCAATTTTCGATTAGTGTACTTATATATATAAGGAACTTTTGCTATTACAAATAATAATATGACTAATTTAATTTGAATTGAATGAAACTGAAAAAATTTTATTCGAAACAAAGCGAACAATTTTGGAATAAAATGACTTGCCTTTTTTACTTACTAGAAAATTGTGAAGCTGTTACTTTGTAAATTGATTAAAAATGCTTTTATTTTTTTTTAGTGTAAAATTTGTTTTATTTATTGTTATTTATGTAATGTTTATTAAAATGTTTTGATACATACACATAAAAAATTAAAAAAAATTAACACTCAAGCACTGCGTTGAATGCAAATTTACAAAGTAAAATCTCTCTTAAATGTAAGCATATAATTTGATAGAGTAATCGTAAATGATTTTCGTTGCATCAAAATGAAACTGAGCAAATATTTTTGTTTTGAAATGAGAATCTTACGACACAAATTGCTCTAATTGTATTGTATTTTTCATCAGTAACTATTGAAAAAATTCTATCTGCATTAGCGTTGGAGTGCGGCAGCCGCTTTAAAATGCCACAATCGGTTCAAAATGAAATATGTAAAGTAGTAAGATAGAAACGAAATATTGTTGAGAAAGAAGAAGAATATACATATCCCTTTCGGCGCCGTGTTGCAATCCCATATACCATAACCCCATATTGGCTTTATAGCACTTTTTCCTATGCTATAAACCCATAATTTGGGTTTGGGGTTATCGCACAAAATAAAATGCAATAAAGCCAATATGGGGTTATAGCACAAATTTTAAATTTTAAACATGGTATTATCTCACTTATTTGAAGGGAATAAACTCATATTGTATTATTAAACATTTGTATACAAATGAAACCAAATGATTTTGTAGGGTGTACGAATTAGCCCCCACGAACAGTTATAAATTAAAAATTTTATTTAATTTCTTTGTTTTCTTACGCCATATTTTCGTAAATCTCCGTTACAAAATATTACTTGATTAAGTTCGACATTATAGCTATAGTACTTGTGAGCGTTCGGAGAATATGCCAGCCATAAGAGTAATTCTGTTATTTTTTTTTCGTGAGTTTTTGTGAAAGGTATCCATAGTATGAGTTGAAGGATTTGCGACTCGCTGATTCCATTAACAAAAGCAAAAGCACAAGCTATTAGTTGCGCTTTATAAGTTCTTTTTCCGAAAAAAGAATCAATTATAAATCCGGGAACATCAGAAAAATTTATAATATCGCTTTTATTTAGTAAGATCTTCCTTGCGTTTAAACGATTACTCTCCATTCTTTTAAAATTTTCCATATTTATTTTTAAGCAGCATACGCAAAACTGTTTTTAATATTCGCTTTTTATGTGATAACATAGTTATTAGGCAATTCAATGCAAAACAGGTTTAACAGTTAAGTTCACTCTCTATTATTGATTGCAAAAAAAAAACCCAGCAGAAAATTCAGTATGCCATGAAAAAATAGTTGTAAGGGATTGATTTCGATTATTTTCAAAATATATGAAAAGTTAAAATCACTTATATTGCGCATTTCGTAAAAGGGGAAACCATAATTTTGCAAAAAAATATTATAATAGAAGGGAATTTTCCCTTTTACGAAAAGTTAAAATCAGTCATACTATGTTATTTCTATAAAAAGGAAACCAAATTATTTTGTCTTTTACAAGGGGGGGTTATCGCACAGAAAAAAGTGCAATAAAGCCAATATGGGGTTATAGCATAAATTTCAATTTTTTAATATGGTATTATCTCACTTATTTGAAGGAAATAAACCCATATGGGACTATAACACATCGCTGGTGCTATAAAGCCAATATGGGGTTATGGTATATGGGATTGCAACACGGCGCCATCCCTTTCTTACATATTTAAAATTAATGAAACAATAGGTCCGTTCCAGTACTCGATTCAAGTAACTTGAAGTTGCTTGAAAGCGTTATTTTACAAATTTTTGAAGCTCGAGAGAAAAGAATAAAATGCAAAATGTTACTCTCTATTCTATTACAATTACTTGAAGTTAGTACGAGAACAGACCTAATAATTGAACGAACAATTGTAAAAGATTACAATAAAGTGGTGCCAACCAGTTTTGTAAAAAATTTAAAAATTTTGACACGTTCTCAAATAGGTAAAATATCCCAAAATGAGCTCGAAATCCCACCAAATCACATCACTGGTCTGTTTTCGAGCATAGAGAGAGAATGCTGTTTTTATATAAATGTGCGTATTGTGCATAGTAATGAAAGTTGAGCCATTAAAAGTGGGTTTTTACAGACTTCTTTTTCCATTATAAAAAGTGAGTGTTTTATTTGTATAATGGTCCTTCGAGATAAGCTGGGCAAAGGATCCACAACAATATTACATCACAGCACTGACTAAAATAAAGAGAATATAGTATTGCCTATTTTTTAAAAATATAACGGATTTTGTATTTTTACTTCACCCAGTTTTTGAATTTTCCGCCACGAAAGAAAATAAAAGATGGAATGTAAAGCTTAAAATTTGTTACTTTTTTGACTAAAACTTTAAATTAAAAAGGTAAAATAAACAGTTTAAAGTTTATTTTGCTTATTGTTTTCCATTTTTTTTTGTTTATATGAACAGGTTATAAAATTAAAAACAAAACGATTTGTTACGAGCATTTGCCATGCAATTTTATTTATTTCAGGAAAAATAATTTGTATTAAAAACTTTAATGATGCATTAAACAGAACGCAAAATAATGAAATTACTGAGAAATAAAAAATTATTTCTAAAACTTTTAGATAAAGTGCACTAAAACTCATCCAAATGGACACTTATAAAATTCACTTTTTTAATTTTCATGCTTTGATCTAATTTAATTTTGCAAACATTAATAAAAAGTCGTCGTTCAATTTAATTTTCACTTACAAATTATTATATTAATATATATTAGAACTATTGTCAATCTATTGAATAAATAGTTTTACATTTACTATTTTTTATTTAAATGCTACAACATCGTTTTTCACAAAGTAATCCTTCACAAACAAACCGCTGCACAAACGTTGTCAAATGGCGTTACAAACGGACGAAAGTCCCACCGACCCGTGTTAAATAAACGGTCGTTGAGGACCGTCATCCGGCCGCACCGAACCATTAATATTGCTTTTGTTTTTTTTCGCCTTTTATATTTTTTTTTTATAAAACAAAATCTGTAGTTTTCGCATATGCAGTAAAACCATCGACAGCACCTGACGTTACGATGCTGATGACGTAAAAAATAATTAATCACTACAAAGAGTGAGATGATTTTTTGTTGTCAGCGCTTAAAGCTGCTGCTGCTGCTGCTGTTGCTGTTGCTGCAGTAAGCAGCACTGCTTATCATAAATCCATTAGATGTGAGCAAGAGTAGCAAAGAAGAGTGCAGACCAGTGAAGATGATGATGATGATGTTAGTGATTTTGATGAAAATTGCATCCTTTGCATAGAAATTGTCAACAGCTGCAAAAAAAAAAGAAAAATTTTTAGAAAATTTGATGAAATAAAGGACAATAAATTAAAATAGATTGTTCGGAAAATTGTTAAAATAAGAAGAAAGAAAGAGTGTGATATTACTTTTACAAATAAAAGATACCATAAAAATAAAAAAAATTAGAACATTCGATGAAGTCTTTAAATCATAGCAGACTTCGATCAAAGGATTCTAATAGTGGAGAAGAACAAAATTATATGTGTATCGGCGCACAGTGCGCTTTTTTAATTCTTGGATGACATTTGGGTTTTTATTTTTGTTAAATTTTATAAAAAAATATTTTTATTTGTCAGATTATAAAACATGTATTATGAGTAAGCTATTAAAAACTTGATGTGTTTTATGGTTTTTTTATAAAATTCGTCAAAGTTGAAACTTTTTTAACAAAAATAAGCTCAATAAAACCCAAAAAATAAAGTCAAGTTTAAACAATTATTACTTCGAGCACAAAGTATATTTCAGAGTTGTCTTTTTTTGACTTCTTTATGTCTTAATCGCCATTGAATTTAATATAAAATATGTACAATAAAAAATGTTAATAAATAAAAATAGAAAAGACGTTGAAATACGACTGTAAATTTTTCAAGGAATGAAAATTTAAGTAAAATTTAGTTGAAAATGTCTAGCTAATGAAGCATTATAAAAGCTGAAAACTATAACTGTCACAAAATATCGTACTTTTATCTTTTGTTTCTGTAAAAACCTGCTGCATCTAGCTGCTATTAACAAAAAGTATTTAATTTAAAAAAAGTCTTAAAAATCAAATTTCACCCTAAAAATGCACTGATTTCCAAGACAATTTGTAGGTACTCTTAAATTTAAAGAACAATAGCATAGAATTCATAATTTAAAACAAATTGTGACCTTATTTTGTATTAGCAACCATATTTAAAAAAAAAAATTGTTTTATATTTCGTTAATTTGGTAATATTGTTTCATCGGAGATATATCAAAAATTTATCCGATTTGAAATATTTTTAGCATGATGTTTAAATGAAGTTAAATAAACTGAATTTACTCTTTAAAAACATAAATAAGCAATTTTATGTGGGGTTTTTTTATTAAAAAAATATGATTTGTATGGGAGGTTGACGATGCAGCTGATCTAGAATTCTAATTCTTTGTGCTGTTACTTAGTTTAGGTTAAAACTCATTTGTATAATTTCATGGCCCCAGCTTTTGTAGTTTCTGAGATAATGCAAATGTCATCCTTAAATCGAAAAAAGCGAACTGAGCGGCTTTTTAAAAGCCTACATCTGAGTAATTTTTAATTATACTTTTTAAATTTGCTGTAAATTTTGCTATTTATAGTACTAACATAGAAAGTAAAATAGATACTTAATATATGGCTTTAACACAGTTATTGTGATCTCATACCCGCAATGTCATTTAATACAAAATATTTGTGCAATATACTTACTCGTAAACTGTAGAACGCCGCTTTTTTAAGGATTTTTTTAACACTTGTTGAAATAAAATCTTAAAACTTACCCCTGCGTCCTGAAAAATTTCACTTTAAGGCGCCTGCTACACGTTAAATATTTCTTGTGATACTTGGATCGCGATCCAAATTCTTGGGTTTATGGATCGCTACTGAATGCTTTATATTCAATATTTATCGCGTCATTATTCATACAATTTTTGCTTGGTGTGTTCACGAAAACCTAACTGCACAACTGCACAGGCAAGTGCACTGAATCGTGAATACCCCTAATTTTTATTTAACCGCCTGCTGCCGTGTCGTATATTGATGATACAAAATATGCTACACGTTCAATATTTGTTGACAGTTTTGCGATCCGCGATCTAGATTTCAAAATATTTAAATATTTTGCGATATCGATCACGATCCATCAATATTGCATGCTACACGTTCAATTAATATCATGATACTGTACATTCATCAATATAGGTATATTGATATAAGTTTATTATATAAGTATATTGATCAATATATTTCTAAGTTTCTTTGGACAAGATTTGTCTGAGGAGTTTTTTTAAACGCCTTTTATTTTAGCAACGGTTTTCTTTATAACGAACGAATGATTTTCTAGAATAACGATGATGAAGTAATTGCTTGATTTTAATCCTTGAAAGTAAATAATTAAGGAATAAAGCATTAGGTCTTTTTACTCTCTTTTGGACAATAAGTCATTTGGCATAATATAACATTCATATAGAGCATATTTCTCGACCAAAAAGGCAAAAGGACCTTAATTTAAGCCCATGGCGAGGAAAGCAATTTGAAAATTTTATTTTGTTCGAAGCTCCATACAAAAATTTTTAGAAAAATGTTCATAAATGTTACAGGAATAGCATTTTAAGCGTGGGGACAAGTGCATTTTTAAGAGCTAATAAAAGTATTTCATATTGCTGGAATAACTCGAAAAAGGGCTTAAGTCATATAAATGACTTATTAATTTATATTCATTTATATGAAATTTAATTCATTTTAGTCATATAAACGACTTAAGCGCTTTTGAATTTTAGGTCAAAATTTGAAAACAGAATTTCTTTGAAAAAATCCTCCAAAATTTTATACCCACATGTGTATAAAGGGGTATATTAACTTTGTCACTCCGTTTTTAGCGCTAATAAGGGGGCGTGATAGATATAAAAAGTATGTATGTATATATTTGGTCAGCATCACCTCCTCGATTCGAATCGATTTAGCCTTGTGAGTCTGTCCGTTTGTCTGTCGACAAGATTACAGCCGCATTTTTGAAGCTATCGTAATGAAAGGTATATGTGCTTATATAAAAAAAAACGATGATCATGTTCGAGAACGAGCAAAATCAGATGAAAACCATGTCTACTTCCCATACAAAGTTACTTTAACAAAACGGTAACATCTCTTAAAATGCCACAAAAGTTAATAAATGAACCTAAAATTTGTACATAAGCCTTGGCGTAAAATAATAATCTTATATTCGAAATTTGTTTAAATTGGATTAAAACGACGCCTATCTCCTATACAAAGTTACTTTATCAAAACGGTAAAATATCTTAAAATGGCACAAAAATTATTATATTGACTTGTTATATGACAAGGCTTATGAAAATTAATTATTATACTCTCATAAGCTTGAAAGTGAAATATTCATCATATATGTATTTAAAATTCAGCAAAATCAGATGAAAACCACGCCTTCTTCCTATACAAAGTGACTTCATCTAAATAGTAAAACTCTTCCAATGCCACAAAAAATAATAAATTGACTTGGAATTTTGCACATAAGCTTTATTCACCATACATTAAAATTTGTTTAAATCTGATAAAAACCACGCCTATCTGCCATGCAACGTAATTTTATCAACACGTTAGAATTTCTAAAAATGCCACAAAATTAATGTTATGACTTTAAATTTTGCACATAAGATTTGGTTGCAAAAGTGCACTAACAATTGAAATTTGTTAAAATCGTATGAATGACGCCTACCTCCCATGCAAAGTGACTTTAACAATATGGTAAAATCTCTTTTAATGCGACAAGAACTAAAGTAATGACTTGAAATTTAAGCTTAGGTCTAAAATATTGACCATTTATTTCAAAATTTGTTAAAATAGTATAAAATACACGTCTACCTCCCATACAAAATAGCTATATAAAAACGTTTAAGTCTCTAAAAATTCCACAAAAATTTAAATTATGCACATATGCTAAGAATATTCAAATTCACTTTGATTTTTGAAATTGGACAAAATCGCATCAAATTTCGGCCAGTTTTCCATACAAAGTGACGTCATCAAAGTAGCATAACTTTTATAAATTCCACAGAAATATTTGTATTAACAGCATATGGGGCATTTCCGGGCAATGGGAAAATCAGTTATTTTCTTAAATGGATTTGATTATAATCAATTTATTCTTAACGAAATGTATAGTAGTTAAATTTACATGATCTGTAAAAATTATGTAAAAAAAGCAAGGATTTACTATTTTTTTTCACTATGACAATTTGTTGTTTATTGTTAACGAGTCGTACGATTTTTTTCCACCAGTCCCATGATGTCACACCAGTTCCATGATGTCCCACCAGTCACAATTTCTACTTTCTATATTTTCTTGTAGAAACTAAATTTGGTGTCAATTTTTAATTTCTGTTGCAGTCTATTAAATCATTTCATGCCATGGTAAAATACATCTGGCTATGTATAGTAATTGGACTAAAATCTATATTGACAGTGCAGAAGACTGTCCCACAAGTCACACTCCTTTAACCAATGAAACATCACCAAAATATTAATTTGAGTTGTTTTTTTCGGTAAAAGTTTTATAAGACGGTTCATAATCTATTATTAAATATCTTTTTGATCATTATATTACATCAAAGTTACAGGTCTAAACCTAAGGGATTCTGGAGTAAACTGTCCCACCAGTCACTATGGGAAGACCCATACTAAATACATAAGCTTCCATATCTTAAACGTGTTTTGCATTTAAGTTTTGGCAAAATTGGTTCAACAACACGACTATACTTTATACGAAGTGACGTCAACCAACTTTAAAAACATGCAGGACTTAGAAAAAAAAAAAAACAAAAGAAATTGGCACGAAAGTGATCAAGCAAATGTTACAAAGCATAAAAGTAAAACAGTCTGCTACGAAAAACTGATGCTGCTTCAACTTGCAAAAGTTGAACAGTTGCTGTTGCTCCGACTTTAGATTTTGTTCACAGTTTCAGTCAATCAAAGCTACTGTTAGCATTCCCGGTTTCGGTTTATTCAAAAAAATAGATTTTTATTGATGTTTCAGTTTTTTTGGTTTTTTTTTTAATTAACAATTATTCGAAAAACCGGGTTTTTCTGGTCGGGCTCTTCAAAGTTTTAGAATACTTGAAATATTAAATTTTTTGTTGTTAATTTTTAGCGCATAAAAAATTTTATGGAAAAATCTTTATGGTGAATCGAACTTTTGAAAGCGGTAAAAAAAATTTCATTTTTCTAGCATTGTCGACGAATTGACGGACTTGTTTAATAAAAATTATGTAATTGTAAGATTGAAAACAATTAATAGAAAAACTAAAAATGTGTTAACTTTGCTTCATATGCATGCATTTGTTTTTAATACTATTATTTTTGTCTTAATATATTAATTAATACATTTGATAAAACCTTTATTTAAATGGACTAAATATATATAAAAAAAAATATACGATGCCTCTAATTTTTTCTATACATTTTTTATTAAATTTGAAAACATATATTAAAATTAAACAAATGGTTTTGTAGAAAACCGGTTCTATTTTTTAAATATTCGAAAAACCGGGTTTTGAAATATTTTCATTTTAGGGTTATTTGAGAAACAGATTTTTTAATTTTGTAGAAAATTTTCTTTTTGTTCTTTTTTTTCAATATTCGAAAAACCGGGTTTTGAAATATTTTCATTTTAGGGTTATTTGAGAAACAGATTTTTTAATTTTGTAGAAAAATTTACAAAACTAGTCAAAATGAAAACTGCTGTCAACTGCTGAAGTGCTTCGCAGTCTATCAGCGATCATTTTTTTATTTTTCTTTGACTGTGACTGTTTGATTTTTCTCAAGCGCAAGCTTAAGCAGTAGTAAGTTTAGAAATTATGAAAACAGTGAGTGCTTTAAATAATTTAATGACTTTTGCTACTTTGACTGCAGCATTTAATCACTGCTTAGCATATACTGTGGGGGTATTTTAACTTCAACCCAGATACTTATTTATTGTTATGTTGCACTTTCAACATGTATCATACTTAGAACATTTGAAGCTTAATAGAAAATAATGGTACTTAAAAAAGTATTTTGATCCAACTTATTAAAAAGGTATAAAAAGGAAAATGTGAGCACCTATTTGATGTAATACTTAGTCGCCGAAGTTCACGTTAAACAAATGTATATACTTTGTTACACCACGCGATGATGAAACTGGAAAAGTTAAACTGTGAAGTGTGCCCCAGTTGCTCCATGATCATATTTTTGAAGTGCAGCTTATTTCTCCTCGTTTTGTTGATTTGCTTGTATGAGAATCAAAATAAATTACGGATTCAAAACGACAGATTTTTGTAGGGAAATCCCCAGAAGGGCGGCGGATAGGTGATAGGTATGTTCTGAAGAAATGTTGAAAGGAAAGATTCAAACTATTTTTTAAATTTTTGCCATCCAAGAAGTATGGCAAATACAGAGTAGGTGCGTTTAAAAAAAAAAATTAAAGATGAAAAAATAATAGTACCAACTAATTTATTTAACCCCTAGATGGTCTTTACATTACATCATAAACATAGTTTAGTATTTCAGTTATCATTTACCCATATTTTGTTAAAAAAATTCCATTAAAATAATTATTAAAAAAAAACATGAATGTCACATGTAAAAAAATACTAAAATAAGTGGCATATCAACCCCTCCCAAAGGACCCTCTTTATTAATATGGTACGCTGCTTACAATTATTAAATTTTTTCTCTCTGTCAGCGCATATAGCTATAAAACGCAAATAAGTAACAAGAAAATTTCAGCAAAACAAAAATCATGAGCATTTTGCAAAACCGCCATAAGTGACTTTAGCCCGACGATTATAATGAAAATTTTTACGTTATTGTATCGTATCTAATTTTATCAGCTCTTTTCTAATCTTATTCTATACATAAATTCTATACATTCCTTTTATAGAAGTCAGGCAGGTTGCGGCTTTTAGGTCGAATTATATTAATATACTTCCTAGGTCTCAGGGGACCTTCTCAGGCATTGGAGGGTTAAATAAATATATTGTTATTTAATTAAACAATTATTTCAAATTATTTTTCAAATTCAAAATTCAAATTCAAATTCAACAACTGATCCATAAATTAGTATTCTTTTAGATAAAAAGTTAAAGTTGTTTCTTATTTTGATCATGGGTTGCCTTAAAAAATATCATAAAAGAAACTACTGCCTTAACTACTTTTAAATTTGTTTAATCGTAAGGCAGGAACTGTCAAAGCAAATGACGTTCGACATTAAAGACAGAGTGTTTTTGACACTAAAATTTTTTATAAAGCTTTCACCCTTTAACTCAAAGTCGCAGTTTCGTAGATTTCTATAATTAGATAATTGTAAAAAATGTTAAAAACTTTCGATGAAATCTGTATTTTATTATTGAATGCTTTAAATTAGTTGGCATAAGCTCGACAAGCTTTAAGTTAATAACTTTTTCAAAGTAACTCAAAATCGAATTTTCATAGATTATTTTAAGAATATAATGAAATTTTCAGAACCATTTTATTCCACCTAAAATATGTAAAAATATGCTAATTTTATCGCAGCCAATTTGATAGCAAAAATTTTTCATTGAAGTTTAAGTTGAATTGAAAATTGCGCGCCTGTCGTAGAGCTCAGATAAGTAAACACTTCAAAGGGCTTCAAAAGCGTTAAAAGTCTGTTATTTTTATTTTTTTGTTCCATTTTTTTGTTTCCTTAATTTTTTTTTTGTTACTTAACATAATCTAACTGGCTTAATAAGTCAATGAAAGCTGAGCTTTTTATTATAAATTTTGATGTCTGCCATTGAAGTATCACATTAGTATTCAAGGATATTAAAATAAAGGATTTTCGCTACTTTAACAAAATATAATGCCTACTTGTTAAGGCCACAAAAAAAAATGCAATAAAGGAAAAAATCACATAAAAAAGAATGAGGAGCAAAAAAATCAGAGAAGAAAAAAGTAAGGCAGGATGGTAAAATCGAAGCCAATAAGAGTAAGTAAAGCTGATATTGCGATATTTGCTGCTGGCTTTGTAGGCTTTTTTCCCATTTTTTTTGTTGCCTACTTTCTGGCAGCTACTCTCCCTTACTGTCTTCATTCTGCTACGTTTCTTCACGTTTTTCATCTCTTATTTTATGCCTTTTCAATAACGTTTTGTAACTGCCGCTAAACACCTCGTAAAGATGCCAAAAAGCACGAAATGTCGTTACAGTGAAGCAGCTTAACGTAAAAGTATCTCGTTTTTTGGTTTTTTTTTGGTCTTATTTTTTATTTTTTTCATTTACAGCATTGTTGGCAGTCGTGCTTAAAATTGGTGCATTGCGACTTTTTGCTTTTGGCTTTGATGTTGCAGTAAAGTACAATTTGTGAGCATGAAGGAACATTAAAAGATTCCAAAAAAATGAATAAAAAAAAAGGAAGAAGAGAGATATAGAATAAAAAGAAATCAAAAACAAAACCATAAAACAAGCAGCACAACAAATAACGGTACAAATGCTAAAAACCAACAAATCACCAACAAGCACTAAACTTAAAAGTGTCGAGTAGGAAAGCATACATATACACACATACACTAACTTGAGTGTGTGTAATGGCTGTGTGTGTAATGTTGGCTAAAAACCTATCGATTCTTTAATTTATTTCGGTTTTATTGCCTTAACCAAGTGCCAAAAAGCCAAAAACCCCAAAAACCAGAGAGGTTTTGAGCTATGCGTGCGTTAAACCAATCGGAAATAGCTGTCTTTGTTAAGTGCAAAGCTCTTTTTGAGCTCTAATTTTGGCTTCTTTCTCCCTGATGTGGCCCTCACGTTTTGCATTTGTACGTAAGACCTCTTACTAAATAGTCAGCTGTCAACTAGCCCAAAAAATATGTTGCTTTAAGTACGCACATCCGGAGCGGTCAAATCTGCACTCCTCCACCCTTCACATACACCAATCCAACCAACAAATGTCATGTGGCAGCGCCCAAGTACAAAGATTGTACATTAAGATTACGTTTGCCATGCGAAGGAAGTTAAATTCACATTATTTGATTGTCATAAGTTTATTTTTATTGCTGCCATTTTTATCGTTCGGAATTTAGTTCAGATTTTGGAGGTCATGGAGGCGGCCGCCGTCATGACCGTAATAAAAAAATGGAAAAAAACGATGTCGTTTCATAGCTGTTGATGTCGCCGCTGAAGGGTCAATGTTTTTGATGACACCATTTTGATAAGAGTCTGCCCATTTAAACGGCAATAGAATATGTTTTTGAGCCTTTTTAATGTACTTAAATAAGCCCTAAAAGCCGTGCAACAATTTAAGTCATAAATATTGATATGAAATTGACACAAAATGCACTAAGCTGAGATTAAATCCAAATTATAATGTTAAAGCTGTTTTTTTTTGTAAAGCCTTAAATGTTAAATAAGATATACCCCAATTTAAACAAAAATATTTTTTGTTTTTGAAAACATAACCATTTAAGTATGTACTCTGGTGTTTGAGATTCAAAAAATCCATTATTTTAATGTATTGCAAAAGTGCAATATACTGAGAGAATACTGTAAAAATTTCAGACCAAAATTTAAAACACTAATGAAATTATATCACAAAGTCAAGAGTGCCTCATAGTTAAAACGTTAAAACATGTTGTTGAAACTTTAAAAGCGTTTTTCTCGAAAAATTATTTTGATCAAATGATTAAAAAAATTTTATCGCGCCGATTGGACAGAAATTTTAAGACTTTATTCTACACGCCAATAACTTGCTTGTAGTAAAATTATTCATTTTCAATAATTTTTTTCATATCACCCCGATTTTCAAAAAAAAAAAACTAAATTTTTTAAAATTTGTGTTTAGAAGTCCGCCATTTTGTTATTTTTTTATGAACATGTCTTAATCTACTACCTGCTTAAATGACCAGCATACAGTACAATAAAATTAGCAAATTTTGTTGTTTCAAATGACTTAAGCTGCCGTTTAAGACACCTTTTTTTAAAAGGCGTCCACTTTGGACGTAAGAAAATTAAAAAAAATATCGCAAAAAAAACTTCTTTTGTATAGTTAAATGTCAATAATAATATATAAAAAATAAAGTGAAATGATTATATCTTAATTTGTTATAAATAAAAATTTCCGAAATAAACCTTGAAAATTGTGCCGGAACACCAGACTACAACCTTAAGAGCGATGGTTGCAACACAAATAAAAATAGCTAAAAACTCAAGATTTCGGACCAAAAAGTTTTTAGAAAATGTTTTTTAGAAAAGATTCAACTAGAGTTGGGCGCATGTCACGAATAATCACGTCGTGATCTTAAGCGAACCCATCAGAAAATCACTATAATTTCGTGATTGCAAGTGATTGCATTTTCTTAGTGCGTGCTTAAATTGATTACGGTAACAATTTACTTATCTTATTTTTCAAATCTGTGCAAAATTTAGTAATGATTTTGTTTTACAGTTTTCTCACCATTTGCCAGAGCTGTAAAATCAGCATTCATATTCAGAATTTTAGGTACAACTGAATAATCACATAAGAATAAATCAAATGAACTGAAAATTAATTTATAAATAAAATTTTTAATTCACATTAATTTTTAAAAAAATTATTAATTATTCATTTCATTTATTCATTTTCGTTATTCAGAATAATTAATCATTTTTTTAATTCATTTAAATGATATTCACAAAGAATGCAATTCACAAAGTATTTCAAAACTTTCAATAATTCTTTTTTTATTCATTATTCGTTTTTTATTTGTTACTAATTTTTTATTCATTATTCATTTGTTGTTAATTATTCATTTTAATTCATTATTTATTTATTATTCATTATTTATTTGTTATTCATTATTAATTGTATTCATTATTAATTTTTTATTCATTATTAATTTGTTGTTATTTTTTATTAATTTTTCATTTTTAATTCATAACACACTTGTAATTCATTATTAACTTGTTATTCATTATAAATTTCTTATTCATTATTTATTTATTATTCATATTTAAATTCTTATTCATTATTAATTTTTTCTTCAATATTATTTTTTATTCATTATCAATTTTTATTCATTATTGACTTGATAGTCATTATAAAGTTTTTATTTAATGTTCTTTTTTTAATTATTAATCAAGTTTTATTCATTATGAATTTTTATTCATTATTAATTTTTATATATTATTAATTTACTATTCATTATTAATTTTAATTCATTTTTAGTTTTTATTCATTATTCATTTTAAATCATTATTCATTTATTCATTATTAATGTTTTATTCATTACTAATTTTTTATTCATTATTCACTGGTTATGCATTATTAATCTATTATTCATTCTTAATTTTTTATTCATTATTAATTTTTTATTCATTATGCACTTGTTATTCAGTATTCAATTTTTATTCATTATTAATTTTTTATTCATTATTAATTTTTTATTCATTATGCCTTTGTTATTCAGTATTCAATTTTTATTCATTATTAATTTTTAATTCATTATTAATTTTTTATTCATTTTTCATTTTTTATTCATTAATAATTTTTTATTCATTATTCATTTTTTATTTATTATTAATTTTTTATACATTATTAATTTTGTATACATTATTAATTTTTTATTCATTATTAATTTTTTATTCATTATATATATTTTATTCTTTATTAATTTTTTATTCATTATTAATTTTTTATTCGTTGTTAGTTTTTTATTCATTATGCATTTGTTACTAATTTTTTATTCATTAATCATTTTTTATTCATTATTCACTTGTTATTCATTATTCATTTCTAATTCATTATTTATTTTGTATTAATTATTAATTTTTTATTCTTTATAATTTTTTCTTCAATATTATTTTTTTATTCATAATCAATTTTTTTCATTTTTGCCTTGTTAGTCATTATTAAGTTTTTATTTAATATTCACCTTTTATTCATTAGTCAAATTTTATACATTAATAATTTTTTATTCATTATTCACCTGTTATTCATTATGAATTTTTTATTCATTATGCATTTTTTATTCATAATTAATTTTTAATTCATTATTCACTTGTTATTCATTATTAATGCGTTATTCATTATTCATTTTTTATTCATTATTTATTTGTTGTGAATAAAAAATGAATAATAAATACCAAATGAATAATGATTAAAAAATGAATAATGAATAAAAACTGAATAATGAACAGCAAATGAAAAATGAATAAAAAGAGAATAATTGAAAATTCTGAAATTCTTTGTGAATTGCATTCTTTGTGAATAGCATTCAAATGAATGAAAAAAATTAATTCATTATTCCGAAAAACGAAATTAAATAATTGAAATGAATTATTAATTTTTTTTTTAAAAATAAATGTGAACTAAAAATTTTATTTATAAATCAATTTTGCATTTATTGAATGCATTCTCATTTCGTTATTCACTGATTCACTTTTTTGTGAATAAAATCAAATTGGATGCATTCTTTTATAGCTCTGCCATTTGCATACAAAATGCAACACTGGCGAAATGCAGTTCTAATAAGGCGAAAACAACTAACTTATATTTCTTTAATAATTTTGCAAAACGTCAGCGACTACTGGAGCTAAATTTGGCCTCAATGAGGCAAGAAGATACAGACTGCTGGGTGAAAATTTGGATAGATTACTTTTTTTAAATAAAAACTTTAATTAAAATAATACATTTAACTAAAATTTTCTACTAATTTAATTGAATGGATTTGAAATGTATCAAAATGTTTAAAAATTATTAATTTCAACTCAAGATAAATCGTTTTGCTGCAAACTAATGAATGTAGTCATATAATTTATTTTAATTTATACCCAGCAAAATTTTTGATACAAATGTGGCATGCATTCTTAGGAACACTGCTTCCAGAAGACATCCTATAGATCCAATTGTGATTCTTCTTAGCCTTATCAAGAAGCACTTTCAAGAGACATTCTCATAAACTACTTCTGGAAGACATTCAAATAGCATTTAAATTCAATCAAGATATAAAAAATATACAATATATAATTGTAATAAATGTTTAAGATATTTTCCGTGGGATTTTTTTAATCCCCAACAAAGCCCAACCACTTCCAACACCAAAATGCCGTGAAAATCGAGAAAAGGGATATTTTACGTGGGATTTTTTGCACCCCAACAAAACCCTAACCCAATGCCATTCTCATTCCCAATACCAAAATTGCAAGAAAATTGGGAAAATGGAAATTTCTCCTGGAAAACACCTACTAGAATCCTTTTAATGAAGGGCTCAAAGAAATCTTCCTTTGAAAAAACTCTGGAAGCACTTCTAGAGAAGACTAAGGAAAGCATTTCTTCCAATGACATGCACATGTTAAAAGAATGCCTTCTGGGTATGAAAGTGGAAGGGATGGAGTTCAAGACTTTCCCTTCCACTTTAGCTTCTTTTGGAATCACAGTTTTTGCTGGGTAAGGGCCGAAAGCCCTGACAGTTAGTGCTCCTTTCCCCTCTTTGTAAAATAATAATTTATTGTTATTTTTCATATAATAAATAAAAAAATAAAATAAAAAAATATATACACGATTAAAAATTTTGAACTAATTTTGAATCCATTCTTTGGATTAAAGGAATTTTTTATTCAAAAAGTACTGTTTTTTAATACCGACTTTAGTTTAATTTATTTTAATCTTAAAATAGTTTAAGGTTTGACTATTTTTGAACTTAGAATTTATATTAAGACTTTATATGAAGAACTTGTTAATAAATTGTTTAAAAAAATTGTAAATGAACAGAAAAATTTATAAAACAAAAATCTAAAAAAATTACGAAAGCTTACTTGCATTCGAAGTTAAGCAAAAAAAGCGACACTTTGCTCACAAAGCTGCGATAGATGAGTGGATAAGATGTCGGACCGGTAGACGAGAGGATGTGTGCTTAAATGAGGAGATGGTCAGTGACAAAGTTGATTTTAAGTAAATTTTAGAATGTTTTTTTTTGCGGATTAAAAAGTAATCCTTTTTGGATTAGCAAATTTTAAACTTTTCCTTGGTTTAAAAAGTAATCTTTTTTGGTGTATAAGATATAAGATATGAATTGAATATACGTTTCTTATTTTAAAAACACCTAAAAATCTTTCAGTAAAATCATAGTAAGCAGGCCTAATTGTCAAAAAAATGCCAAAGTGATCGTGAGTTACAAATAATTTTAATCCTGCGTGTGCGTGATTAGAAGACATCGTGAGCGTGCGTGATCTTGGATCTAAATTACATAAGCGCCCCTCGCTAATTATTACACAAACAAGCAAACACATAAGTAAAAGCTTTCTTTGCTAACATAAGCAACGCATGCTGGCAGAGAAAGCGCTTTGCCCGCAAGCAACAGAATGCCCATAAATGTTTGCCCAACTCATCACTTTTACCAACATAACCAGCTTTTTTTATCACACTCAAAAATTCCGTCAGTTCACGCTCATAAACATAGAAAAGCTTCTACCGCACACTTTGACATAAAATTAAAAAACTGCCTTATTAACCATTTTGTGCTTTATTACATTTTTATAAAAATTGTAAATACAATAGAGTCAATACAAAGCAGCATAAAAAAAGCTAAGCAAGAGCAACAAGACACACTAAGAAAGTAAGAAATCTGCTGGCACAAAAAAAAAAATAACTCACTCACTCGGCAAACAATAGAAATGAAGTATGTATTTATTGTGTATTTTTTGTGCTTTTTCATTAGCCAACGCGCAAATCTGACAAAATCCAGCTTATTTTTATTTGATCCCATTTTTACAGCTACTCTTTTTTCAAGCCAATTGATTGTGAGACAAGCTGTTGTCTCGCTGTTTGTGTGTGTCTATGAGTCTATCTTTCGTCTGTCTGTCTTCGTTGGTAGTAAAGTAGTTTTGTTAACACTGTCACGCTATACGACGCTTAGCGCCTAAGTGCAAATTTTTTTAGTGTGCTTTACTTATCCTTAACATCCGCACCCTGTATTATTTCGCTTTTTTGTTATTTTATTCCCTTTATAACCGCTTAAACTCAATTTAAACGCTTTATGTGGCAGCGTGTGTTGGTGTGAGCAGCTTTTATGTTATTGCTTGGGTTTTTTATGGCTTATTCTTTTTCTGCCTGTGTGCATTTTCTTGTAAATTTTCTTTTCTTTATATGCTTTTCTGGTTCTTTTTCTTCGTGACTGCTTTAATAAATTGCATAAATTCTTGTGAAAATCACGTTTGTCAGCAGCGCAAAGGATAATGATATGAGTTGCGCTAGTGAATTTTTTTTACATTTTTTCAACCAATTCTGCCCAACTTACTGTTTTTTTTTTCTTTATTTTTTTCTTATACATATACATTGCTCGGTCTTTGATGTAGCGGTTCTTTAATTTTTTATGAGTTAGCTGAAAGTTAATTAATAAGTTTGAAATTGAAATATTTATGGTTGCCTGGATTAACTTGAAAACTTTGCGTAAAAAGCCTTTCAAGGGTGGCTCAAAAATTGGAAAGCATCTGTTTTTGAAAGAAATAAGTATATGAATAAAAGTTGAAGGAGCAGGTGGGCAGGGCAAGAAATAAAAAAAAACAAGTATTGCTTGAATGAGGTTAAAAGCTTTATTGATTTTAGGTAGGCCAAAAATACCATATTTTGATTTAAATTTGAAAATAAATTCCTACAATTCTCTGTAGCTTTTTAGTTAAAGTCAAAATTTTCATCAGCACCAAAATATTTGAAATCAGCAACTGCTTAAATCTTGAGATAAACGTGTTAATATTCCTCAACTTAAATATTCTTATAAAAATATTTTTATTGCACTACATAAATGCTTTTAATAAGTTTTAGATTAATAAGTTAGATTTGAACCATTTCTAAGGTTTGAAGCATTATTAAATCAAAAAACTTTATTTAAAAATATTAGAGCACTTAATATTAAGTTACATTTCTTAGGGCGCGTTTATAGTGGCGACTTGTTACTTTGCCGAGCGGAACAGAGAGGGAAAAAATAAAATACATTTATATATTTTATATGTTGTTTTTGCTGTTGCGCATTTTCTTCGTTATTACTTGGGATCAAAAGCAAGTGGGTGAACAAATTAAAATAAGCTATCAGTAGCTTTTGCTTTCTTCTAAATTTTTGCATTTGTTGTGCAAAAATCAATCATTTGACATAAATCTGTTATATATGTATGCAGCAGAGCTGTAAGAGAATGCATTCAATTTGATTTTATTCACAGAAAAGTGTGAATCAGTAAATAACGAAATAAAAATGCAGTCAATGAATGCAAAATTGATTTATAAATAAAATTTTCAATTCACATTCATATTTAAAAAATAATTATTCACTTATTTTTTTCATTCATTTCAACTATACATTTTGGTTATTCAGAATAATGAATCAATTTTTTTATTCATTAGAATGCATTTCACAAAGAATGAAATTCACAAAAAAATTCAGAATTTGTAATTTTTCTTTTTTTTATTCATTAATAATTTTTTATTCGTTATTAATTTTTTATTCATTGTTCATTATAAATTTTGTATTCATTATGCATGTTATATTAATTTTTCATATAAAATTCATTATTAATTTTTTATGCATTATTCATTTCTTATTCATTATTCTCTTTTTAGGAATTACTCATTTCTTATTAATATTATTTTTATTCATTATTATTTTTTATTCATTATTATTTTTATTCATTATAATTTTTTTATTCATTATTAATTTTTTATTCATTTTTGGACTAAAAATAAGCCATAGAACAAAAATGAATAACAAATTAATAATGAATACAAAATGAATAATGAATAACAAATGAATAATGAACAAAAAATTAATTATGACTAACAAATGAATAATTAATAAAAAATGAATAATGAATAAAAAATGAAAAACGAATATAAGATTTATAATGAATATCATGTGAATAATGAAAAAAATTAATATTGATTAACAAATCAATAACGCAGAAAAAATGAATAATGAATAACAAATGATTAATAAATAAAAAATTAATATCGAATAAAAAATGAATAATTCTTTGTGGATTGCATTCATTGTGAATAGCATTCAAATGAATTAAAAAGTTGATTCATTATTCTGAATAACGAAAAAAAAAAATAATTGAAATGAATAATTAATATTTTTTTTTAGAAATAAATGTGAATTTTAAATTTTATTTATAAATTAATTTTGGATTCATTGAATGTATTATTATGTCGTTATTCGGTTGTACTAAAATTTCTGTCGAAATAAGCTGGAACAGCAAGTGACTTTAAACGACTTAAAGTGCGTTTCAGCATAAATTTTCGCATTATCGTATCTTGACTTGTTGTCCGCTTGAAGAAAGCAAAAAGCACACACGAAATTACGTGACTTGTTTTATGATTCGATTGACAAAATAAACGGGAAAAACACGTAATATATACAAACAAATTCAAAATAGTCAAAAACCAGCTGCAACAAGTCAGCAACTTAAAGTGACTTAAAGTGCGTTTCAGCATAGTTTTTCGCATTTTCGTTTCTTGACTTGTTGAAAACAGCGGACGTTCGAGGAAAGCCAAAAGCACACACGACTTTTTTGATGTTTCGAGTTTCGAGCTTGACGCGCTCTCAGATCGGCTCGGCAAAGCAACAAGTCGCCATTATAAATGCGCCATTAGATTAAGAGAAGTTCAGACAGAAAACTTTCAAATCTTTTTTGAATAAATATCATACATAGCGTTTAAAGATTAAGTCAATGCAGGCAAGGACCGAAAATAGCAGTTATTTTCAAAATTTCTATTCAAAAAGTCAAATAGAAATAGTAAGTCTATTCGATATTTGAATACAGCTTTGTGATACTTGTTAGCTAAGGAATAATAATCTTAAATGATTTTAATTTATCTGATTTTTTTATAAAAGCCAATATGTAATAATTATTTTTTGAGTAATTTTATTTCGATCAAAAATAAAAGTAAAAATTTGACTTTTATTTTTTTGATCAAATATAAAATTTGTCTAGTCAGCTAAGTGATTGACTCTATTTAGAATTGTTGTTGTTTTTGTTGCCTTCTTTAAAAACTTACTTGATCTAAAGCTCTTTTAAATTAAATTATTACAATTTAATTCATGTAATAATTTCATAGATCATAAAAACTAATTAACTTACTATGGCGGAGCACGACCAAATAAGTTGAATTAATGTCAAATTGATAAAATAATCTAATAATTGATCGATTTCGGTCAAAGTCATGTGTAATTGAACATTTGGTTGGGAAAATAGCCACCTTTCAGTTAGAACACTAGCTTCTGGCGAAGCAAAAAAACTCGTTTCATTTCTATGGTGCATTTCGACAAACTATCGAACACCAATGAATATTGAAATAAATAAAGAAGTAACTAGAACATGTGACAACCCTTGATAGAGCTGATGGCGGTGATCTATAAATAGCCTACTGCTTAAAAAAATGTCATATGATTAGCAGCCATACAATTCAAAAGAATGAATTCCAAATCTGCGCACTCATATACTAGTTTAAACAGTGAATTGATCACAGCTTAATCACTCAAAGAGAAGAGGAATATGTAGCGATTTCCGAAACAGACTGTCTAGTCAGCTAAGTGATTGACTCTATACAGAGTTGTTGTTGTTGTTGTTGCCTTCTTTAAAAACTTACTTGATCTAAAGCTCACAATTTAATTCATAAAATTTGAAATTTGACTTTAATTTTAAATACATTAAAATAAATTCCGCTGATTTTTCATTCTTTCCCAAGTAACAATCTTTCTATTCTCAAAAAGTGGCGAAATTAACAAAATTATTAACACCTTGAACTTCCATTTTTATTTTCAAAAAAGTTTAATTACAAAAACTATTCAAATTCTGTACTATTTACAAGGACTTACACATTTAGAAATCTTAAATTAAATTTGAAACTGTTTTGTCGCTTTGTCGTAAGCTTTGGTTTGAAATTCAGTATTTTCAAAATTCTAAAAGATAATTTTAATACAGCTTTGGTTTTAAATTTAGTACAGGCTTTGCTTAAAATATTAAAAAAAAAATAACAAACACCGTGAGATTTGAACCCACGGCATCTAATTTGTAAGTTCACTAGTCTAACCACTGGGCTATTGCAAACAAACATATGAGCCAAATCTCCTAATATTGAGTCTTAGCATTACCAGGCTAACTTTTTTCGGGTCCAAATCTATATTTGATATACAAATGTACTAGAATTTAGTATAAATTGTATTTAAAACAAAAAAAAAAAAACAATAGAGAATTGTTCTCAAATTTAAACCAAAAAGCTGAAAGGAAAGCTGTAATATTCCTTTTGATTAAAATGTTAGTATAGCAGAATTTTTATTATGAGTAAGTATTTGCAAATTTTAAATTTCAAACTGCAAGTTTTAAAAAAAAATACAGTAATATTTTAGCTGGACTAAAATTTTGTCAAAGTTAGTTGGTACAAATGAAAAATTCAAGTACCGAAAAACATTTTTCAAGTTTATTTTCAATCAAATTCAATCACAAAGACTATTCAAATTCGACACTTATTCCTTATTTTTTCAAGCAATCTATCTTAACTATTTAATGCAAATGTTTTAAAGTTAAAAATTTATCAAAAAGCCAACTAAAAACTCTTTTATTACATCACACTTCTAACCAATCAGCTGTAAAAAATGTTTTCTCTGATTTTTTCGTGTTAAATTGCACAAAGAGAAATAAATTTTACTGTTATCTTTATAAAACTTTAAGTAAATCGCGGTGGCGTGTGGTTCGTGTTTTGTGACTAATAAAAATTATTATGCAAAATGATGACGCCTGTCGACTTTAGATCACACGCTTTGAATAACAAATTTAGTCAGGACAACAGCAGGACGAACAGACTCATGGACGTACGATACAGAACACAGGACTTGCTCGTAACTATGCACGCGTAGCCTCGTAAAACAGCGTGAAGCGGCAAGTAGAAAAAGTTCCCGTTTGCATAAATTTCTTGGTGATGTATTGCAATCGTCTGTGTAGCATCATCGTGGTTTCTAACGGGAAGTTTCGTGGTGAAGTTAATTTGTGAAAATTTTTAATCTATATGTTTGAGCCCGAACAAATTTTTATATATAAAATGACTTATTGACTTAATAAAATGTCTTATTGATCATAAAATCTGAAATGCCACCAAAAAAGGTAATAGCACCATTTATCAAATCGTAAAAATTCTTGTGAAAATAATTAATGGCGTAGTGTGCTTGAAGGCCCAAACATAATAGGCTCAAGCTGGCTGCAGCTAATGTAAAATTTTATACGAATACATAGAAATGATGCGTACAAACCATAATTGCTCAATCACGCTTTTTCGTCAAGTTTCTTTAACTTGATCTGGCTGCAGCCAAAGCGATTCAAATTGAATGCTCCGTAAGGAATCAGCTGCTTTTTCTTCAAACGAATTTAAATTAACATTAACTTATTTTTGCGATTCATTTCTGTTATTACAAATCAACTGAAGGAACCAAATAAAACGAATTGTCGAATTTTTTCAATGACATAAAGACGAGCTCGTTCAAGTCATTTAGGTTAAATTAAGTTTTTGGCAGAACTTGAGCTAGATTTTCGTTGATTTTTTACATCAGCTGCAGCCAGCTTGAGCCTATTATATTTGAGTCTTTAGTTTATTGATTTTCATAGTGTTTTTGGTTTAGAGAGAATTTTTGTTAAGTCTTTTGTTCTCTCCTATCTTGTTCATACCTACTTTCATCGTTGATTACTGTGCAAGGTAGATGCCATCAGTGTTTTAGAGGCTGAACAAATGATATTGAGAACTGTAAACAGGCTTTGAAGGCCTTGCAGCTACATTGTTTATAAGAAATAAGTGATTACAGCATGTGCTCACTTACCACTGGGTTGCTACCACAGCTTTAACGTGCTTTTATACTACACAAACATCATTGAAGAAGGCTGATGCTGCTGCTGCTGCTGCTGCTTCTCCTTTTTTCTAATGGAAGCGGAAATAAACTTTGACATGACATTACAAATGATTATCATGAAAGTGTCGGAACAGAGAGCCAAAGCTCACTCAGTGTCGCAAAAATGAGAAGTGTTCAAGCATGTAGCGTGCTGAGATGCTGACGATTGACAGCGTGCTGCTAGCGTTTCATTAATTTTCTGCTAAAACTATTAGCATCAATTTTTGTCACTCATCCAAAACAATAAACATCAGCGTAGAATGTCATTAAAGCGTCTTTCACATTGTCCTGGCTGGGGACAAGAGGGCCAGAGCAAGAGGCTGATGCGACTGGTTTTATGATGGAAATAAATGCAAAGTGGAGAATTTTTTCGTGATAGCACTTTTTTGATCTAAAGCTGATGACTAGATGAAGAAAAGTAGTTTGTTTTTTGTAGGGTAGTATTCAAAGAGTGATTGGAGTGGAGTAGCACCTTATTGGTTATGCAGAAGACATGGGTTTTGTTCTCTTTTGGGTAAGATTATTATATGTTAAACCTTTGGAGGCACAATACCAAAAACATTTTTATGACTCAAGACACTCTTCAAAATAGAAGTAAAGCCGTGGAAGACGGTTAATAGCCATTCAAAAAAACACAAAAACTTAAAAAAAGAGACAAATTTTTGTGGAAATTTAAAAATATATCGCTGGAAATAACTTCGAATAACATTAAAATAGCTGGAAAATTGGCTAACTGAAAAAGTACTTTGTTTAATCTAAGAAATTTAACAAACTGAGTCATAAGCACGATGTTTTTGTAAAGAAACATTTAATGAACAATTTATGAACATTTAATGAACACTCATTTGAAAGTTGAGTTATTTCTAACAAATTCTTATTTTAAGTAGATACAGTTTTTTGAGTTGGTTTAACAAATTATTGTCAAAATTATTTTGTTTTAATCAAATGAAACAATAATTTTTTTCATATGGTCATAGAGTTATCTATGTCATAGAGTCATTGAGTTATCTAGTAGCGTTATTATTTTGTTTAAAATATATTAGAATGTTTGCAAAATATGATATTTTCGAATGATTAATTTTAAAATTTTAGAAATGTTGATAGGAAATCAATCAAATAATTTGATGTGAGACCTAATGGAATCTTAATATATTAAAGGCAAGCACGCTGCTCCATACCCAATCCCAGTGGGCAATTGCAGGAGTCCGAAGCCATTCTAACTGGCCTGCGTTAGTTTTTTAAAGGCCCTCCACACTCCTTGCAAACACCGTTTTATTGATTGTATGAAATGAGAAAATTTGTCAGTACTTTCGTAGTCGCTTTGCTAAAAAGCCTTTTGTTAAAATTGAATAGACCTTTCACACTCCTTGCAAACACCGTTTTATTGTTTTATTCCGCACTCACTTTGCTAAAAAGCCCTGCTAAAGCGTTTTTTAAAAATGCATTCTTATAGTAATTTCTCATAAGCCCTGATTATACTACTTTGTTTATTATGTTTGCTGTTGCACATAAATCATTTAATAAAAAATTATTAGTAATTAAATAATACATATACATATATTCATAAAAAAATGAAGACAATTTCTTTCATTTGATCACTTAAGGCAATTATATGACAGGTAATTTCGCATTGTAAAACATTTAATTTACATTTTTTTCACATTTAATTTAGATTTTATTTATATGTATATTGTTTAGTACAGATAATATTTAATATATATTTATTAAGGCAATAACATTAAAAGCAATTTGACATTGTAAAATATTTAATTTACATTTAAATAAAGAATCATTAAATGGTCATTAAATAACATGTTTAAAAAAAATTGAGATAATTTTATATTGAGATAAGAAAGAAGGAGCAAAAAGCTATTTTTTCTTCAAGGTAACTCCATACAAAACAGAGACAATGATTTTTTTTAATTAAAAACTAGGAATATGTATACAAAATTAAGACAGCTGATGTAAATGATCACTACAAACAGTTTTACACGAAAAAGTGCAAATTTGGAAATATTGAGTTATGTCACTTTTGAAGAAGGTGTGCGATATGGTCATATAAGGTAATTATATTACAAGTAATTTGGCATTGTAAAATATTTAATTTACATTTAATTTACATTTAATTTATATTTATATTATATAATATTGATATTATTTCTTTCTTTACTTAACATATTTCTTAGACATGTTTGTCTGTATGGTTAATTTTTTTCCACTTTTAATTTTATTTGTTTTTATGTAATTTGCTTTAGTGAGGACATCAGATTTTATGGCTTCTGTAAAAAAATATATATATAAAAAATACAGAAATTTTAATTTAAAATGCTTATCAAATTCGTTGCTCTCATTTCTTTAGTTTTTGAAGAACTTACCAAAAAATATGTGATCAATTTTGCTAAATTCGAGAAAAGCTTTTTTATTCTGAGAGCCATCGTAGTTATATTCAAATAAAAAAGATTATAATAAATAAATAACATTATTTTTATTTTGATATGAAAAATATTAAGGGAAATGTTATCTTTCTGTTATCAAGTTGTTTTAAAACATTTTATTTAATGACTATTTAATGATTCCTTATTTAAATGTAAATGAAATATTATACAATGTCAAAAATCTTTAAATGTAATTGCCTTAATAATCATATATTAAATATTATCTATACGAAACAATATACACATAAATGAAATCTAAATTAAATGTAAAAAAAATTTAAATAAAATGTTTTACAATCTTTCTATTATGAGTTGATGTAAAGATATATTACTAAAATTACGCAATATTTTGATTCTGCCATATAGTGTGCCGTAAAATATTGGTTTTAGGGGATTAACCTTTATTTTTGTATAAAATACTATCGAAGGTAGTTATTAGCGAAAAAACCCATGGAATTATCAAAAGTTATTAGTTATTATATACTGCATTGTATCTTTTTAACGAAGCTTTTTTTATTATTGTTTCTGGAAATGTTTGTTCAACTCCATTATTTAATTAAAGCAGAGTTCCTTTAAAGCATTGACATTTTTTTTTTAAAGTTTTCAGAATGCAAGTAATCAATAAACCTTTTTAGCATATTGAAAATAAAAAGCCTTTCTGGTTTATAGTATAGATTTTAGTTTGCTTGTAATAGTAATTACAAGCTATAATAACAGGCTTGTAATAGTAATTACAAGCTTCTATAATAACATTTAATCCGTAAGATCAATAAACACAAACACAGTACTTTCAACTCGCATTACAGAGAAATAACGTAAACTTATTGCCTTCCTTTTAACAGGTAGGCCTTTTAAAAGTCCTCATCGATGCAGTGATGTTGTGAGGTATGTTGACGTCAAAAGAAGCAGTTATGACTTTTCTTCAAGAGGCCTGACTGAATTGCCCACTGGGATGTCTCTCAAACTGTTCAGCCTGAAAGTATGCACATCTTAATATATAAAAGGCAAGCATGCTGCTGCAGTGTTTCTCAAATTGTAATTATTTTTTGGTAAAGTAATTTTACAAGATGCACTGTTCTCAATAATGTTCAGCCTGAAAGTATGCACAGAAAATATATTTGATGCTTATCAGTGACAATGGCCGCATTCTATCGGAAAAAGCGCTCAGGTAGCGAAGTAGTATAAAATATTTTCGCTATATAAATTGTGACAGCTCAAGGAACATGTTCTATGAGCGTATACCATTCAGCCCGAAAGTTCCACAACATGTTACTTTGCTATCTGAGGGCTTTTTCGGATATAATGCAGCCAATATTGGGTTTCTACAACAGTACTTTTTTGATGTAACTACCTCTTTTTTTTCATCCTTTTATAAAAAATTTCCGTGCTGTTCTGCATGTTGAGAGTTCAGCCCATCTTGCATTGGCTTTAGATGTAGTGTACTCTTTGAGCAGCAGTTTGACAGTTGCCATCAGGACGATCGTTCAGTTTCAAACCAGTGAAGTCACCGATATACCGTTTCTAGCAAGCTCGTCAGCTTTTGCATTTCTACGTATGTCTTTATGCCCAAGTACCCATATTAAGCTAATGTTAAAATAGTTGGACATTTCGCCAAATGCAGCATTTTTTGCAAACTGAACACTATTTTTTATCTAGTTTTACTAGTCTATTAGTAATTTTGTTAAGAAAAAACATGATTAAAATTGAATTATTTGAAAGATTTTACACCGATTAAAATAAATTATAAAATGTTAATGTAGTATTAGATAAGGCTTTACAATTTTTAATGGATAAATGGACATAACTATTTATTATATATTATGCATAAATTTATATGAAGGGAAAAAAACAGATAAAACCTAAAACAGTTATGATTATTCCTCATGTGTATACGAAAAATTTCTCCCTTTCGTGTATATGAAGGTACCCGGGTACCTTTACACTATCTGTATGAAAGAAACTAGATGTGAATGAAAAAATCCAAAGTGACTTTGTAATATTTCATCCTGATTGCATCAGTACATGATTTTCTAAACGTAAAAAATCGACAAAGTTCATAACAGTTCGAATTCGCATGGATTTTACCTGGAGGTACCCGGGTACCTTCGTATAAGACGAAGGGGAAGTACTTAAAAATCTTTTATAAAAACTTGCCAAAACATTTTCTTTGCAATATAAAAACTTTATTGAATAAAAAAATAAATTTTAAGAAGGTACTAAAGATTTCAGTATATAGTTCCTTGGACGAAAGTTATCTTTTTTGCTTTAAAATTGCAAAAGGTACCCGGGTACCTCCGTATACACAGGAGGGTTATTTTTTCACTGGTTACATCGGTTCTTTTGACATTTATTGAAGTTTATTTATTTAGTTTGTCCAAAAGGTCGATGAAAAATTCCGTGTGTGTTTGAAAAGAACCATAATAACAATTTTGTTTTCACAATAAATTATTCCCAACTTGTCAAAAAAAAAAAAAAAAAAATTCAAAAAGATTTTTAAAATTATGACAAGGGCATGATTTAATTATTATAGGTTGTCCATTCGTTTGACAACACCCGTAAATACGTAAAAAAAATATATGCTCTCTCAAAAATAAATGAAAACCAAGATTTTGTGGTTATGTTATGAAAAAAGTTATGTTTCACTGTTTCGTTGTGTATTTTTTTAAAAAAAGTAGTTATTCTATAAAAATGTTGCTGTTATCAGAAAAAAAATTAGGGAACGATTACAATAACTGGTGCGCCACGATTTAAAAATGGTTTTTTGTTCAGAACAAAAAACATGGGTAAATAACTAGTTATCGAATTATCGATTTTTAAAATGTTTTTGCTTGGTGTTTATATCTGTTCAATAAAATATATATATTTTTACCAATATCTAATATATAAAATATTGACATGTCATTAGAAAGATCATGGAATTATCTATTAGAAAAAATACAAATAAAATACATTTGTGCAATTATTTGAATTTTATTAACAGTTTTATCTTGCTTTTGCTTTTAATTTGTGATAAAACAGTTATTTTTTCAAAATTTGCAGCATTAAGGTGTCAAAAATATATTTATTTATATTTAAAGCCTGCAGTTATATCTTTTATTTTATATACAGAAATTCGTATTCGTTTTTTGAATTGACTTTAAGTTTAATATATTTGTTGCGATGACTATTTAATTTAATAAAATGAAAGCTGTTTACCAAACTCATCAGCTCAAAGTTTAAAATGTTTGTCACTGTTTAAATTGAAGCATTAAGATTAAAAGGGAATATGCCAAACTTGACTGTCAAGTCTTGAAGATAATCAAGATAAAGTTGTCATTTCTGTAACCAACTGTAACATTAAAGTAGTTATCAAATACTTGATAAAAACGTGAGGAAAAGTATTTTAGTTATCTCCGATACCTGCGATCTCTAAATAAAGACGATTTAGTCATTTCTAAATTTTTATGTCATTCCTGTAACCACTCATAAAACAGAAATTACTACAAATCAGTTTCATGACGTAGTACCGTGTGACCTCAAGAGAATATAAGTTACTTTAGGGCAGCGATTCTCAAAACTTGCTCTGGAGCTAAGAGCTTTTTAAGCCATGTACACATAAATTCTGGCGTCGCTAAAAAGCTTTCAGTGTGCAAGCTTACTTATTGTATCTCTAGTTTTTCTTTACATTTGTCCATTTTTTAAAATAAAAAGGGCACTTTGCTATATTTAAAAACATGTGCTCAATGAAATTTATCTCTGACCTGACTCTTCTTTTACTAATTGTAACTTTAAAGCTAAAAATTAATATATATTCATATATTTAAAATTTTTTTTTGTGTTATGTGTGTGTACTGTGTGCTGTATACATTTCTTTTATTATTTCAATATTTATTTACACAACAAAATGTTATCATTACTTTTTTAAAAACTCAATAAAATTTGCAATGAAAACAAACAAGTAGTGGAAAACGTAGTAGAAAAAGCAATATCTTTGGGTATTTAGTACTACAAAAAAGTATGATATTTAGGTAACTGAGCTATATCTTGTCATTAAAAATTACTCTTTTGCTCTCCATTTTACGGGTGTTTCAAACGAATAGACAACCTATAGTAATTAAATCATGGACAAGGGCAAAAAAGAGCTTTCTCGTCTGTCACCAGAAATTTGATAGCATTTATGTAACAAAATATTTATAATCAAGTGATTTTTCTTTTGTAAAGGCTGTGTTGTTTTACATAAAAAACTGATTACAAATTTTTATTTAGGTTAATAAAAACCATTAAAAATATAAAACGATGAATAAACAAATTTTAAAAGAACTTCTCTAGTAGAAGAAGTTTCGATTACAGCTGAAATACAAAAGAGATTATGTTTAAGGAGTAATCTTTATACTTTGTTTTCAACAATGTTCTTACACTGGAAAGTGATACAGAAAGCTTTCAGAATATGAGCTCCAGAATTGGCCTGTAATTGATGGAATCACTCAAATATTCTATGATTTTGTAATAAATGGGTCGGAATAAACTTTTAGCTAATCCTTAATCCACAGCAACAAAAGGTTGCTCATCTATTATTTTTGTTGCTGGGTTTCTGTTGCGGTCACTTTTCTCACAACGTTTTAATTACAACAAGAAAAGCCATAAAATGCAAAAGAAGGTATTTTAACTTTATTGCCTGTTGAGTGGCGCATGATGAGTTTTGTCCTTGTGTGCTTGTTGTGCCTCTTTAAATATGTGTTGGTATATATGTTGGTATATTTGTATATTTTCTACATGTTCACAAATCAAAAACAAGAGCATGCTATAAAATCACTTAAAACATTGTTTGTTTTTATTTCCACAAAATTATGAACTGAATTACAGTTAAACGACCACAAACCAAATATACATATGTACGTATGTATGGAAAAATATACAAAATATAGCAATAATAACAACAAAGAATTGCTTAAAACAGCAGCAACAACAACAAATAATAATAGGGAAAAACCGCGTCGAGTAATAAATCAAAATTTATTTCAACACAAACACACGCTTACTCACGCGTCAAATCAACGCACATGCTTGCTATATGAGTATATGTTATTTTTTTTTGCGTTTTGATTGTGTTGTAATGTTTTAACAGTGGGCCTGTGTGTTTGTTTATGTTGTGGTGCTTTATTTCAATGCGGCCAATTTTATTATTTAATCAACACACACACACACACACACACACACACCTGCATTAAATGTAAGGAATTTTACATATATTTTGCTTGAATTTTTGTTCGGAAGGCTTTCATTTTGTTATTTAATTTTAGACTTTTTAAATTTTTTGCAGCTTTTTAACTTTTTTTATACCTATTTTGTTGAGTTTTATAAGTTTCCTACCATAAGTTAGCTTTCTCACTCACACACGCTCATACTCTTACAAATACATACCAACGCAATGTTATCCCAGTGAGCAATTCAGTCAGGCCTCTTGAAAAAAAGGCATGTATTAACTGCTTCTTTTGACGTCAACACTCCTCACAACATCACTGCATCGATGAGGGCTTCTATAAGGCGTACCTTAAAAGGAAGGACAGAAGTTTTAATTATTTTTTTGTGATGCGTATGTGAATTGAAAGTGCTGTGTTTTTGTTTACTGATCTTACGGTTTAAATGTTATTATGGAACAAGCAAACTAAAGTCTATACTAAAATCTAGAAGGGCTTTTTATTTTCAATATGCTTAAAAGGTTTATTGATTACTTGTATACTGAAAACATTAAAAAAATATCAACGCTTAAAAGAAACTCTGCTTTTATTAAATAATGGAGTTGAACTAGCTATTCCAGATAAAATAATTTATAACGCGTTATGAAAGAGGACCAATTCCATGGGTTTTTTGTTAATTACTACCTTCGAAAATATTTTATACAAAAATAAGGGTTAATCCCTTATAACCAATATTTAAAGACACACTAAATGGCAGAATGAAAATATTGCGTAATTTTAGTAATATATCCTTACATCAACTCATAGCTGAAAGATAACATTTTCCATAATATTTCTCATATGAAAATAAAGATAATGTTATTTATTATTTAAGAACCGATATACTCTTAAATCTCGTATATACCTTTATTTATAATAATAAATATTCGGTTTTATGTTTATTTATTTAACCCTATACAATTTTCTCTCAATAAAATTCCTCAAAGTATTCTCATATAAGTTTATAGGCACTAATTATTAGATCCTAGAAATTATCTATAAGGAATTTATTTTTATAAATTTTTTTTCAAGCGGCCAACACTACAAACGTATGTACTATGTACAAAACATTTGTACATTCTACGAATAGCCTCTGTTTGTATTTCTACAAAGATTTTATTCGTAATTCTATCCTAAATTTTTTTTGGGTGTAGTGAATTTGCATTAAAATATTTTTGAATTCGTAACTTTGTACATTCTACAAACGCTAGTTTATAAAAATCTATAATGTATATATTTGTGAACTAATCGAACATTGTTTGATAATATACAAAGCGGTGGCAGCAGCGTACGTATATTTTCTTTGTAGATGAAACGAATGCGTTTGTAAAATATACAAATATTTCTTTGTAGAATGTACAAACGGTCATTTGTATTATTCACAAAGTCGTTCGTAGGCTGAAAAGAACAAACAGCTTTGTACACAGTAAAAAATTTGAGGGTAAATTTTATCTTTTTTATAACATTTGTGTGGTATAAACTTATTTTATTCCAAATAATTTATAAATTTTATACCACTCAATATTATAAAAATAATAAAACAAATATTATTTAAAAATTTTACATGGATATCATGTGTAAATTAAAATATATTCTGGTTCGAAGGGAAAAAATTCACCGAAATCGGGAAATGTATAAATATAGTGGTTTCGATTGGTCTGACGAGAAAAATGGTCTGGAAAAATTTATAAGATTTGATGGTATAAATTTTAAAACATTTTTGGTTTGGATTTATATGTATACAAAATAGTATAAAATTTATGCTCATATTTTTTACTATGTAGAATATAATAATTGTTTTGCACATAGTACGAAGCTTTTTTTGGGTGTATATCAGGCCAGGACTTTTCAAAAGCATTTGACCCTGTTGACCATTTATTACTATGTCAAAATCTAGAGCTTAATTTTGGGTTTTCTATTACTGCGGTCCGTCTGTTATATAATTACTTAGTTGGAAGGTCTCAAAGAGTAAGGTTGGGAAATAGTCTGTCTGCTTTTAACAATTTATCCTGTGGAGTTCCTCAAGGCTCGGTACTTGGTCCGCTTTTATTTGCAATGTTTCTTAATGATATTTTCAGCAAATGCCGTCATGTAACCATGCATGCATATGCTGATGATCTTCAGCTGTACTTGTCCAAACCAATTGAATTATGTATTGAGGTAAATGAAGACATGAGTAAGATAGTAGATTGGGCTAAAGCTAATAAACTTAATCTTAACCCTCTTAAGTCATTTGTTCTACCAATTTTTAAGTTTAGATACTCTTTCTCTGATATACCAGCCATTTTTCTGAACAGAGTCGACTTGAAATTTACAGGTGAAGTTAAAAATCTCGGTTACTATATTAACTCCTCACTTTCCTGTGAAGATCATATAAACTCTGTTGTTTGTAAAGTTTACTATAACCTACGAAACTTGAGGAGAACTGCATCATTTGTGCCTGTTGAGACTAGAAGAAAGCTAGTGATTCAACTCATAATGCCAATAATTTCCTACTCAGAAGTTGTATACAGTAAGCTTGATTTTAGGTCAAAGCTTAAGTTACAACTTGTATTTAATAATGCTGTCAGATACGTTTATGATCTTAAAAAGTTTGACCGTATAAGTCATTTGAGTAATCGAGTACTTGATTGCAATACTTTCAATTATTTGGATGCTAGGAACTGTATTTTTTTGCATAACTTGATTTATACACAAACTCCTAATTATTTATTTAATAAGTTACAGTTTTGTAGATCGACCAGAAATATGAACCTTGTAATCTCTGTATACAATTTTTTTAATTCTAACAGACTCTTTTTTGTGAACTCTACAGAATGTGGAATTCGCTAACTTCAAGAATCAAAAGTATCCGAAATAAGCACAACTTTAAGCATGCAATATTCCAACACTTTTATTGATACTATCTTTCTTCTATTTTCTATTTTATTAATATTATCTTCTTCATTATTTGATAAAGTTTCTTAAAGGTAATTTATACATAAGTCTAATTTCAATTCAATTATAATTTATTGTTAAAATTTAAGCTTATAACTAAATTTCTTGAGTCAAATGCATTTGTTTGTTGATTATAACTTAAATTTAAAATTTGAAATTTAAAGTTAAATTTAGTCGTTGTTTACAATTTTTTTTAATTTAAAATAAGTAATTTAAAATTTTTTGTTTTTATTTATTTGTTGGTTATAACTTGTTGTTATTCTTTGATTTCTTACTGCATTTAAAAGACTTTGTCTTGTATGTGAACATGATAATTGACTTGAATTAATAAATGACATCATTTCGTGACCTTGGCATTCCAAAGAGCTTATGTTAAAAATATAAACATCCTCTTCAAAAGCGACACAGCTCAAAATTTTTAATTTTTTTGTGTGTGTAAAACTGTTCGTAGTGATCATCTACATCGGCTGTCTTAATTTGGTATACATATTCTTAATTTTTAATTAAAAATATCGTTTTGTCTCTGTTTTGTATGAAGTCCCTTGAAAAAAAAAATGGTTATTTGCTTCTCCAGAAAATGTAAAAATTTCGAGTTGTGGCACTTTTGAAGTGCGATATACCAAACAATCTCAAATGAAAAAATTATCTCAATTTTTTTTTAAAACATGTTGCTTAATGATTCTTTATTTAAATGGAAATGAAATATTTTTCAATGTTAAATTGCTTTAAATGTAATTGCCTTAATAAACACATATTAAATTTTATTTACAATAAATAATATACTTATAAATTAAATGTGAAAAAAATGTGAATGAAATATCTTACAATGACAAATTACCTGTAATATTATTACCTAAAATGATCAAATAATATCAAATGAAAAAATTGTCTTAATTTTTTTTTATGAATATAAATTATTTAAGGACTAATGATTTTTATTTAATGATGTTAAAGTGCAATAGCAAACATAATTAAAAAAGTAGTATAATCAGGACTTATGAGAAAGTACTATAAGAATGCATTTTAACAAAAGCGCTTTAAGCAGGCCTTTTTAGCAAAGTGAGTGCGGAAGTACTGACAAATTTTCCCATTCCATACAAACAATTAAACGGTGTTTGCAAGTAGTGTAAAAGGTCTATTAAATTTTAACAAAGGCCTGCTCGAATTACTGCGCAGGGAGCACCTATTTCAGGAATAGTGAATGAAGTGCAATAACCGGGACTAATAAAGAAAGTACTTTAAGAATACATTTTCAAAAAAGCGCATATAGAAAGTCTGTTTAACAAAGCGAGTGCGGAAGTACTGACAAATTTTCCCATTTCATACAAGCAATAAAACGGTGTTTGCAAGGAGTGTAAAAAGCCTATAAAAACCTAACGCCGGCCTTCGGACTCCTTCAATTGCCCACTGGGATGCTTTTGAGTTGCATACACTCACACTCACATAAACATTAATGTGGCCGCAAGTGGCTTTTGCTCAATTTTGGTCCATTTAACGTTGCATATTTTTAAGCGCACATATTTTATGACAGACTTTGTTTTATATTTTTGCCCACATAAACAGCGCATAAAAAATGATCTTCTCTGAAAAGCTTACGTACCTCATAAATTTATGCTGATTTTTTGTTTCATGTTTTTTGTGATTTTTTGTTGTATTTTGTAGCATAAGAGTTTTGTTATGTGTTTATAAAATTTAGATTCTAATTTAACACAATTTCGATGTTGTTGTGTTTTTTTAAACATAAAAAGCAAATTGCAATATAAAAGTCAATATTTTAAAAGCCTCCAAATTTTGTAAGCGTCCAAAATTATGCCTTAATATTTTTTACGCTTTTCATATTGAAAAATATTGAACTTATACATTTACCTTGCATTCGAGTTTAATAGTTCTGCTTTTTACAGATACAATAAGAGCATATATATACAAGATTGATGACATTTACTTTTCCTCGTAGCAACACATATTAGCTTCAGCCACGCAAAATAGGTAATTTTTATTTTTCACATAACTTTTCTCTTCAATGCCAAGAAGTATGCAATCAATTTTTAACAAATATGACTTGTATATAAATTTGATGTTGATTTGAGATGAGCAATTTTTATTCTACACTTAATTTTTATTAGCTTTTTGCACTATATTTAAGACAACAACAAATAAAAAAGTGATGTTTCATTAATTTTCTTTGCCCCATTTTACACTTTATAATTCACAGAAAGTTTATGAGCTAATAAAAAATCATAAATACTTTTATTTTTTCAATATTTAACCTGCTCGTCGCCGCTAGACAAGTTTACTTTTTACTCCCCTTGCCCTAACCCCCTCCCCCCCCCCCGTCAGCACTAACTTTCATAAAAATTCAACCCTGCGAAATATGAGTCGCAGCCGTTATAAATATCTAGATATATACATATTATTTTTGCTGCAGTCACAGAATATCTTGCTCACAAAAGCAGAATTGCGCAAAAAAATATGCAACATTTATTTCAATTGCATTGCTTGAGTGGGCAAAACTGGCAACGTAAGCAGCATGTTGTCGTGGTACAGGGGCGTGCGCGTGGGGGCTTGTGCAAGTAGAATACTGTAAAACAAATGGAAATTTATTGTGCGGAATTTATGGCAACGTTTTTTGTGCTTTATTATTTTTTTCTTATTTTCGTGTTTTGCTTTTTTTGTTTTTCATGGTATAAACCATAGAATAGCTAGTAAAACTATAAGTAAAATTGAAATAAAGCCATGTTAGAATCAAACTTGTCACGGTTTTGGTGTCGTCGTCGTTATGTGCACGCGCATATTTCAACTGCTCAATATTTCCAAGCTCTTATGAGCTTAAAAAGTTTGCACATCGGGGATAAATTATTCAATAATATTATCCTTATCCGTTGGCTTGCATGCTTGCGTGTGTCTGTCTATGGTTTTTATTACTATTGATTCTTGCAGTTAAAGTTTTATTGATTTTGCTGAACTGTTTAACGACAACCGTGGTATGTTGATGATGTTCAAGGCAGGCATGTTAAAGCACTCAACTAAATTGGTTGAGTTGTTTATTAAATTTAATTTCAAAACATTTTTAAAGTACTTTTGATACTACATAATTTTTTTTATGCCTTGATTATAACTATAACAGTTGGTAGGAGCAAGATAAGGTGTCAGTAGGAGAAAGGTTTCAGTTCACTTTAAGCAAAATTTTTTTAATTTAAATAGTTTATAAAATAAAAGGCTCAAAATTTCGTATGTTGTCTCATAAAAAAAAATATTTACTACATTTTGAGGAAACAAGTTTACTCTAGAAATGGATATTTTTAAGCTGTGCAATGATTTTTTTTATTTTTTTTTAAAGATTAAAGAACCAGAACGTTTAGTATTTGATCTGAAAGGAAAAGGATAGATTATTAGAAGAAGAATTGATTGGAACCATACGTTTATTATCGGTTTGGTGGAACAAACGGGAACGACAATTTGTATTGCCTTTAACCAACGCTAGTGTTATGCCTTAACCCGAAACACCCTGTCGTTGCCAAATGCCAACGCAAACACAAACATTTTAAATGTGCTTATTTTAGTTTAAACCATTTTATATTTGCGTTAACAGGTCACTCTGAAAATTTGAAAAAAATTTACTCATAGTGATTCGGGTTAACCTCGGCAAGCATTTCCAGCCCTCAGTTGTTCTTGTCCTTAAATTTCACATTTTCCACAATTTAGCTGTTGATTTTTTGTTTCAATAATTCTTAAATGTAGTAAAGACCAAAGAAAGCGAAAAAAACCTTGTCCGAACCCGGATTCGAATCGATAGTTTGAGTTGATAGTCTAGCACACTCTTCACTAGACTACAAAGGCCGCTAAGAACTTTTCTTTCGTTGTATAGAAAAATTATACGTTGAGAATGGGCACTGTTTTCTACGCGGTAAGAAAAGCCTTTCCTAATTATATTTAGCATCTCTTGCATTTATAATTGAAAATGTTTCCAGATTTATTTAGTAACAAAAATTTAACAACAGCACCAGAGAAAGGAGACAAGTAAAGCAAGAAAAAATGTAATGACAATTTTAAATTTGTCAAGAGATGGCAAAAAGTAGATATTAATATCATTAATATTTTAATGATGGTATTTTAAAATGGTATTAATTTAGACTTTTCATAAGAAAGGGAAATATTTTACTTAATCTTAGTCGCTCTGAATTTTGATTAAAAAGAACAACATATTGTACAAATTTTCTAGTGCGTCAACAGACTTCTTATTTAAAGTAAATTTAAAAATGTAATTTTTTTAATATATTATTTTTATTTTTTTTATTTTTTTATTTTTCAAAGACAATTAAAAAAATTATTTAGCTAAATCTGTGACAGAAAAATATTTTAGGCAAAAGAAAAAAATGTAGAATTTTTAAAAAATAGCTCAATAAAATTAGCTTTGATTACACCTTGCTCATTTATTAAAAAAAAAAAACATAAACGCCCTCTAATAAAATGTATTAAAAGAAAGTCTGAAATCGTTCTTTTTTGGTTATTAAACCACTGCCCCAAGGAAAATCTTGGCTACGAGCCTTTAGTCGACTCACCTTCAAATATAACTTTTTGTTGTTTAAGTAATGCTTTGCTTTGATGTTGCGGCGTGTAAGAGATGAATGTATTATATTTTGTACTCAAAGATAAATCGACCGATATAATTCACATAAGGTTAAGTACAATGTTTTAATAACACAAATGACTTTAAGCTAACAGCAGCATTTTTTGGTCTCATTTTGGTCTTAACAACTATACCATTTAACCTGCTTCAAGATACTTCTTTAAGGGTATATGGCAACTCTGTTTATTAACACTTAATTTAATTTTAAGCATTTTGGTTACATTTTAAAGTGGTTTTTTTATTTCAAATTTTAAAACTAAGAGACAGTTGTGTAAAAAAATAAAATGAGCAACAAAAGAACATAAATATACAACAAAAAGAAAATATTTAATATAAAATAAAAGACATTTCAGCTTAAACACAATTAATATGCAAAATAATGACAAAAAAAACCAACAACTACAACAAAATAAAATACAATGACGGTAAACAACTACAACAATACAATTAAGTAAGCAGCAAGAGTCGGCACAAAATAAGTCTGTCTATTCTGAATGCATGATTCAAAAATAGAACAACACAACAATACAAATAAAAAAAAAAACAAAAAAAAAATACACAAACAGACACAAAAACAAGGACCAACACTAGGAGTAGTGCTTGAAAGGCAACAAAAAATGAAGGGAACATATGAGCAACCACGCAAAAACAACACACACAAAACAAAAGGAGGCTCAATAAAAGCGCAGACAGACAAAAAAAAAGAAAAAAAAAAGAAAAGAATAAAAAATATAAACAGGAAGAAAGCAAAAGAACATTACTGCGGTGGGCCACACAAACTTATGGAGACGCACTCTAACATACATACTCGTTCACATACTCTTGCAGTGAGTTGGACAAACGCACACAGAAAAACACACACAAGCACTCACTCAGTCAAGCGACACATTTAAACAATCATAAGCACAGTGCATAACTTTCCATGAAAATATGCCCTTTAAATCAAAAAACAAACTATACCAAAACATGGATGAAATAAATTGAGAACTTATAGATTCAGAGCATTTGGTATGCAGTCGAACGTAGAACAGGCGCAATCTTAAAGCAAGTTATAAAAACAAATACTGGCAAAGAACAGCTGGCAAAACATGTGCCTAGAAGTGGCAATGCCAAATAATTTCGCATGCAGGCTGCAGAGCAGCACTAGAATACGAGTACAACAAAAGTAGTAGTGGAAGCAACAACACCAACAAAAACATGCCAGAGTATTGGCACTCTAAGCCCAAAAAAGGGCACCAAGATTTATGGGCCAAGCATTTGTCATCTGCGGCATCCATTGAAAACACATTTAAAACTGAACAATTTCTGAGTGTCTTCAAACATATGTGTGTGTGCATATGTTTATGTGTGTGAGCTAAGCACTAAAGCAAACAAACCAAATACACATACACACACACAGCCAATATTTACAAACATTTATGCAGCTTATAATGTGTCGAATAATTGGCAAAAAACTTGTGCGGAATTTAAATGTTGCGGATTTCAATGTAGTTCATGAATTTCAGCAGCACGGACAGCACAAGCAAAATTGTGGTGAGAGGGTGAGGGTGGAAGGAGGGAGGGGGATTTAAAGTAGCGGTCGAATAATTTTTGTAAGAACTTGATTTGAATACTGTTCATTTTTTATGTTCAGTTGTTGGATATATATTTTTGAAATAGTACTTCTATTGAAAAGATAAATCTATGACGATAGGCGATAACAGCTTAGGTCTGATTTGAAAGTTTCGAGAAATCTTGCTTCAAAGTTTTCCATCGACATATAAGTTATATGAAAGGGTCTTTAGTTTTTGTTTCGTAGCTCTGGCTAAGGTCATGTTAGAAGTCTTAGATTTTTTGTATTTATAAAACTATATGCGTGAAACACATCTACATCAATAACTCTCTTCTGCCTTAAGTCGACTTAAGCGGTTATTGCTTATGAACACAAAAATAATACTTAAATTTATTTTCATTTAGGGTGAAAAGATCTACCAGAAAACAACTTAAAGCAATGGTGGCCAAATGGTTTTAAGGCGAAGAAATTCGTCCATCGCCTAAGGGTTGAAATTTATAGAAAACGAAAAAACGACTTTTGATGGAAAGTGGCAAGAACTGACCACTAATAAAAAAAACTACTATAAGGAAATATGCAGGATGGTTAAAAGTAATTTATGCAGTCGCGCATTTCAAGATGACGATTTACTTGCACAATTGTATTGGTCTTAGGTTTGGAACATAGCTGTTAAACTGTGATTACGATTAGTAATCAATTATACTATATTGTATGAGAAGTTTATGATCAGCAATTGATTGCGATTACAAATAATCAACAACTTATTACGATTCCTTGAAGTTACGAAAATAATTAAAAAGAATCAAAAGTAATCAAGACAAATTGAGCTGACTACTTTAAGAAATTATTCAAAAAAATTAAAAAAAAAGTTTTAAAATTAGTCGAATTATTTTTTCTTGATTAATTTTGATTCTTTTTGACTATTTTCGTAATCTGAGGTATTCGTAATTATTTCTTGATTATTTGTAATCATAATTGTAAGATTACGATTACGAACAAAACAGAATTGTACTTAATCAATTGTTTCACATTTTTAAAAAAAATTATCGAGTTACTAATGATTTCGATTAGTAATCATTATTTAACAGCTATGGTTTGGAATGACTATAAGCTTTATATTAGAAAGTAGTTGGGGCACAACGTGAAAGAGTTTAACTCTACCGGTGGCGGCCTTTTCAGCGTTGCTCACCTAAATGCCCTAGAATAGGAGTCTCCAAACTGCACCACCAATCCGGCCCGTGACAGCACTCCTCATGAGCCTGGCATCCGGCCCATCCTTTAGATTATTTAAATAAATCAAATCAAGTAAATGAGGTATACTGAGGTATAATCTGATGCTTTATTTACTGACTTAATACCATAGCTGATGAATAATAATTACTAATCGTAATCATTAGTGATTCGATTATTTTTTTTAAAAAGGTGAAATAATTGATTAAATACGATTATTTTCTTTCTGTTATCGTCATCTAATAATTACGATTAAAAATAATCAAAGATGATTACGATTACTTCAGATTGAAAAAATAATCAAAACGAATCAAAAGCAGTCAAGGAAGAATAAGCCCACTACTTTAAGAAATTATTTAAAAAAATCAGAAAGAGCCAAAAATAATTTCTGAAAGTAGTCGAATTCTTTTTTCTTGATTACTTTTGGTTCTTTTTGCATTTTTTCATAATTTGAAGTAATTGTAACTATTTTTCGATTATTTGTAATCATAATTGTAAGATTACGATTATAAACAGAACAGAATTATAGTTAATCAATTATTTCACATTTAAAAAAAAAATAGCGAATACTAATGATTACGATTAATAATCATTATTAAACAGCTATAGTACTATTACGAACAAAACAGAATTGTACTTAATCAACTGTTTCACATTTTTAAAAAAAAATTATCGAGTTACTAATGATTTCGATTAGTAATCATTATTCAACAGCTATGGTTTGGAATGACTATAAGCTTTATGTTAGAAAGTAGTTGGGGCACAAAAAGAAAGAGTTTAACTCTACCGGTGGCAACCCTTTCCACGTTGCTCACCTAAATGCCCTAGAAAAGGAGTCTCCAAACTACGACCCTCGGGCCAACACTTGCCCGTTAGCACAACCAATCTGGCCTGCGAAGGCGCTCCTGATGAGCCTGGTATTCGGTCCATCCTTTAGTGTATTTAAAAAAATCAAATCAAGCAAAGTAGTTATACAAAATAATAATCTGATGCTTTATTTACTGACTTAAAATCATAGCTGTTAAATAATGATTACTAATCGTAATCATTGGTAATTCGATTTTTTCTGTTCTGTTTTTGTAATCGAAATCTAATAGTTACGATTATAAATAATAAAAAATAATAACGATTACTTTAGATAATGAAAATAATAATTAAGTATCAAAAGTAATCAAGAAAAAATAATCCGACTACTTTCAGAAATAAGTTTTAGATTCTTTTTGATTATGTAAATAATGTCTAAAAGTAGTCGAATTATTTTTTCTTGGTTACTTTTCGACTAACATTAGAAATTTTTTTATATATTTTTATTAAATAAATAATTTCTAAAAGTAGTCGGATTATTTTAAATTGATTACTTTTGATTATTTTTCGTAATTTCAACTAATCGTTATTATTTTTTGATTATTTGTAATCGTAATCAATTACTTATTATAAAATTTTCCTCAAGGATTATATAATGACTACTATTCTTTTTAAAATATGCTATAATTGATTACTAATCGTAATCGCGGTCAAACAGCTATGCTAAAAATACAATAATCCACATAATGAAATAATTATAATTTTGGTTTACTTTTTGAGATTTTTGCAATTGTGACTTTCTTCTGACAACCGCTTGCAGATGTGAATGAAATTTAACTGTGCTAATTATCAGAAGCGGCTAATAAGCATCTTAATCAGTTAACTTGGATCTGTAAACAGTTTTTGTATATTTAATTTTGGAAAATTTTTTTGCGCAGGTATTTCGTTGCAAAAGCAAAAACATGGCCACAACCAAATTTATGTACTTGATCAAATTGTGTGAGTGGAAGAATCTTTTAAAATTGCAGTAATGATGAGTTTTCATATTTTTCTTTCAAAGTATGGCTACATTGCAAATCTATCGTTTCCATGTGAAGTTCTGGGGCTAGGGTTTTAAAATCGATGATTCTGGAAGATCTGGATGTCATTTAAAATTGAGGAAATATCAGGAAAACAAATTTTGAAATTTATTTTTAAAGCCACCAAGCTTTAATTGTAAAATCAACGGGAAAGGGGGTCACAGTTGGGATTAAAACAACGCAATTTTATTTCCAAATGACTTTATATGCGTGTACAAATTAAGCCAAAGGTTGGTTTACTCTTTGCAATCGTTAATTAAGGAATTTCATGTATATATTTAAATTCGTAAAAATGATAACTTCCATAACCACTCATTGTTTTGTAACTAAGCGACCGGACGATTCCTTTCATTCAAGAAAATTTCGATTATTGCTCGTAGCTCAAAAAATCGTTAAAAGCTTTTCCACAACTAAGCCAGCGAACTGTGGTATAATATGGATAGTAGATCACCCCAAAATGCAAAGATATTTTTTCCGCACCACCAGTATTTTCTAACAGACTTGGGTTAAAATTAAGATCTGCATCAAAAAATCGGTATCGTTAGTGGAAAACAATCAAATCAGAGAAAGTGTATGAAAAAAATAATTAATCATTTATGGCATTTGAACGAATCTAATATTGCTTTAGCATTTTTTGACGATCAAATTAATGTTGAAACCAAACGAAAAATGTTGCCAATTTAAGAAGGAATGGACATTCTGACAAAACCAAAAAAGGCTTCTTAGAAGCTGATGGTGTAATGATGACATAATTGTATCTCTTCGCAACTTATAACACACAACTTTTTCCATACAATTTTAATTGAAAAATAACCCTGTAGTTCGGCTGATGGAAGCAAATTCTCTTGGAAATGCCATTTTTCAAGCCTTTACAGGTATGGCCCAATTGGATAGAAGAATTTTAAAGCCTGCATGGTATGGTAATGCATAATGGCATTGATGTGTTAAAAGGACGTACAAAATACGTGGCGAGGGGCATGCCCTTACCACTTGGGGTATGTAAATTGTAAGAAGACGTTACAATGAGGCTTACGATAAACTAAGTATAGTTACTTATATATGCAGCATAGGGTAGCTAATTTTGACAACTTTGACAATAACAACGTGACCTACATAAATTACCAGCCACAACAACAAGACTCACACTCTAGTAGCCATAAAACAGCCGCCAAACATTCTTTTCATACGCCATACAACAGACGACTTATATAATTCCTAAGTAGTTCTTTCTGAAAGCATGTAAATAGACACGACAAAACCAGCTAAGGTAGCATTCCTTTTTAGGTGAGCTCAAGCCTAGTAGCTACTGCCTCGGCTGACCGTCAGGTCTATCGTCAGGGGAGGGTGGCGAACAGTTATTTTTAAGTGTACGATTGCCAACCGATTACCGAAGTGATTACAAACCGATTACCGAATCGATTACCAACAGATTACCAAAGTGATTACCAACTGATTACTGATTACCGAAGCGATTACCAACTGATTACCAGCTTCTAAATCAATTGCCAATTGATGACCGAGTACTAAAGCGATTACCAACTGATTACTAAGCAGACTAGCGACTACCCGAAGCTGCATAACTAAGAGGTTATAATAAGGATAATGCATTCAATAAAGTAACTTTGTGAATTACTCAAAACACTGCGTCTTTTATTTTCAAACTAATTTGTGAGAGTTAGTGGACCTTTTTACAGGACCCATGGAGAGTCTGAGTTTTAACTAAGCCTTTGATAAAACCACGTCACAGAATTCGCATTCCAAGTAGTAGGTTCAAGTTTCAACTTGAAACTGCTGGGAAACTTTTCGAAAGCAAATTATTTATTGTATTTGAATTGTTCAAATGCTTGTGTAAGCAAATTTATTTCATTTCGTTAAAAATTTTTTCTGATTTTTTGTTTTTGGAAATTCCTTTATAGTTATCTATCTAATTATCAATCTATATTCTTGAGGCAAACCTTCTAATTGCCAAAAAATATTCATCCATTCGAGCTCAATTCCGTAGACGCAAGTTTGCTAGGCACATGCCTTTGAAAAACCAAAACTGATATTTTTCTTATTCCTTATTTTATGTTAAAAACGTTATTTATGTTAAAAAAAATAAAAAAATCCAAGTATTTGACATCTTTGGGGGTAAAAAAATAAAAAACCTTTTATATTTTAGCTAAATTATTTATGTAAAAAAATTTATACAACATTTTCTTTTCTTAGTCAAGTGGCAGCAAAAGCCCGAATTGAGGCTAAAGAAGATCACCTCATTTAAATCCACCTTGAAAAAAACAAGGAAGTTTAATATTTTTTATTAACGAGGTGTTTAAGTTGAATTGAATTAAAACAAAGCCCAAACGCTTTCACAACATATAAATGGATCATTATCAATGATTAATGTGTGTAAAACAAGTACTTTGTTAAAATTTAAAATATTTCCATTAAACGAAACTGAAATAAAAATCACTTGTTGGCTTTTTTTTAGAAGTAAAACCAAAAAAAAAAAAAAAATAATAATGAAACGTAATAAATTTCTTAGACTTCGTTAAATTTCCTTCATGATGCAAAAAAAGTAAGTTTTTCCGTTGACTAAAAAATAACTGCAGTATTTTCCTTATTTTAGGTATTCAAACTCAAGTGAAAAAAGAAATTTGTAAAAACAAAATAAATATATCGTTGCTCTCTTTTAAAAAAAGCCAAAAATTAAATTTTTTGATTTTGCACTAAAGAAACACATAACTGTCTATATATTTTTTACATCCAGACCACTATTTTTCAGCCGTTTAAGATAAATGATATCTTGTTGATCGCAAAACTAAACACGCTTTGAGTATCTATTGCTACATCAAGGTGGTTTTATAGCAAAATATTCAACAACTCAAAGTCAAAGTTGAAAAAACTTAAAAAAAAAATTTTAATTTATTAACTCTTCCAGCTATAACTTTTCCAATTCTTGAAAAAACAAAATATTTTTCTATCGCATTTAATAACCTTATTTCATTCAAAATACAAAAAATATTGAAAAATATTGTTGTTTTTACTAATATATTAACAAAGTTATTACGCAACTTGCTCCCTTTACTTACTTGCTGTGCAGTTTCGCCATTGAAAAAGAAAAATCAAAGTGAAACTATAAAATATGGCAGCTCAGTTCCTCTTTTTAATGTGCTGCACCTTCCTCAATGCTGCAGACTATAATTTTGCCTACAATTTCCGTTTCCTGTTACAGTGAAATACAAAGAAAACAACTACAACTACTTAAATTACAATTTTGCGTTATTGTGTTTTTTCTTTGTTTTTGCTGTGTTTTATTTTGGCCAAAACGCTGACTAGCCGGCCCCTGGCTTATACTCGTATAATGCATTCATTTGGGGCACGTTTATTGCGCTACGCCCTGGTACGCTCGAAAGTGCTTTATAGTACAAAGAATAGAGTGAGCGAGTGAGTGATGACTGTGTGCGTGTGTGTGTGAGTGCGAGTGTGTGCTTTTATATATGTTTATACGCTTGTCCATGTGCGTTTGTGCGTGCTCTCAAAGCAGTAATTTAATTTATCGTTTATTTGCCATAAACTTGCAGGCGACCCCAAACGTTCAGGCGCTGCGCTCATTTGTCTGCGTAAATAAATCAATGCTTTACTTTGTGTTTTGTCTTTTTTTTTGCCTTGTCTGTCTGCTAGAAACTGCAAAAACAGACGCGCCACAATTTTGATTTGAGGCCCAAGACGATTTGAAATGGTCGGCTGACTGTTCTGGATCATCGTACCGGCAGCAAAGTCAGTCAAGTGTTCTTTGCAGTATGTGTTTGTTGTGAACATGGAATTTTCATGATTGGTGCGCATTATTATTATTGTATTCGTGATCTTTGCATGCATTGGTATTAGTTCGTTAGCGTTGCATGTAAAAAATATGTAAACATATGTGCCGTAATAGCCAGCTATGAGTATGTGTATGTGTGTGTGTGTGTGTGTTTGCCTCTTCTAAGTGCTTCGCCAGACACACTCAAATTATAAAAGGATGCCAAAGCTTGACGGACGGAAATGATAATGAAAATAAATTTCATGTTGCCAATAATGCGTGAGCTGAAAGCAAATCTATCTCAAATGCAAACACAAACATATAAACTCAATTGTTGACAGCGAATCAACACAAAATATCCTATTGAATATCGAGTATCCTTTGTATAATTTTTGGGTGGTTTTGTTTTTTTTTATGTCTTAATGTTCGAAACGTTGCAGTTACCAGCCGCACGTATAGACGAAACGGCTTTTTTCTATTTAAGTCTTTTTTTTTTGCTGTGCTTTTGTTGGTTTTTAGGATTTGTTGCTCATCATTTTGCTCGTTGATTTGCTATTTGATAGAGGCTTATGTGTATATATGTGGCTGTGTTTATAGTTGTTGTGATGTGTGTGAGTGAGTGAGTGTGTGTGTGTATGAGTCTGTGTGTAGTAGTTTTTTTCTCGTTCTTGTAATGAGGGTTCAAGCATATGTTGCACAAACTCCTTCGAATTATTTTGTATTCTATCAAGCATACCTTTTTTTTATTTGTGTGCAATTTCAAGGAAATCGAGCCGTAAGTAATTGTTTAAATCATCATCAAAATTTAGCCAATTCTTTGAAAACAACATTCAAGTAGAAGATAAGAATCTGTAAAAGCAAGAAAAAAATTGTTTTTAAATTATAAAGAAAAACATATTTTATAATTGAAGGGCTTATTGCAAAAAGTTGATAAGCCACATGATCTAACAAATTAGTTTTTTATGCTGAATACATTACTCAATGCATTTCTAATGAACTCTGAAGAGATTTTGGCTATTTATAATTTATTTTCTAACCTATTTGTAAAGGTTTCCGTGTTCAATGGCAATTCTTCAAACAAAAATTCATTTTTTTAAATTTTAGAGTCGATTATTTCAAATTTTTTTTTTATGTAGCTTATCATGTTCTTGCAATAAGCTCTTCAATTATAGAAATTTTTTAAGACAAAAAGTAAATTTTATCAAATAAAATTTGAAAAAAAAGCTGAAAATTAAAATTAAAATATTATTTTACATAGATGTTAAAATGACCATATCTAATGAACCCATTGAGTTCCCCCCTAAGTGTTGAAAATATAATTTTGCCAGCTTTAAGAAATATATTTTGAATGTTTTAATGGTGTTTTTTCAAAACCTTTTTCGAAAGCAATTTACTTACCATTAGTGATGTAACCCCAAACCAACAAGATTACCCAAAATTATTTTTAGGTTAAAGTTCGTTTAATTATCTTTCCAACGTTAGTTCAATCTTGAATCCACTTTAAAAGTGATTGAGAAACGCATTTTCATAAAAAATTTTTCGCAGTTGTTGTCGATTTTTTAAGTATGATAAAAAAAAATTAATAAAAATCAATAAAAGTGCTTGTAAAATGAATAAAAGTGAAAAATTACAATTTTGTTGCTTACAACGTTATTCGCGAGAACGCTTCTTTTGAGAATTGCACTGTGTAAATCTGCCAAAAATCACGCCAAATTTTTTTTCTTCAAATTAAGTTTTTTATATTTTTGTTAGTAATGATCCATACAAAATACAAACCAAATCGGAAATGATCAATCCATAATTTTTATTTTTCAGTGAGGCAGTGCACCGGATCAATCGCTTGTTTCCCCTTTATCATAAATTGAACCTGAACATTATGCAGTAAAATAGCATTGAATTTTTATTGCAAGTGAATGTTTTACCGAAGAAGTTATGAATTCACTCAAGTATTTCTTCACCTTACTTCAGCAAAATAATTGCACTGAATTAGTTTTCTAACACGAAATAATGATAAATCTAACGGGTTGCTACAACTATGTGAATTATGAAATGGCCATCTCTCGATATGCGTGCTCATATTCAATGCCACTTAATTTTTTGTTTTTTAGTTTCTGTATTACGAACAGAAATCACTCAACTCCAAAAAGTTTTGTCAATACTTCGCCATATTGATCACAAAGTTTTTCAAAATTTTTATTGGTTTGAACTTTTTCCAATTAAATTACTTCACCACCTTTTTTTCTCAACATATTTGTGTTATCACGTTAAAATTAACAACATTATTTTGTTGTTTAACGCAGTTTTTTTTTTAAATACGTCCTAAAAAAATTAATCAAATTTATCCTTGTTCGCCCTCAAAATGATGTCGTAACAAAACTGTTCTATTCTTGAAACTTTCAATTTCGATGTCGAAAGCGTTGTTTTATAGGCAGTGACTTCTTTCATTTATTGAGCAAACGACGTACAGTGGCGACATTTCTAAAAAGTGGTTGCGAAAATCAATTTTGGTGTGGTGATAAGCAATTGCATTAAGCTCGCGAAAGTAAAATTTGAATTTATTTAGAGAAATGGTTCGCTTTGTAGAGCTGGTTAAAGTTGCTTTTTTCGAGCTTCTTAATTTTTTTTTTTGCAGCTCAAGATAAGGTTAAAATTTTTCTCCAATTTATGAAAGAAAAATGATTTTTTTTTTTGCATATATAACATAAGCGATCTTTGTACTATCAACGAGCACTAAGAGAAATACTTAAATTTTTTTTTTAATGTAGGAGGTGACTGTACTTTTCTGAATCACTATTTTTACTCATTTTTTCAACTACGAATGGACTTTAAAAAAAAAGTTCGCAAAAGTTTAGGTTCCGACTGCAAAAACTAAATTTTTTTAACACAATGCAAAAAATTTTACTATCGGGAAAATGAGTTATAACGATTTTTATCAGGAAACCTTTGACTTTTTTCATGCTCTTGCAGTTGAACTTGCAATGCGCGTGTTCTGGCATTTTTGATTATAAAATTCAATACTGATCCAAAAAACTATGCGAATAACTCACAAATTTCTCGGTTATTATTCGTGATAGCGTCCTTAAATTCCATAAATTTAGGAAACCCAAAGCATTTTCGATTTTCGTTTAAAAAATCCAAAAGGACTTAGGGTTGTATATTATATTTTTATCCATTACACTGATATATTTTTTATATAAAAAGTTTGCCAAAAAGTCAAAATCACGTCTGAGTTGCATTAATAAATGTTTATCTACATCATAATTAGTATGTGTGAATCTTTTGTGCGCCTTGTTTCTCAGGTTTTTGAGGTGAGACAATCTATGATTGTACCAAGGCAATTTAAAAGTTTTTTTTTGTGATTTAAATGTACATACATATTCACTGCTTCTTCTAAAATTTTCTTAAATATTTTATACATATCTGTTAAATTTAAAAAACCAATTACGGTGCTCCAGTCAATGGCATTAAAATAATTTTTCAAGGAGTTGAAATTTGCTTTATGGAAATTGTACGTAAAACTAACATTTTCTACTGAGTTATTTGTAAATTCAGTAATATTGAAAATAAGCATAGTTGCTTTATGAAGAAAAGATTCGGAAGTTAAAGGAATGTCACATTTAAATAACTCATACTTAGTATCATTATTAATAAAAATCAAGTCTAGAATTCGAACATAATAGAACATAAATTTTTGCTTACTATGGTTGACGGGAAAGTGGTCAACGAATTGACTCATACAACAGACACAAAAATGTGTCCAATTTGTAAAAGAACCCAAAGCAAATTTCAAAGCACCGACAAAAACATCGAATTGGCAACAATATTGATGAACACACTGCAAATAAGGAGAAACAAGCTGCGAGGAAATAAACAATTCACGAAGAATTCCGCAACGAAATTGGAATAAGAGTTCACAAACCGCTACAAGGATTTGGAAATACGCGTGATTTAAACACAGCTAGCACATTTTTAGATAAAAATGAGATAACCACAGAGATAGCGGGTGTTGGCAGAGAGATCATTAAAAGGTTGCAAGTTATCCTCAATGTCTTGAACTGCAACGAAAACATAAACCCAGAAAAATATGGGATATACGATACAGAAACAGCCGATTTAGTCCATAAAAATACATATACTGGAAAAAGGTTCACACCTACACTGCATATAGTCCTGGTGCATGGTAGAGACATCATAGAATATCAGTCCTTACCAATTGGAGAATTGTTCGAAGAAGCACAATAATGGACTATAAAAAATACAGATACCTAAATACCTGCACGATTTCTTGAAAACAGCATTAAGGCATGCAGGAACTCAAAAAGAGTTAAAAAAATATATTCCCCAGAAATGTTAGATTTATTTGATAATTATATAAATATCGATATATGTTTACAAAAAATTTAGGTTATGCTTGTAAATTATAGGTGCTCACATAAAACTGAAAGTTATACAAATTTTTTAAGCTTTTTTCAAATAAATAAGGCTATACTGAAAAATTCGTTTTTATAGATTTTCACACTTCAGAAAGCCTGCCTTCAAAAAGTAATTCCTTAGCGTCCTTAAGTGTTAGAGCTGTTTTATTTTATAGTAATATTGAGATACCTCAATTAGTTTAGAAGATCAAATGATTTGCATTTGATTTGCAAAGTGTTTAAAATTTTTTTTCAGCGTAGAAAGAAATTTTATTTAATTATGTATTTGTTCTCAGCAACCATAAATTAATCATAATTCATATTTTTAATAATTTCTTTCTAAGAAAATACTCATATGGAGAACTTCATATTCATAATTTGAACATCTATAAGAAAGTCTAACCTTGGTCATGAATACCATAGCAATCCTATAAAAAATTCAAATAAAATTTTGTGCAATAAAAGCTGTATGATTTTTTTGTCTTTTTTAAAAAAAAAAAAAAAAAATACGGAGATATCTTAATTCATTCAGAAGTTATGATTTTTGAAACGAGAAATGTCAAATATTGCCACTGTGCGACGTAGAAATAATGTTTAAAATTTTGTTCTTAAAAAATTGTGCAACAGATTTTAATCAATACAAAAGAAAAAACCATCATGTAAGTAAAATTTCACAACTTATTTGACATTGAAATATAAAAAAAATAATTATATGTGGGTTCAAGAAGCAGACAATAGGAATGCAGTTCAAACAATTGGTAGACGAGAAGATGACAACAAAAGAAATCGCTGAAGATTCAACCAAAAGGTCAATCGATGAACAAAATGCCTTTTGAAAGAACCTTATTAATAAACTTTAAGCATGTGAGCCACCTACCAGAGACATGGCAGGACAGAAGATGCTAAAAATTTAGTCTTTATAAACCTAAACGTCAACCTGGAAAATTTACCATTAAGTATGGTTCAGCGGAACGTTAAAACTCCCACCCATCCCAAAAAACCAATTTCGATATCGGCTCTTTGCTACATCAGCTACGAACGCTCAGATTTTTTTCCTAGACTTTGCAGGTTTTACTGCATGGAGGTACTCGTATACTTCGTGATGTTGGTTCGTTAGGAATCAACCTTCAGGGTCTTACTGTGGACTCACAAGGGTCTTGGTCTATGAACTCGTTTAGATCTTTATTTACACTTGATTGTTAACAAATTTTTCTTTAATTAAAGTAGCGAGCCACTGAATCAAAGTTGAATGCTGGGGCCGTAAAGACGTTTATTTAGATACAGTTGCAAGCGGAAAGTAAGTTTGATACACCTTTGATTTTGTACCGGTTCAGTGAATAATTTATGGATGCTTTACAACGATATGCTGCTGCATTAAAATATAACTTTGAAATTTCCTTAGAATGTAATTGTTTATTGTTTGATGTTTATTTGTCTGACATTTAATTGAATATATTTTTAAGTGTAAATAACAAGCCCTTTTTGAGGGCACCGATAAAGTGGATTGGCCGCTCGTATGCAATAATAGGGTATAATTCTACTGTCGTAAGTGAAACTTATCGTCGGAATTATGTTCAAAGTGAGCTCTCAACAACGAAATTTACTCGATATGAGTTCAAGAATAAGAGTGGATGTTACTACATTTTCAATTATTTTTTACTTTACCAAAAAATTACATATTATAACTGTTCATAATTTTCTATTATTATTATTATTTAATTTTTTTATTGTATTGTTTAAGTATTTGACTATTTTGACTTTAAGGCTCAATAATGAAAGAAATGTATAATAAACTGTTTATATAATTCCTCAACCTAAATTTTAAAAAAGTAACGTTAATCTATAATATGAAACGTAAGAGAGGTTAAAAGATTTTAGGAAAAAATTTGAAGTTTTAAAATAGCAAATCGAATTTGAATCAAAAAATTTTTAACGCCATGAAAGAATCTGATATTGCTGCTACATAAGTCCTTAACATTGGTAAACTTCTGGCACAATATCACTCGATGTTAATAACCTATGAAATAATTCTTTAAAACTGCAAATATAAACATAATTGTATCGATCATAAATTTCTACAATAAATGATACTGCACAAAGTTAAATTTTTTCTAGTTTCTCTAAGGTCATAAATTATGTATAGTTGTTTTCTTTAATTTTTATTCTTTTTAACTTAGTTTTTTTTGTAAAAGTCCTATAATGAACATACATTTTTTTTAAGTAAATTTATTTTGCAAAGCGAAAAGTTCCGCTCAAGAAAGAAAGTTCCATTTGAACCTTAATTCATTGAATTAATTGTGCAAAACTCTTCAAGTATATATTGCCCATAAAATTTAAACTTGATGTTTTTAGAGCTCTTTTGATATCGTATAAATTAAGTAGCAATAGAAACTTTGTAGAACAAAACAGAAGCAAAAAAACACAAAAACAAGATATTGAACTAGTAGTAGAAAAAATAAAATTGAACACCAATAAAAACTTATACACAACCGGAAGCAACTTTTCAAAACCAATTAGCGCGTGCACTCGTTCGTACGAGCTTGATTGGTAAAGCTACATGTATATGAATGTGTACGCACACATACACATTCAGCTGTAAACACTAAGTCAACCACACACACAGCCGCATCAACAAATCGAAGAAAACAGCACAACCAAGATTGCATATTTATAGCTGTCTGTGCAATTATATGTGGCAACCAATACCAACGCAAAACTGTTCAATATCATTCTGTGTTTGGCTGCTGTCTGCAATATATTTGTTTTAATCCGATTGCCAGAACTTTGCCGCAAAAAAAAAAGAAAGAAAGCAATTCGTGCAAGTTTTCATCTTGAATTCAGCAAAAAGTTTAAGAAAGAATTAAGTTGTAGGGGAAGAAAAAAAAATTTAGTTGCACTTTTAAAAGTGCTTTAATGCTATTTTTACGACAGTTTAAAATTTTTCATTGTGGTATTTTCAACAAATGCTATCTGGAAGCTTTTAGTTCTTTAAGATATAATTTAAGTGAATTTTAATATGCATATTAATCTTATAGAACTTGAAAAAAGTGAAATCTAAAGCAACTGTTATTGCATTAATACAATGTGTTTTTCTTGTGCGTTAGCTTCATAGTTCTTTTAATAGTTCAAACAGTTTTTGCTATATAGCTATTTAGTTTCCTTCGCTATAGTTTTTCACTTTAAAGAAATTACCAGAAAGATTGATGTTCAATTCTGTGACTTTTGGTCAAAGCAGTTTCATTTAAAATTGTTGCATTGTACTAAATTATAATTGTTCCTTCAATTAGTTACGCTATTTTATTCAATGATAAATTTCCTCTCAAAAAATCGAATATTTAGAAAATAAAAATGATAGGAATTTGTTAGGCAAATGCAATAATCTATGATAAACCCATAGAAATTAACTAGGCAGTCCTTGCGACTATGGAAAAAATCGACTGGTAGCATTAATAGGTTATTTTTTTTTTAAAGTAAGTGAGTTTAAACCACAAAATTTAAACTGTTAAATGTATATCAACTAACCATACCCACTAAAAGCTTTAAAAAAATAAAACTAAGCACACTCAAATTAACACTTGAAAGAATATGTTAATATTTGTCAAACTTTGCAAACATCGAAAATTAAACGATTCAATTTAAATGCAAACTCATATAATTTCGAGCTCTTCATGCACGAGAAAAATTCAACAACAACTGTCAGCATTGCAAAGCTACTCAGTACTCTTCATCTTGAGTTTAAAAGTCAACAATGATTTTTAATTAAGAATCTTAAGCTCACAACTCAGTTAAGAGAGTTGATTTAAACTATCAACTAACAGAAATGAACACAAAAAAAAAAAACAAAACTGAACAGCAAGTTTGAAGCGTTGTCAATAAAGCTTAAAATGTGCAAAAGTGTGAAAGTTAACTGTAAATAGAATAAGCTCACAATGAATGTGGTGGTGTCAAAGCACAGCTACGCCCTGGCATGCTTTTCCACATACATACATACATACATACATGTATGTTTATATGCAACATTGACACTTGGAGGAGCCAGCAAGAAGATTTTAAAGTTTTGTTTGCATTCTTATTACTTTTGTTGTTGTTGCGGAAAACTTTTTCCTTCAAGCTTTAAAGACATATGGTCACACACATGCACACTTTTGGGGAGAGCTTAAAACAAGTATGGGTGGAATATTTAAAAAAATTGTGACTCAGAGTTGAGTGTTCAGCATATGTTGCTGCACGCCCACAATCAGCCATCTACTGCATAGCAAAGATATAAATAAAATTCTAATAAAAAGGACGAAAAAGATTTTGTTGTAATTTGCTCATGTTACACACGTTATTCTACCCTCTTTGTTTTTTGGCACCCTCGCATTTGACTGTTTTGCCCTTAACGTCTCTTTATTGCTCGACACTGCTCTCTGCTTCTCTTTTAGCGATCTATGAACGCGCAACAGAGTTTATCACGATAAGTAAAACTTTTGAGCAGCGCAGAGATTTGCAAAAAAAAGCTGAAATTTCAAAATAGCAAAAAAGAATTTGAATCAAAGTAATTCTTAACGCCATGAAAGAATCTGTTGGGAAAAAGTGCTGCTACATGCTCGTAAGTTCATGATGGCGAACTTCCGGCACAATGTCACTAGACGTTGTGTGAAGAGACATACGTATGTGAAGCTCATTGTGCAGCTATGCACTTGTGTGTGTATGTGTGCTTAACATCTGCATTTCCGTTCGTGCTGTTGCGCTGCAGCTAATGGAATGTGTGAAAATGTGCAAATTTGCAAGAAAAGCTCAAAGAAAAGCATTGTAAATTCAAACTTTTTTTCATATGTACATTTTTACGTATACAAAGTAAGAGTCCTGGTACAAAATTAAATTATGGGCGCCTATTTTATAAAGAGAGTTTATTTTTTTTAATCAACTTTTAAGTGTTAAAATAAATTGCACAAAAATAATGTCACATTAAAGCAATATTTTTTTATTTCTGAATGAACTAAATGATCAATTCTTCCTTTGCATTAAAAAGGTAAAAAGAAAAGTCTATTTCCGCTGTTTAAAGTAACAAATCTGCAAATGTTTTTTAAGCACATAAAAAAAAAATAACAAAACAAAATTTTATTTAACAAAATTAATGCCAACGCTGAATGCAATTCACTCTACAAATTAATTTTTTTTTGTACGTGAAGTAACATATCAAATTATGTGAATTGCATTAATATGAATTTTGAGGCTTACAGCCCTATTCTGGCAAATTAACAAATTGTTAACCAGTATTTTGAATATTTTTATGTGTTTGTTGTTTTCAATACAAAATTTAAAGCTCAAAAAACAAAATTTGTTAATGAAATTGTCAATAACTGAAAAGCAGTTGACAATTTTTAGCAAACTTTTTTATTTTTGAGCTTCAAATTTTGTTCAAATAAAAAAAATTACAACAAACTCATAGAAATTTTCAAAATACTGGTTAAAAATTTGTTAATTTGTTAGAATAGGGCTGTTATACAAATTTTTTCATTATGTATGGATAAAGTTTTTGAATTTTTTTAAAAGAAGCAATTTTTAAATAAGACAAAACGAGAATAAGCTTACCTATGTTGGCAAAAAATTTAGCATAAAGTTTTTAAAAAAGTTGTTGTAAGTTCAATTATCCAAATATTAAGGAAATAAAGAATGCCTATGTAGGCATTCAAGCAATAGACTCAATAGACTCCTACATAGCTAATTCGATTAGCATAAAAATTTGCAATCACGAGTTTTTGGTTACGGTAAGTGTTTAAGTCGTATCTATTTTGCTTGATCTCGAACACAAGTAAACGCTATAGTACAAATATTTACAAAAACTGCGAACAATCCTAAGTCGCTTATTCCATTAGCAAGAAAATTTGTATGTTAGCGTTTTCGGGTACGATGATTTCTTTTGGTGCTATTTTTTTGCTATACTTTGACAACCAGAGGGCGCTGTAGTACAAATCTCTTACAAAATCATGAAAAACTCCTTTACAGCTCTTCCGATTAGCATTCATATTTGTGTGTTGGAGTTTTAAAAAACGGTTTCCGATTAAGTTTTAGCTATTTTACTCTATTTTAAAAATCAGATGCTGCTGTAGTATAAATTTCTCAAAAAATCTTATAAAACTTATAAGTCTATCATCCGATTAACATAAAAATTGGTATTTAAGAGTTTTTTTTTTGGTACAGCGAGTGTTTTAATTTAAATTTTTTCTCGATCTCGAACATAAGAGGGTGCTATAGTATAAATATTTTATAAAAATTCTGAAAAACCTTAACCGCTCATTTCATTAGCTTGACAACTTGCATGCAGGTGTTTTCGGGTGCAATAATTTCTTTTGATGTTGTAGGTTTTGCTATACCGTGATCATTGGTCGGCGCTAATCAAAAACTACTAAAAAGAATACAAAGTCGATAAATACACCAAAAGGTTTGTAATTACCCTAGACAAAAAAATTGTGTCCTTGAAAAAATTTGTAAGTTTAGTATAACTGGAATTTTCTTTTTTTTCAAGTAGGTCCCTTGAAAAACCAAACCATAAAATCCAAATGGTCGCCATAAAATCCAAACCATATGTTGGAGGAAGACGATTCATGCACCAAAATGCTGGCAACTACATTAATCTGAAGATTGGTAAAGGTAACATTAGAAGGCGCTTCGCTTTATCTCTTATATTTTAGAAGATATGGGTGCATGGAAATTATTTTGAATTTTTTAAATAACTTTTTTTTCGCCATAAAATCCAAATCATATATTGGTAAAGTACGATTTTACCACCAAAATGTTAGTTATTACTCTAGACAAAACTGCATCCTTGGCAAAATTAAAATAACTCTATATGTGATTTAATTTTCATGTCCTTTTTTTATAATTTTTGTTGTTTTTTTTCCATAAAATCCAAAAATCCATAAATTTTATATCGGACAAGGACGATTCAAGCACCAAAATGCTCGCCATTACATTGTCCTTAAGCCGTATTCAGCCGCAGTCGAAACACATTTGGTCTATCTCTTCTAGTTTAGGAGATATAGCCATTTGTCGTGATGCGATGTGAGTAGACATGACTTGACGTGGGTGTACGTGACTTGACGTAAGTTGACTTGAGTAGAATTACGTACTATTAAAAAGAATTCAAAGACGATTTATACATCCAATTGTGTGTATTTACTCTAGATACAAAACTACATCCTTGGAAAAATTTTAAAATTTAGCGTAACTGAAATTTTGTTCAAGTAGGTAGGTTCCTTCAAAATTCAAACCATAAAATCCAAATGGTCGTCATAAAATCCAAACCATATGTTGGATAAAGACGATTCATGCACCTGCTGGCAGCTACATTTATCTTAAGATTGGTAAAAGTAAAATAGGAAGGCGTTTCTCTTTATCTCTTATATTTTAGAAGTAAAATTAGCTTAGAAGTATGAAAATTATTTCGAATTTTTTATATAACTTTTTTTTTTGTTTTTTCGTCATAAAATCAAAACCATATGTTGGTTAAGTACGACTTAACCACCAAAATGTTTGTAATTAGTCTAGACAAAAAACTGCATCCTTGAAAAAATTAAAATAACTGTAACAGTAATTTTATTTTCATGTCCCTTTTGGTGAATTACTTTTTCGTTTTTTTTTTCGTAAAATCCTAAAACCCATAAACTACATATAGGACAAGTGTAATTCATGCACCAAAATGCTCGCCATTATATTGTACTTCAGTCGTGTTACGACGCAGTCGAAACACATTTTGGCCTTACTCTTATGGTTTAGGAGATATAGCCGTTTGTCGTGATGTGATATGAGTTGACATAACTTAACGTGAGTGGAATTACATTCTATTAAAAGGAATACAAAGGCGATTAATACACCAAATTGTTTGTAATTACTCTAGATACAAAACTGCATCCTTGGAAAAATTTTTTAATTTAGCTTAACTGAAATTTTTTTTCAAATTGGTAGGTCCTTTGATAATTCAAACTACAAAATCCAAACCATATGTTGGAAAAAGACGATTTATGCACCAAAATGCTGTCAATTACATTTATTTACATTGGCAAAATATTGAAGAAGAAAGCTTTTGTTCTATTTCTTATAGTTTAGGAAATATAGCCGAATTTAGGCAAAAACATGCTCCAGAAAACTACTCATAACTTCTAAATTAATAAGTTGTGCAGTCAATGTTTTTTTGAAAAAATAGTTATTAAAGACATACTAAAAGAAAAAAAATATTAAAAATAAGTTTTTTTTGGCATTTTAAACTTTTTGAAATTTTGCAATTTTTCCATAAAAATTTGTGCAAAAATATGAACTGCAAAATTATCTATTACTTCTTTGTTTGAGAACTGTCACAAACCAAACTTAAAAATAATAGCAAAAATAGCAAAAATTTAGTTAATTTTTTTACGAATCGCCAATGTTTTTTTCTTTTTAGTTTTGCAAACAATGCAGGACTGTGCGACATATACAATAATCCCTAATTTAGCACACTTTAAAAAGCAAAGTGAATACTTAAATTTTCCCTTTATTCGTTGTAAATTTTTAATGAACTCTTTTTCAGTATATATATTATATCAAGAGCTTATATTCAATATGACCTATCTACAGAAGTAACTTTTTTCAGGAGAGCCAAAAAAACTATTTAAATCTTTCAGTGTGTATTTATATTCACCAACCAAAGTACCAGACTATTGTATTAAAAGAATGACAAGCTACCATAAGCAAAAAAAAAAAAAAAAAAAAAAAAAATAGTGAAATCTCGTACTTTTCGTTTAAGTGTAGATAGGTTGTTTTGTATTTCAAATATATTTTTTTTTTCTTACATGAAATCAGTAGATAAGTCTTTTTATTCAATAGGAAAAGTAAGTGCTTCATAAATTCATTGACGATTTTATTCAGATTTTAAGAAAAGTTTATTGATAACAGTATTAACACAAACAAGAAAAAAGTGTCAAAATAGCTGTAAAGAATGAGATTGGTCTATTAATTCTATTGCTTACATTTTTTCAATATTATCATAAAAATATTGATATTCTGTTAAAATTACAGAATTCATATCTTGCAAATGGTTGCACTTTTATGCTTGATAGGCAGCAACAAAAGCAAGCCGTACTAGGTAATGCTGATGTTGATGGTATCGGCACTTCTGTGCGGCGCAAAATAGTTTTTTTTTTTGTGTTTGAAGTTAGTTAAAAAAGTTGCGCATTTTCATTTTGGAATAATCACTGCCTAATTATTTTTTAAAATTTAAAGAATTTCATTCGATTTTAAAAGAACCTGTTACTAATCCAATATCTTCCTCCGCTGACGATGCATAATATACTTCTATGTTTTTCAATGCATTTCCTTCTCTATTTAGCCCTGCCATTGTATAATTCCGAAAAATTGTGTAGATGAGTCCTTTTGTATTCACAAACAAAAAAAAAATATTGTAGATAAGTCAAACATTAAAAGAGGAAAGCTTTGCTAAACTCTCTTTTATTTTTTATTAAAATAAATCTCATAGGTGGCAGCTGAGTAAACGATTTCTTTGACATAAAAAACACATTTTCGAGGAAAATTTAGATAGGTCAAATTGAATATTGAACATTTTTTATTTGAAAACTTTTTTCATAGAACTTAAAATCAAATAATAAATAAAATAAAGCTTTTCGACTTGGTCATGAATTTAGCAGACGAGCAACAAAATGTCTAGGATAAAAAAATATAATAAAAACTTATTGCATAATACTAAATATTTCGTAGGAAATCCTTTACTCTTAATTACTGCATCTCATATCCTTGTTAAACTTTCGACCAAAGCCTCACAACGGTACTTTGGATTTCCGTCCACAAATCTGGCATAGTTTTGGGTTTTACTGTTAGTATTTGCTGCTTGATACCTCCACAGTTTCTCAATTGGGTTTCGGTCCGGTGATTGCGGTGGCCACTTCAAAATATCAACATAGTTGTCTTCCGAGCAACTCTTTACTGTATGAGCACTGTGCTTTGCATCATTATCCTCAAACTTTGATTCATCCCTCCAAAGCACATTTTTCCTAAAATTCGTTGGCTTTTTAAGTCTGCTTTTGCAAACGCAAGTCTACATTTAATATTTTTTCAGACCCATGTGGTGTGTGTTGGGCGCAAATTGTTTTCATTCAAGAGTCTTCTTATGGCTTTTGAGGACGAATTTATGCCATATTTTGATGAAATTAAATTTTCAATTTTATTTGAGGTCTTAAAAGGATCACTAAGTGAAGCTCTATAAATCAAATGGCTCTCTGTTGCTATTGTTTTTCACGCTCTAGGTCGCTATTTTACATTTTTAATACTCTAATACTGCTCTAAATTTTGAAATGTGCTATATACACGCTCAGAAATCTTGGATTAAATTCTAATACAAACTGTATTGTATATATGACCACACCAGAATTGTATTACAATCTAATACACTACATATATTACAATTGATTTTTATTCTCTCATGGGACTTAATTTTAATACATGCTTGTATTAAAATATTTTTGACAAAAAAAAAAAAATTAACGAAACATGTGGGATTCGAACCCAGTACGTTTAGGTTATAAGTTCTTGGCTCTACCAACTGCTCTATGAAGCCACATGTATAAATAAATGATAAACATGCATAAGAGCCGAACCAAGCCGAACGCTGTTTTTAAAGACTAATCCAAACTGTATTAAAAAGTATTCCAGGTTTTATTAAAAAATGTCTGATATTTTGAAGAGTTTTAATTCTAATAGAAAAAGTATTAAAAAATGCATGATTCCAACGATTGGATTAAAATTAATTCCAAGATTTCTGAGCGTGTAATAACTTTCAAGATCATCTTAGACGCAGAGAAATCTCTGAAACTGTGCTTCTACCATTTTTCATTTGCTAAATCAATTGCGGCTGAGCCTCTGAAAATAAGTAGCCTTTCGTCATAACTTTCTGCAATTTTTTGTTAGAACTCAAATAGAAACTTAATCAATTTAGTATACATATCTTACCAGTAAAGTTTAATTAAAAAAAATAAAATTAAAAAAATTAAGCAGTAATTCTAACCTGTGCTAAATATGTGTTTTCAGCATTTAAACCATATTGTTTGATGCTACTTAAAATATGTAAGAAAATTTAAGAATAACTAAGAAACTAACTAACGGCACATAGAGTTAACTTCATAAACAATACTCAACAAAAAATATTTGATTACAACTCTTAAGATAATATGTACAACATTTCACATTAGAGTTACTAACACAGTGTGTGCTCCACTGTATGTGTTGAAATTGTTTTGCTTATTCCTAATACTAATGTTATGTCTTGATTTAAAATGCACGATACTAAACTTGGAAAACAAAATTTCATTAACTTCTCTAGTCAAATTTTGGGGGCTTAACATATCTATAAATTATAAGATATTTCAATGTTTTTTTATGTTCGACATAACTATATACTTAGCAATGATTCTGTAAGCTTAGTTTTTTAAATTAGCAACCTGAAATATTTTTCGAATTTTTTCCGCAGCGGCTACTCTATGCGATGCAGTGCAATCTTTTATAAACTCGTATAAGCCTATTTAACAACTCCTTGAATTAGTATTTCAATTTGCATGAAGAAGTTTTGAGTACAGAGTACGCTGTAGGACAATTTTCTTAAAAAATAATCGAAAAACCCCGGAGCCAATGATTTGCAAATTTGAAAAAAGGTGTTTTCTGGAATGTTTATTGTTAACTTTTTAGAAAATTTGTACCTTCGTCAAGTCTATTTTGGTACAAGTTATTTTCTGTAATGTTTTTTAATATGTTTAATTTAGTTTTTGTCTTCTAAGTAACATGAGTTTTTTTATAAAAAAAAATATCTTTGTTATATCTAACATTAAAAATAAATTTTCAATTTTAAAGTTTATCTATTTCTGCTATATTACTTTTTTGTTTAACTTACGAAATGTTATCTTCATAAAATTGTCCCCGTTGCAACAAGCCACATAAGCTTTGCACTCTTGCATTAACTTGCACCCACACAATAAAACATCACACATACACACTTACCTATCCACCAAACGACATTTGCATATTGCTACAAGCTTACAAAGACAAAATTAAGCTCAATTTATGTTTTAACAAAAATTTCGTTGCATATCTTTAGGCCGTACTTTAGTCTTATAGCTATTGAAATTTATGCAACATGAAAAGTTGAAAGTAGACAAACTTTGCGCTTAAAGTTAATAAGATGTTGGGAGTTGTGTGTTAACATCGACATGAGTAGTTGTGTGTGTGTGTATGTCAGACTAGAGCAAGGGTTCTGAACATATAGTCATCCAATTAAAAACACACGCTTATACATATGCAGGAATTTCTTGATATTGCATACAAATATTAAGTTGTTCAAATAATTTTCACAGACTTTTCAATTATGTGTTGCCTGTGCGAACTACACTTGTTTGGTGAATGTTGGCAGCATAACAAACTTGAAAGTTATTAAAATTTAACGAGTGCAAAATGTGCACACCAAATAGTTTCTAATCGTTTTGGCAGCTGATGCTGCTGCACAGTTTTTAACTGACCTTTTCTCCATTTTTTTTTCGTTTTTTATTTGAATGTACTTGAATGTGCATTCTTTGTTAAAGAATGCGTATAAAATTGCATTTAACTTGGCTCTTTTAACAATGCAAGGCTTAAATTATGCACTATCATAAAACGGTGTTTTGTAGCTAGTTTTCTGTAGTTTGTGTGGGTGTGTGTACATAACTGCGGTACATAATTTGTGCCATGATGTCTTTCAGAAAAAGTTTACGCCTTAACTTTTTGGCGCTTTTCTTTCAACTGCTTTATTATTATTATGAAAATTTTTATTATTATCATGATTGCATTAAGCTCGCGCTGAATTCATGTTTTTAAAGCTTTTTTTTTATGTCAACTAGATATTCAGTTTGGGTTATGCGACTTAATTATGCAGTCAGTTGTTTTTATGTGGGTATAAAGAACTTAAGCTTTTTTGGAAATTATTCTGAAAATACTGGTTTTAAAAAGGAAACGAGTTTAAATTATAACGTTGTAACGGAGGTGACGATTTGGTATAATATTTTTGTCTTTGAAATTAACAGCATTTCATAAGAATTAGAGTACAATGATAAAATAAAAATAACTGAAAGAAATATGCATAGAGTTAATAAATGCAAGTAACGGATGCAACAAAAGTAGTAATGAAAGAGAAAATAATTTAGGTTAATAATATTGCTGTGTGAAGACTTCGCTCATGATTTGAGTTAATGAATTTATATAATAGATGCTAAATGCTTTGAGTTAATTCAATAAGTTCATGTAACGGATGCAACAAAAATATTAATTATATAATGATGTTGTATCAAGATGTCAAAAATCAATGTAACGGATGCGACAAAGATCGTACTAAATAAAAAATATAGGTTGAAAATGTTGCTATGTCAAGGTTTTGGTAATGCCTGCAGTTATTTTAATCCATGTATTGGATGCAAAAAGTTTTGAGTTAATTTAATTAACGCATGTAACGGATGCGACAAAAGAAGTAATTATATAATGTTTTTGTGTCTAATAATTCTAAAAATGAATCTCATAATTCTAAATGCTTTAAGTTAGTAAAGCAATGTAACGGATGCGACAAAAATTGTAATTAAAATGAAATAATTTAGGCTTATAATGTTGCTGTGTAAAGGTTTCGCTAATGCTTTGAGTTAATGAATTTATGTAATAGCTGCAAATGCTTTGAGTTAATTCAATAAGTCCATGTAACGGATGCGACAAAAGTAGTTATGATGTAATGTTTTTGTGCCAAGATTTTGGTTATGCTTTGAGTTAATGAATCCAATAATTCTAAATGCTTTAAGTTTGTAATTTAAAATAACGGATGCGACAAAGATTGTTATTTAAATGAAATAATTAAGGTTTATTATGTTGCTGTGTCAAGGTTTTGAAAAAGCTTTGAGTTAATGAATTCATGTACTGGATGCTATTTTGTGTTAATGCAATAAGTCCATGTAACGGCTGCCACAAAATAGGTAATTATATAATGTTGTTGTGTCAAGATTTTGTTAACGTTTTGAGTTAATGAATCCGGTAATTCTAAATGCTTTAAGTTAGTAAATTCATGTAACGGATGCTACAAAAATTGTATTTAAAATGAAACTATTTAGGCATATAATTTTGCTGTGCCAAGGTTTTGATAATGCTTCGAGTCAATGAATCTATGTAATGGATGCGAAATGCTTTATGTTAATTTAATAAGTCCATGCAACGGATGCGACAAAAGTAGTAATTATATAATGTTGTTGCGTTAAGATGTCGTTTATGCTTTGAGTTAATGAACCCAACAATTCTAAATGCTTTAAGTTAGTAAATCAGTGTAACAGATGCGACAAAAATTGCAATTAAAATGAAATGATTTAGGCTTATAATGTTGCTGGGTCAAGGTTTTGATAATGCTTTGAGTTAATGAATCCATGTAATGGATGCGAAATGCTTTATGTTAAGCCAATTAGTCCATGTAACGGATGCGACTTAAGTAGTTATGATGGAATGTTTTTGTGCCAAAATTTAGTTAATGCTGTGAGTTTATGAATTCATGTAATGGATGCAAAAAGCTTTGAGTTAATTTAATAAATACGTATAACGGATGCGACAAAAGTAGTTACTATAAAATGTTGTTGTGTCAGGATGTCGTTAATGCTATGAGTTAATGAATCCGTTAATTCTAAATGCTTTAAGATAGTTATTTAATGTAACGAATAGGACAAAGATTTAATTTAAAATGAAATAATTTAGCCTTATAATGTTGCTGTGTCAAGGTTTTGATAATGCTTTGAGTTAATGAATTTATGTAATGGATGCTACTTTGTGTTAATTCAATAAGTCCATATGACGGATGCGACTAAAGAGGTTATTATAGAATGTTGTTGTGTCAAGATATCGTAAATGCTTTGAGTTAATGAATCCAATAATTCTAAACGCTTTAAGTAAGTAAATCAATGTAACGGATGCGACAAAAATTGTACTTAAAATTAAACTATTTAGGCTTATAATGTTTCTGTGTCAAGGTTTTTTTACGTACATATTATCTTTAATGAATTATATGGTAACGGATGTGACAATTGGCAGTGCATAATAATACTTCTCATGTGATTTTTACATCTATAACTAGTATTTAAATTCAAAACATTTTGGATTCGCTACTAGTGGTTTCAGCTCGCAACAAAAATGTTTTAAAATAACATTGTCGATAATTGTCGATAACAAAATGCGATGTTGATAACAATATTAACAGTGTTGTCAAGGAAATGCTTTTCCTAGCCAAAAAACATGAATTCAATGCCTTGAATTAAAAACAATATTATGATCTTCTTGCCTTTCATTAAGTAATTAAGGCATGAAAATTTTTTTGAAACATCGATAAATTACTTCAGAAACATATTGAAAATATGCTGTTAAAGTCTTAAAGCAAAATTCTTGCCTTTCATTAAGTAATTAAGGCATGAAAATTTTTTTGAAACATCGATAAATTACTTCAGAAACATCTTGAAAATATGCTGTTAAAGTCTTAAAGCAAAATTCCAAGCAGTTTCAAAGTTCAAAACCTTGAAAGTTTGACAGCTATAGCCGGCTTCCATCAAGCCCTAAGCTTTGAATATATTTTTCTCAAAACTGCAATTTTATAAATGGCGTGCATCATAACTCAAAAAAATTTCAACCAGTCAGTTCGAAGTTTTGCACACAAAAACCTTACAGTATTTGCAAAAATATGCCAGAGCTTAATATTTGGAAAACAAGTTTTTATTTAGTTTGATTTATTTGCTTTTAACAAATAAATAAATAATTTATTTAATTCAAATAAATAAATAGCGCCACTTTCGAAAATTTTTTTTGATTAAACAGTGTACAATTATGTGTTGAGTTTGGAAAATTTTAGATCATTGGATATGAGTAGTGTACCATCTCCCATATATGCAAAATTCACAAAAAATTAAATAATTCTAAATTAAAGGAAGTTAAGGTCTAAAATTGAGTAATACTACTAAATGTTATAAGAACTAATCAGAAAACTAATATGACCTGGATTGGAAATCTAAACTGTGACATCTCCCATACAACAGCCATAATCATTGATAATATGTAATCACTAATAAAAGTCTTAGTTTATGTACAAACATATTTATGTTTAAAATATACTTTTAAAATCAATAATTTTATTACAAGATAACGATGGTTAAGCTCACTTAAGTAATAAGCAGAAATGTAAATCTAATGTTTCTATATTGATAAAAATACAGCCAACTCATTTTCGCAATTACGTGCACGTATCACTTAAGTAAGCTTGGCACACGATAACATATTAGCCGAAAATTCTAATTGCGAAGCTTGCAACTTCAATGTTACCAATTAATTCGTTCTCTCCATTGCGTATACTTAACATTAACTTGATAGCTTTAAGTTGGCTGCATCAAATGTTGCTCATACGTCATTTTGTAACTCATAAATAACGAAATCTCATTAAATTGAAATTGCATTTTCCCACACACACATCCATAGAATTGCGCTGACACACAAACAGCACAAGCCCACACAAACTTGCATAGACAGACAGACGGACACATTCACACAGTGATATACACACACATATGCAAACTTTGCACATCGCAGCAACATTTTAAATTTAAAATTAAAATAAAGATATTTCCAGCTCATTATCGCCAGCCAAGCGAAAACTTTGCAAACTTTGCGTCGCGAGTTTTACGAATTTCTATAAATAATAAATTGCAGCAAACTGCAGCTGGCTTGGTCGCGAAAGCGGGCGGACATGCTGTGGCAAGCTGTGCCTTTTGAAACTTGCAGCTTATTATCACTGACCAATGCATTTGTTTATCTCATTATTATTGGCTGCGTGCAGCAGCAACTTTGTCATCGCCATCGTTGTCGTTGTCGTTGTACTCGTTCTCGTTCTCGTTCTCGTTCTCGTCGTTGCAGTTGTCTGTGCAACATTTGCGAAATTTATTTAAAATTTTTAATAAATTATTTTGTTTGACTTAAGCGACAAGAGTTGCAGTGAAAACAATCGGAACAATCGAATTAAATACGCATTAAATGCGCCATTTTGTTGGCTGATGACTGAACATGACTGCACGCGTGCAGTCGTAAAGTCGTGCAGCCGTGCATGTGTCTAGCTGTGTTGAGCTGGTGAGTTGTGTGCATTTAATTTTGCTAAACCTTTCAAATGCATTTCTAACGCTTTGTTGACAATTCTTTGCTTACAACTTAGTGCAAATAAATGGTGCAGAAATGAAATGAAATATTATTAAGTTAGGAGCAAAATTAATGTTCATTTGTTGTGGAATATCCACAAGAATATGCATTAAGTACAATGCAATTACAGTGAAACTTCTCTATAGCGTAGAAAATAATTTCTACGGAAATGATGAAAATGGACATTCTACTGTTAAATATCCTATTCCATCTATGAACACAGGTAGCTGCTAGTAAAATTGTCAATAATGACAGGTAGCTTTTTTATTGCAATTGTAATTTTTCTAGGGAGTTTTTTAAATGTACTTTACTTTTTTCTAATGGCGTTTTCATTTCTCGAAGAAATGTTTCCTTATTTTCTGCCTTTTTTTTGCTACCTTTGATTTTTTTTTTTACTTTTGAGGTCAACATTTTCGAGATAAGAACATGATTCAATTTTAGAGCTCACTATTTTGTTTTTCTCAAGAGGGCAGAATTTTCAAAAAGAGCTGAAAAAATGTAGCATTTTTTCGAGAAATGAAAAGGCCACTTGAAGTTTAATTATGATTTAAACCAATGAACTAAAAATGACTTAAAAAAAATTGTCTTATGGAGTTAAAAAAAGCAAAAAGTTTCACTTGTAAGATCGTTAAAAGGAACAACTTGCTTAATGGAAAATCAATTTAAAAATATTTGCTTGCAAGCTACTTGGTTTACAATCATTGGAGGATAAAAGATTATTTTTCTCTATAATATTTCTGCATAAATTACTAAGTGGAAAATTATTCTGTCCCGAAGTATCTGACTTTTTTCAAAGCTATGTTGCTCCTAGGGATTTGAGACTAATCCGTCGGTTTTGTGAGACAACGCATGCGAAAAATCATGCATATAATGAACCAGTTGCAAGATGTTTACGGCTATGTAATACGATCTCTCCAATTCCTAATTTTACATTATTTGAATGAACTTCATGGATTCAATTTTTGCAAAAATATTGTATATGTAAGTTATTACTACACATTTTATTTAATAAACAAAAGCATGGTAAGATGGAAATAAAATGCTGCTACTATATCCTTTGTGTTTAACACTTAGGCCTTTTCCACACTTGGTCAACGCAACTCCAACTCAAGTTGCTAGCCTGTGTATTTATACCGGAACCTTCAGATTAAGCTCATTCTCAACCTGTTTAACGCAACGCGGCTTTCCGCAATTATCATCGGCAACTTGTTGCATCAGTTTGTTTGTTTTGTGAATTGTTTGTAGTGCAGTATTAATCAAGGTGAATAAGTTAATTAATTAGTTCTTTTTTTCATTAATAGAATCTTAAAGAAGAAGAAATAGTTTGCAGGATGAGTGAGCAAGTGTTAAATATTAAATAATAAATATATGTTGCATGACTTTTGAAGCAAGTCTGAAAGCATTCGGTTTATAGTTGCATTGCTTTTCAAATTTTTTGCTGTTGCGTTGATGTTTCGTTGGTATTGCGTTGACCAAGTGTGAAAAAGGCCTTAATGTAATCAATGCTACTCATACGCAACGGTACACCAAGAGAAAGCATCCAGTGGTAAAAAGACACATGATGTAACCAATTATGTCTTAAATACAATATAGCTGCTAGGCCTCCAAAGTCTATTAACAACTCTCTATAACATTTATTCGCACATGGCCATTAAAACACTGATGACATCTACCTTACACAGTAAGCGACTGTTGAAGTAGGGATGCTTTTGTATAACACACAAGATAGGAGAGACAAAATAAAACAATTGAAAGCAAATCATCTCTGTGCCTTACAATTATTTCTTCAATTTAGTGAACAGTTTCATTAACTTTAAGAAAACTTTTTTCTGGTTCAAACATAACACTTAATAATTTTCACAAATACACTTCATTGAAAAACCTCCTGTTAAAAAAACGATGTAGTTATATAGACAATTGTCATAACAATGAAAAAAAACTGTCGATCACAACACAAATCAGAATTTGTTATATCCCGCTTACGATTCTGCATTACAATGTCATCACCAATAAACTTTTACAAGCGGGCAAAACATAACTCAGATGTTAGAATGATGGATGATAGTATGTAAGGTTTTTGGAAAATTACAGCTCTGTTGCCAAAAATGTATACACAGCTCACGCCTTCAACAGATTTTCAATACTGAAACAGAGAGGAAATGGAAATGAGGGTATTCATTTTAGAATGTCGTAACGACGTCATAGCTGGCCTTTTAGGTAAGAGAAGAGTGCGCTAGACTATCAACTCAGAGGTCCCTGGATCGAATTTGAAAAAATTGGAATATGACATTGTAGAGGTTTTAGACCTGGTAGAGCATAAGATAACGGCATACCTCAAAGTATAGTCTACCTCAAATTTTGATATACATATATCCAAAAAACCGATTTTGGTTAGTTACGTGTGAATTTAATTGCGTAACTCTGCTGTTTTTAAATGAATTTAAAAAGAACAAATTGCAATTTTCTTAAAAATAAAAAGACCATATTAGCGGTAAATAAAAGTTTTATGAGCATAAAAAGTTACTGGTGGAAACGTTAAGATTTTAAAATTTTTTAATTTCTTCAAATTTGACCTTGATTTGTTGAATATTTTTATTTTAAATCACCTAGTTATAGTCATAGATTCAGAAAGCTTGTTTAGTTTTGCGTCTGAAAGGTGTTTTGGGTGGACTGAAAAATACTTACTTTATTTAATTTTAAGTATTCAAAAATAAAAAAAACACGTAAGAAACAAAACCAAAAACAAATATACCGTAGCTCTCTTGTAGAAAAGCTCCTTTTGAAATTTTGGATTTTACACTGGAAAAGCAGATAACTGTATATAACTGTATATTTAACAGTTTGTATGCCATTTTGTAAAGAATGCTCCCTATAAATGTGCAATAACTGTGTTGATTCGGAAGATGGGTGAATATTAGTTGGATAAGGAAAGATTAGGTGGATACAAAGTAATCAAGTTAAATTTTTTATTTAGAATGTTCTTAGTTTGGCAGAAAGCAGTATGTATATTAGACCGTCCCATTTTTTGACTTTTTTGAAAAGTTCCCGGGACACGTTGATTTCTGATTCTATTCTCAACAACATGAATTTTGGTATATAAAACTTTAATATTAACTAACGGTAAATAGTCGCGTAATCGCCTTTTAGGCTAAAAATGAATTTTTTCGAAAAAACAAGAAATATCTTCTTTAGTATTTTGCAAACAACTATGAAACTAATGAAACAATTTTTATAAGTTCATACCAATTTAAAAGCTTATAAAATTTTTCATCTTATGTTTTAAGAAACATTGCATTTTGTTCAGTACATTTTTTTTTAAAAACTTTGCAAAGTAAAATTTTGATTAAATTTTTTCGAAATTTTGATAACTTCAACTCACTTACCGCGCGTTACAAGAGAATGAGGGAGAAATTTTTGTTAATGTAAATTTTGTAATTTGATGAGTATTTTACGATAAAAATGTTGATGTATAATTCAAAGATATATAATATTGATTTTTTTTCAAAAAAGCAACACAACTGCACAGTGAATTTTTTTGAAAAAAATTCAGTTTAATTTTTATTAAACGAAGCTACATAAGTGTTTATGTAAATAACCATAAGAAAAAAAAAAAATTACACGACATTAGTTGAGTTGCGAAGTATTGTACGTTTTCTGTTGTCCGGATGATTTTTATTGTAACGTTCAATTACTTGGATAATACAATTTTAATCTCCTGGAGACATTGTCCACGTATTACTTACTATATTTAGAAGCTCAATGTCTCTTTCTCCTGGATCATTTGAAACATTTAAATTTTTAACAATTTTTTAATATCCAAAAAATTTTCATTCGTACTCCACAAGCAAGAATGCATCTCAATAAATTCCTTACAAGAAAAATTATTGAAAAACTGTATAGTATAATAAAGCCAGCGAAGGTCTCAAAAGCCAACTCATAGCAGAAAAGCTGTATAACAACAAAAAAAAAAAAATAACAGTAGAATGCAATACAATGCATCGTAATGCTGAGGACAGACTAGGGCTGTTCACAATCCAGTGCAAATGGTCTTGCAGTATATTATTTGCAAAATGGTAAAATATATATTTACTCTACACTAAGAAAATAAAAAGAAATGCATTTACTACGCTATTGCATACATACAACACTAAAATCCATAGCTAAGATTTACTATATATTGCAATACTAAATTTCAAATTGACTACTGATTACAAAAAAAGTAAGGGCGAAAAAAAACTGATCTGGAAGTTGAGCGAATAAAAAAACCAATTAATTGTGCTTAAAGATTTTTTTCGACATGAAATTGAGCAAAGCAAAATTTCCAGAGGAAAATAATTTTGCTTTTTATCTATAAGCTGGGAATTTCATGTTTTGCAACAACTATAGCAAATTATATCAAAAAAACTGTTCAAAATTGATAGGAAATGTTTAAAATTTTTTACAAAAGCACAAATTTCGAAAATACACGAGATTGTGAATAGCCCTACTAAAAAAAGAAGTGCATTTAGGTCCGTGCTTCTATTGAATTGTTGTTGTTCGAAAAATGATCAATATCAGATCAAAAGCATAAAATCCGTGGTCACAAGAAAGAATGACTAAGCTCAAGCTATCGAAAAAAAAGCGATACGCCATTTTCTTTGTTGCTAATATTTTTAAGGATGCAAGAAAAAACTTTTTACACATAATAGAGCATCATTTATGTCTGCACATATTTTGTTTGTAACGGTTCCTATATTTCGGGAAACAGGTCGGAGTTAGTGCAATAAAAATATCGTTTTTTCCGATACTTTGAGTTTAGTCATTATTCCTTGTGACCACAGAAATAGCAATTTAAATAATGGCACATTACAAAAATAAAGTTGAATATCTTACAATTAAAGCTTAAATCATAGACATATAACTTTTACATACCTACCTATGTGGCTACTTTTAGTAAAAATAAAATTGAATTTTTTTCGAAAAAATTCACTGTGCCGTATCATATATCTTAGAATTATACATCAAAATTTTTGCTGTAAAATTCCTCAAAGTACAAAATATACATAATTAAAAACTTTTTCTTCATGCTCTTTTAACGTGGTGTAATGTGAGTTGAAGTTATCAAATTTTCGAAAAAATTTTTAATCAAAATTTTACTTTGCAGAGTTTTTTAAATAAATATACTAAAAACATGCAATTGTTCTTAAATCATATGATGAAAAATTTTATTAGCATTTAAATAAGTATAAATTGATAAAAACTGTTTCATTAGTCTTGTAGTTAAATGCAAAATACTGAAGAAGAAATTTATTGTTTTTTGGACAAAATTAATTTTTATTCAAAATGCTTTTAAGTGGTTTACGCGACTATTTGCGTGTTATATACCAAAATTCAAGGTTTTAAGAGAAGAATCAGAAATCCAAGTGTCCCTGGAACTTTTCGAAAGTCAAAAAAATGGGATGGTCTAATGTACATGTGATATTGAGTCTGAGGCAAGTGTTATGTCTTTACCTTAGACAAATCAAGTTACTAAGGGGTCCACTTCACAAACTTTTCATAGCACCACCAACTCCAACTTTTCGAAGTCAATTTATGTGTTTTAAAGTCATTTTGATTCGAAGTAAGGCAAAAAATTTTAAAGCGTTAAACCATGCGTCCTTTTGCCTGGCCAGGATTCGAACCTGGGATTCATGGGAAATAGTCAAGTGCGCTACCGATAGACTATGGAGGCCGCCAATAAATATTATTTACATCCAGACCAACATTTTTCGGCCTTTTAAGATAAATGATAGCTTTTTGTTGCAAAATTAAACAAGCTTTTAGAATTTTTGAGTAAATGTTGGTGGTTTTAATAAAATTATTCAATGAAGCAAGGCAAAAGTTGAAAAAATTAATAGAAATAAAAAGCATTTCCCAAATGAAAAGAAGGCCACTATAAATATTTTAATTTTACACAACTTTTTGCCAAATTTGTCCTTAAAACTAATTTGTGAATTAGAAATATACAGCTTAAAATGGTCTAAATGGTTCTAGACACGGGTAATGCAACATAAAATTTTGCGTTGCTACACCAACTCAAGCGCCGCTAAAAATATCAGCAAATTGAGTTAACTCAATTGCGCCATAACATAGTCTTAAATGCTTTGCTTTTTGCATCAACAGGACTTTAGTCAACACAGTATATGACTTTGAGATCGCTATGAGTTATAAGACATATGTTTTGAGTGCAGTGAGTTGGTAATTTGATAACGGTAAGTCAAGTGCAGTTTGGTCTCACTTAGAAAAAATACAGCAAATATAATCAAAGTTTTCTAGCAATGAATGTGATCAAAGGATCTTAGTACATAAGAGGCAAGCATGCTGCTCTGCACACATTATCGCTCAAACTGTAAATTTTTTCATTACTACAGTGCTTTTACAATATATTCTGTCCTCAAAAATGTTCACCCTGAAAGTATGCACAGCAAATTGATTTGATACCTATCAGTCACAAGATAGGGTTTTTACAATAGTACGTTTTTGATCTAACTGCTTAATTTTGTTAATGCTTTTATATATAAGTTATGACGAATTTAGTGTAATTCTTTTGATGTATTGTACCAAAAAATATAATTGTATCAGCCGCGAAACGACACCTCAGTTGCTACGTACATGTTGGTTTAAAAGCCAGCTTGTGAAGTTGTGTATAAATATGATTGTTACCAAACTCGAGTTTTTGCACTTTTACACTTGAACTAATTTTTCAACACTGCTTCAATACTTTGAGTGTTTTTTAACGTGACATATTCGTCAGAAATCAATTGAACAAAAAAAAAAATTAAGCTTTAAAAAGAGAAAAGAGTGCTTTCGGCAAATGGCTTCAAAAAGCAAGTGTGCAGAGTACCCGTCGTAGGACGGGGTTATATACAAGTGTTATAATAATAAGAGAATATGAATAATGAATTCATTAAAAACCCAAATATCTAGCATGCAGCCAAACTGTACTTCAGTAAATGCTTTTTCAGCAATCAAACTGATACGTACATAATATACATGGGTAACGCAGCTCTGCGTTGCGTTATTGAGTTGAGTCACTTAACATTGTTATTGCATTTATGCACTTGTTTCGTTGAAAGTAGCACAATATCGCTGTAATACGAGTGTTTCTTGCTCGTCATTCTTTCTTTGTTTACTTGACAGTACTAAATTTCAAAAGTGCATACAAATTTGAATACAAATTCAAACTTCCAAATTGTTTTGCAGGCAAGAAATGTGAATGTGTTTGTTTGATTGAAGTCAAAGCCTTGAACAAAGTTTACTTTAGCTGGATTGAAATTTAGGTTTGTTTGTTTTTGGTGGTTGTTGTTCTGTGCTTTCGTTCGTGTAGGTATTCAATTTAGAATATGACATTTATGCCTTTATTACAATAACTTTATTTTTATAAAAAGTTTAATTCAACTCAACGCGCTATCTGACATTAAATCTCATTGCTTTGGTTAAAGTCTCATTGATGCAAAAATCATAGCATTTAAAATAACCTTTTAGTGCAATTTTGTTAACGCATTTGCATTTACGGTCTCTAAAGCAAGTTGGAAGTTAAATTAAAATTTGCTGCAAATTTTACTATTCCTGAATCAAGTTCGAATAAAAAAAAAAAAGGAGAAAAAGAAGCAAGAAACTATTTGTATTATGTATTATAAAGTATATGAACACAGTAACGCAGTTAAGTTTTTCAGCTTTATAACGCAACGCAATGCTGCGTTATCCAAGTCTGGTTTGGTATTTGAATTTTTGCCTTACTTTGTCAAATTTTATATTATACCGAATAAAGTGTCTTTTTTGGCGATTATCAAAATTACTCAATTTTTTGTCACGACTGGTGTAACGTCACGAGGGGTGTAACGTCACGAGTGGTGTAACGCCACGAGTGGTGTAACGTCACGAGTGGTGTAACGTCACGAGTGGTGTAACGTCACGAGTGGTGTAACGTCACGAGTGAAGTAACGTCACGAGTGGTGCAACGTCACTAGTGGTTTAAAACTGAAATAAGTTTTTAGAGTAACTGTTATCATGTTCGTGTTACAAAATCTACTGTAAATGTTTTTTTTTAATTTTGAACAACACTTTATCATACCAGCAAATAAAGTACCATTTTTGGCAACGATCAGTTAATTCAATCAATATTTAAGTCAAGTTTGGTGTAAATCTAAAACCATTTTTTACAGTGCACCTTAATCAAAGTAACTCATACGCAGCGGTGCACTAAAGAAAATTATTTGAAGGAGAGCCTTAGACTATTGAAGAAGTTAAATTTTTCTTTATGTTTGACAATTATCGAATATTGGGCTCAATAAAAAAAATCTCCAAGGTCTAAAATTTAAATGAATTTAACTTCCCTTACCAATTTTTCACTCACAATGAAATAAATGTTACTCAGACGCAGCAAAGTACTCGTATTAGAGAAGTTCCAAAAACCAGAATTAAGGATGTAGCGGTGTGCCACAAATCTGCATTTAATACACACACAAACACACGTGAAAGCAATCTTAAGATCTTACTAACACTTCGTACTAAGCAGCTTTGCACAGCATAAAAGAATTCAAGTGGACGAAATGTAAGCCAAGATAAAAAAAGAAAATATAATGCATACACAAAATACGTTGATATGTAAATTTGGTGGCATAATTTAATTTATGCTGTAGCGCTGGCACGTCGGAAGTCAAGACGAATGCACAACTTTTTCTGTACTCGAAAAAAAGAAGGAAAAAAAATGGAAAAAAATGTACACACTTTCGTAGCTATAAAGCGTGTAACATGCAGCTTAACAAAAGCAGTCAGGCTGGCAAAGTGTCACCCACCCGCTGACACTCAGCACAAACATAATTCAAATTGTATAAATTTTGTAAAATAGAAAAATTGCAAAAGTGAATTGAAGCAACTTGGAGCAGACGGACTGACTGGCCTAGCTATGAGAGAGTTTGCGAAAAAGAGAGGACAAAAATATAATGTGTCCTGCTTCAATGCCTGAAGAAGTTGTTAAGAAATTTTAGCCAAAGAAATGAAAAATTTTATTTCAATCTGACAATTTTGCAATCTTTTATTTGTTAGCAAAAAAGCAGAAGTTTTGCAAACTGAGTGAGCAGTAAAAGAGACAAAAATAAGAATGTGCAAGACAAGAAAATATATATGGAAAAAAAAAATTACAAAACTGCCTTTGCAATTATTGTGTTACAGAAGTTCTTAAGTCAGAAGAAAAACATGAAAAAAAAAACAAATCAAAAATAAGGAAAAAATATTCGAAATAAGGTAGATTTTCGAGCTTTGATATCAAAGGCGTTTAAATCGTCGTCTTCGTCGTTGTCGTTTTAAGTGAGAGGCGTTGGCGTGGGTGCGCTCTCGTTACTACGTTTTGCAAACTTTCGATAAATCACACAGTTGAAGTGGCAGCACTGCTATTCTTAGCTTCCGTTTCCGCTTGCTTGCCTCGCCAATTGCTGTGCACTACATAAAATGATGAAAAGCTTACAAATGTAAAGAAACAACAAACAAATTGAGCAGCAACTAAAAAAAAACTCTTACACAAAAAGCAACAAAAACTAACAGTAAACACAAAAACTAAATAAAAATAGCAAACAAGCTGTTTCTCTCAAAAAAAGCATTGAATTGAATCAAAGTCGATTAGCAGCCAATTTACTTCAATTATGTGCAACTTATTGTTGTAAGTTTTTGATGTTTCTCTGCAGATAGGAAGTAGTCAAATTTCAGCCATCCCTTGAGTAGCTTCTTCCCTCACAGTCCACCCGCCACTCACTATGCTTTGTGGCATGCTTTTTGATGTCATTTGATTTGCTGCTTAATCTTTAGAAAAGCAACGATTTTAGGGCGTCACAAATTGCTAAATAATAGCGTTAAGATAAAAAACACCCACAACAGCAATGAAAGCAAATGATTTATTGATTACTTGCCATCCATTTCACATTCATTTACACTCGTCCGCTTTCTATACTCTTAAGCCAAGCAGTTTTTTGCTCAGTTGTGTTGTTTTTCTTTGTATATGTTCGTGACCAATCAATTCATTATTAATAATGACTTGTTTTAGCTGTTGTTGTTTTTTCCCCCTGCTCTTTTTTGCTCTCAGCTGTCTATCTATCTGTCTGTCTGTCTATGATTGAGACATTAAGCTGTTCGTCACCAGCGTGCAAAGCTTTGAAAACTTTGAAAATGTTACTCATACGCTACGGTGTATTCGATTGGGGCATGTCTTTAGGATTTAAAAATATTTTGTTTTGCATTTATTTCCGTTAAAGAAGTAGGGAAAAAAGAATGAGTTGATGATTAGAACTGAAGCATGTGTTTTTGTTTTATCGATTTGTTATGCATTTCATAGTGCTAAAGCTGATATAGTTATGGAGGTCGTATTTGAAAAATTTAAATAGAGGAATGTTTGTAATAGGTCGTATTTGAAAAATTTAAATAGAAGAATATTATTAATAGTTTGTAGTTATTTTCGCCTTTAATGTTTTTCATAATTTTAAGAAAATAAAGTTCCTAATGAAACTTTTGTTTAAAATCTAAATGAAATCAAGTTCCTTTATAATAAGCGTTGATTTCAACAAAATTTTAAAAAGATCATAAACTGCATATAAATGCGTTTAAAATAATATTGAAAAATGCATAAAAACTAAATTTGGAGTGTTAAATTTTTTATTTTTTGCAATTTTTTTTATTATCTTGTTACAATTATAAAAGTCTACATTTTTCTATATTGAAAAGAATATTTCAAACTATCTTCCAAAAATTATTCTATTGGGCAATTTTCGTAATATCACATTTTTCACATTAACAAATTTAAATGTAAAAAACTTTTAATGTAAAAAACTACAAAATTTTATTGCAAATACCTGATTAAATGTAAGTTTAAGTAATAGTGGGAAAAGGTAGAGTAATTTGAGATAAAACGATAATTTATATTCGTTATTATATTTTATTATCGTTATTATAAAAATTCCCAAAATTTCCCAAAAATTTCCCTTGGAGGGAAATTTTCCTTATATCAAGTATTTTTCATTAAAAAGTCTCAATATATTTTTATGTGAATAGTTACAAAATGTTCTCAAATTTAGTTGACTAAATAACTAATAAATAGTTTTAATAAAAAAACAGCAAAAGTTAAAGAATTATAATAAAACTGAACAACACAAAATTTTATTCTTTGCTCATTAAAAATAAATATATATGAATACAGTACTTTATTATGCATTTTTCACGATAATTTTAACTGCATAATTATTATTTTAAGGAATTCATTTTTTTGTAAAATTTTGTCCTTTTTGACATAAAATAAAACATGAACTCGTTTATGTGAAAACTTTCCAAATAAATAATATTTCCCTTTCAGAAAATTTTTGGGAAATTTTTGAAAATATAAAATTTTACTCTCTCCTCATTGTCTATAAATAAATATGAATACAATTCTTTATTATGTATTTTGCATAATAATTCAAATTGCATAATTATTATTTTAAGGAATCCATTTTTGGTGAAATCTTACCCTATTTGAATTAAAAAAAAACATAAATTCGTTTATATGAAATATTTCCAAATTAATAAAATTTCCCTCTCAGGAAATTTTTTGGGAAATTTGTGGGAAATTTTTTAAAAATATAAAAATTGACGACCCACCTTAAAATTAAAATTTTTTAAAACACTTTTTACTACTATTTAAACTCGCAGTAATCTCTTATCGAGAAAATTTTGTAGTTTTTTGCATAAAAAAAAGTAAGACTTGCTAATGTGAAAAATTTATAAATAAGATAATTTTGTATTGAAATTCAAACTGTTTTCAAACTGGAAAAAACATAAACTCGTTTATGTGAAATATTTATAAATAAAAAATCACCTTTCGGAAAATTTGTTGGTAAATTTTTGGGAAATTTTTAAAAATATAAAATTTTACTCTTTCCTCATTGTCTGTAAATAAATATGAATACAATTCTTTATTATGTGTTTTTCACAATAATTCAAATTGCATAGTTATTATATTAAGGAATCCATTTTTGGTAAAATTTTTCCCTTTTTGTTATAAAAAAAACTTAGACTCGTTAATGTGAAATATTTCCAAATTAATAAAATTACCCTTTCAGGAAATTTTTTGCCAATTTTTGGGAAATTTTTTAAATATATAAAAATTGACGACCCACCTTAAATTTTAAATTTTTTGAAACACTTTTTACTACTATTTAAACTCGCTATAATCTCTTATCGAGAAAATTTTGCAGTTTTTTACACAAAACAAAAAATTTAAGACTTGCTTATGTGAAACATTTACAAATAAGTTTATAAATAAGGGAATTTTTTGGGAAGTTCTCTAAAAATATAAAAATTACCGACCTACCTATTTTTTTAATTTTTTTACAACACTTTTACTATTATTTAAACTCGAAATTATCTTTTATCGAGAAAATTTTGTAGTTTTTTTACATAAAACAAAAAATTAAAGACTTGCTAATGTAAAAATTTTAAAAATACTACTATTTTTAAAAAATTTTCTAAGAATTTCCTAATATTCTAAATGTTTATCTTTGTCTATTTATTTATATACAAATTTTTACTCTAACAATTCTTAATTATTTTTCCTTCAAATTTCCTTCAAAAAAATTTGACCAAGGATAAGGTATTAGTAGAAGAGTTATTAAGATTAAATTTGTTAAAAAATGTTTGAAAATATAAATTCTCTTTTATAAATGAAATATTTTTTATGGCCTGGAAACAATCTTAAAATTATTTACTGTATTAATGTTCTGTTTTTGAATAACTGTATTATTGAATTACTGTAGTGATTTTTTGGTTTTATACTCTTTAATGCCAGAGTTTGCTTTGCCAAAGAATATAAAGTGCTTATTTTAGTATGATCATCATCAACAATATCATCATCATCATCATCTCCTTTGTTTTAACCAAACTTATTTAAAGTCTTAAAATTGTGTTAGCCTAACTTTTTTGTGACAGCATACAATTTTGTTATTTTCTCCTTTTTTGAATATAAATTGAAAATGTTACGCAAACTTTCTTTTAAATCTAACATTCTGTTTGTAATACTATTAGTTTGAAAAGAAGTTTAAATTAAGCAAACCTTGCCTTATGAATCTAACTTAATGCTGTTCAAAACAAAATCTACTCAAACAAATAATTGACACAGAGCAAAAATCTCTCATCCTTTTACCACTATCTACATCTTCACACTCCAACACATCCCTTCATCCACTTGCCTTAGGCAAAACTCATTTGAAATTCCAATTGAATGCGATGTCATTGCATCAATTTCTTGGCTTGCATACAATTTTGAATTTTAAATCGATTGATAATAAATTGAAGCTGTCAGTATTTTCATACAAATTGTCTGTCATATGTCACAAGCCAGAGTACACCACATGCATACACGTGGACATACAACTACATACCAAAAGCTCTATTATCATATAGGGCATGTTTTTTTACACCCTATACATTGCTTTATAAGGATCCATTGGGTTTTGTGGGTGTGCTGTGGGTATTCATGTTGGCCAGTGATTTGAATGATTGATTTTTGGTGGAACCATTTTTCACAAACATGGTTTTTGGTATTTAACACTGTTTTTTTTTGCTTTATGTTCTGTTGTGCGAAATCATTGTTTGTGTGATTTGACAAAAATTGGTTTGCCTAATGTTGAGAGAGCTTAGGAATGTTTGTCGTGTCTGAATGACTGATGATGTTTTAAAATTTATTTATTTTTTGCTATAGACATAATTGAATTTATGCAAAATATTTTCGTTGTGTTTTTGTTTAAATAAAATTCCAAACTAAATAAGCAATATTTGTGAAAAAATTAAATAAATTAGGTACGCACAAAAATTTTTTGGTTCATCGGACAGTGGAAATGAGTTTCATAAAAAAATAGATCTCAAATATAAAAAAATGCTTCATTTGAGAGCACAGTAAATTCTGTTTTTATTTTTTTAAGTCGAAAAAAATTACTCAGCGAATATTTTTGTGATGTATAAAATAGTCATATTTGCTTAAAGCATCTTAAAAAAAATGTTGTTTTGTATACACATTTTTCGATACACTCTAACAAAGTTTAAAGAAAATCATTTAAATTGTACTGTACTTTTGCTCAAAATTCTCACTCAGATTTTTCATATGGCTTTATATCCGCTTGAGGGTAATTTGGCATTTTTTTTATTTAATTTACCAAGTATTCCATTCTCAAACTCACAAATTTTTTAAACATCTTTTTCTACTTATTAATGGCATAAAAGTCACTTTGTGCCTTGTGGAATAAGTCAAAGTTAAACTAATTATTTTAATGCAGCCCTAATAAATCACAAATTAAACCAATTAAATAGAATAAGTTTTCGCATATTTTTATGCATATAACAAAAGCATTAAATGCCTCCTCCTGTGCTGTTGCTTTTTGTAATGACAGCCATTTTAATTTTAAGTCCTGCTTAAGAGGTGAATTTTTTCGCCTTTTTGGCAATTAATTTTCATGCAATAATTTCGCATACAAAAACTCCAGCAACATACAATTGCATGTCAAGAACTTAAGTTTACTTTATGACTATCACGCACACAATCACACACGCACGAGAGCCATACTCGTGCACACACATGAGTGAGTGTGTGAGTGTTTGCGTAAGCTTGGGTCGGCTTTTAACAAACACCGTTTTGATGCATGAGTTTTTCCAAACGATAATTGAAAACTTTCTAATTAGTATGAGTGCGAGTGCCAGTGTGAGTGTGAGTGTGTATATGTGTGTTGTGTATGTGTTTTGTGCGTGTTTACACTTTCAACGTGTATTTCTTTCTATACTCGTCTGAGGCCTTGTGTGCGTTTGTATGGGTTGGTTGGCTGGTTTGCCCATATGTAGCTTACGTGTAGCTTCTAGGAGTAGAATACGCAAAGGAGCAACTTTTTGAGTGCACAAATTTTGTTAATTGGATTTATGACAAATTAATTTTTTGAAGAAAAGTTGAACTGAACATCAAGTGAATTTAAATTGAAACCATTTTGAGTTTTGTGCAAGTGTGTTGAAGTGTGCTTATTTTCTGAATACTTGAGAAAGTTACTTGAAAGTACTTTACTTACCACTTAGTCAAGAAACTTTTTGCTGAAATTGGCCAGAACATTTTACCCAAGATCATCTGAAAATATAAAAGGAAAATATATTGTACATATTAAAATAGATTATTGAAGTTGTGAGCGTTTTAATATATTTGCAAATCATTTAAATTTTTTTTTTGTGCAAATATGACTTTTAGCAATGTTGATTATACAGAAAAACTAAACATTTTGGACTTTATTTTATAACGTTCTTAAGGTCAGCAGTAAAAATAATATGCCTACTCATTATATAAAAATAATATATAAATGTCAACAAAAAAATTTATGTTTTTTGGCTAGTCGACTGACTCTTTTGAAAATTTACTTCAAGGATTCGTGAAGCATCAGTTGCAGACTCAGTGAAAGTGAAGTTGGCAGATGTATAACGATGAGCACAGTAAAAAGCATGCCTTCTCACTACGGATTAACTAATTTTTAAAAAATAGAAGTTATTAAACTATAATTTGGTGACAAAAAAATTTAGAGCATTTATGAAAACAGTTTTTAATATAAATTGAAATTATGTGAAATTTAGAGAAAGTTTTACCCTCAATTTTTTGTACAGCTGACAAATATGTTTTTAGTCTTACCGTTTTTTTCTGGTGTCAAGATTTAAGAAAGAAAGCCATTAATTTAACTAACTGATCATGTTCAAATTTATAATATATTTCGAGGTTGGTCACTAATCAAATTGTAATATGCATCATTCGAAAACAGGTCTGATACCCTATATAAAGGTAGTAATATGATTAAAAAAAGCCATTTTATCTAGAAGGTTTCTTGCAGATATTCTTGTTTATGCGTTCCATTATGTTTACTAATATCCAGCTAAGTCTACTATTAAAGATAGTTTCTTGCTATTTTAAATTCACTGTGGTAGACAGTACGGGTCTATCCAGAGAAACAGTAAGGGAGGAGTATTGTGTTTCATGTGATTAGAACCATTTCTGTTTAACTCAGATTTCCCTTAGGACAACATAGATAATTCAAACCAACGCAGATTGGTAAAAATAGTAAAAAAATGCCCAAAACTAGAAAAACAGCCTCGAACCTCAAATTTAAACTTTTTTGATCATTATTATCGTTTTAAAAAAATTTCCCAAAATATCCCTTTGAGGGAAATTTTTCTTATATAAAATTTTTTTCATACACAAATAATTTTTTTCATTTTCATAAATTTCTAAAATTTCACTTAGAGGGAAATTTTCTAAATTCAAAGTATTCCAAATATATAAGATTTATTATTTTGTTTACTGTAAAAATTTCAATTTTATTAAAAAAATTTAACAAATCTAAAATAATAATGGAAAATAAGTAACCAAATTCTATATTTTTGTTTTAATTATATATTTTGTTTTGCTAATTTAATTTTGAAGAATTTCTTTAATTTTATAATTTTTTAAAAATTTTTCGAAAATATCCATTCGAAGGAAATTTTCTAAATTTCATGTATTTCATATTAATAGGTCAAAATATGTTGCTTAATATAAAAAATTAGAAAAAACTTTATTTTAAAGAGATTTTGACATGTTAGTGGGCTATACGGTTAAAAATTATGGACATCTTTTAAATCCAAACTTTGGTTTAAATGAAATTTTAATCCAAAAAGTACTATTTTTTAATCCAAACAAACATTAGTTTAATTTAGCCGGGTCACAAACCCACGTTCCTGAAAAAAACTTACTTGCATTCGTAATGATGCAAAATAAGTGAAACTATGTTAACAACTGAGTTGAACTAGTGGATAAGGTATTCGACCAGCTCATCAAAGGACGTGTGTTCAAAACACGAACTAGTCAGAATATTTTTTTATTTTACTTTAATTCAGCTGGGTCTCGAACCCACGTTTCTGCTCGCTTGCTTACTTACTGCAAGCTTACTTGCATTGGTTATGATGCAAAATAAGTGTAACTTTTTAATAGCTTAGATGGACGAGTTCATAAGGTGTTGGACCAGCACAACAGAGGACGTGTGTTAAAATCATGGACTGGTGAAAAAAGTTTTTTATTTTAATTTTATATCTATATTGCTTTTTTAAACTTCTTGTGGATTGAAAACTAATATTTTTTGGATTTAAAATTGTAAACTTTTCATCCTTGAATTAAAAAGTAATCTTTTTTTGGTGTTGTCCTATATGCAATCCAAAAAAGTTTAAAATTTAGTCCAAGATTTTTAACCGTGTAGAAGAAGAAAAACAAAAACGTTATTAGCAGCGACAGGAAGCTTCAGATCCTCGTTACATTTAGAGCATTTTTGTATGATTTCGTTATGAATTTATTAGTAGATGATGACTCTGCCAAAACCTTAAAATAACAAACTATACTAAATATTTAGTTTTTGCCAATGATTAAGAATGCTTTTGAAAAGATCATATTGTAAAATATACAATGAATAATATGTATTCTATATTAAAATATATGATGAAAAACTCTTTTGATTGACAAACCATTGATGTATAAAATAGCAAAAGAATTACTATTTTCGTGAGAGTTATAAAAATAATCTACATTGGGTAAATATTTAATTTATAAATTTCATATATATCTATAATATATATAATACACACAAAAACTTTATTCATATTTGTCAAACCGGAGATAAAAAATTAATAATGATTTTTTTACCAAAATCTAATTCCAAAGTTTCGATAATATTTTAAATAAATTGATTTATTTTGCCAAACCAATCTATAATTTCCTCTTTTGTTCATACAACAGCAACTTCCTAGTATTTAACAAAGTTTTGCATAAAACACAAACTGAATTTTGAACAACTGACCTCGGCTGTACTTGACCACTTGGCACCACATGGAACCACATTGTACCTTAATCCGCAGCAAGCACAAACTCTCAACCATCTACTAACCAACCACACACAACTTTTAGCACTACTCAAAAACAACAACAACAACAAAACTTTCTTAGCCATTCAAGGAGCTAATTTATTGATTGAACATTTGCACTCTTGACTTCCCAAACGATTCATGTTTTTGGCCTAAATTTATAACTTGTGGTTGTTAAAAGCCTAGCTAGCAACAACAATATGGGTGGAAGAATGAACACCTTGTTGGCATGAAAACCTACTCTGGCGTTAAGCGAAAACACACACACACACACTTGCGCCAACACTCTGGTATGCAGAGTTTTAAACAGTTTTTGGCTGCGTTTCCGCTTAAGCGACGAAGAATAAACGAACGAAGTACGGAACGAATGAATGAATGAATGTATTTGTTAAACTATTTCCACTACAATTTCATAACAGCCCAAAAGTAGGCAAACATTTAGCATATATCAATATGGGTAAAAAAGGGAAAAAATAAAGCAAATGAACAAAAGCAAGACATCATAGAAAACAAACACTTTCGGGGCTGAAGCATTGGCCTATATGGCACCATGATAGAAAGAGGGAAAGAACGTATAGCTCGAGCCTAAGAACATTACAAGTGTTGAGCATGATGAGGGTAGCAAAGTGGCAAAGGACGACGACGATGACTGCGATGAAGTATTTGAGCGTAAACTGATAAATGGCCTCTAAAGAAAAACAAGGCGATAAATCACACTGGATGAAAAGTGGAGAGGGCGAGAGCAAGTGAAAAGCTTAGGCAGTCCAACTTGGCGACACGAATGGTGAGACAAGCAAATAAACAAACAAACCAACAGTCGGTTGGAGGGCGCATTTCAGAATGATTTAATTTTTAGCTCATGCCGACAGACGCCATGCGGCTGATGTCGCAAAGGTCAGAGTCTGTCAGAGCGTGTTGAGTTCCTTTATCTTCATTTTCTTCTGGGGGCATCACCAAAAATATTGGCTGTGCATAATTGAGTAGAAAGTTCATGTACATTTTTTTTGTGCATAGCATATTTTTAGGCTTTTGCTTGACAGCCGAAATATTTCAATACAATGCAACTTTATTCAGCATATTTCTTTGAGTTTTTTGCGTCGATGACATTGTTGCTTGGTTTTGTTGTTGTTTTTGACATTTTTCTTGTAGTTCAGTGAGTGAGGTTATTGAAAAAGTGATAAGAAAGAAAACTTTTTCTTAAAGCAAGAAAGAGCAAATGCTTAATTTAGGATCTTAATTGTTTTGCTTGTAAGAGAAGTTGGCTCTGCTATTCTTTACTTATTATTTAACAAAATATTAGCATAGATGTGCACTACGTGTGACAGCATAAGCCTCATTGGAAAATAAATTTGTTTATAATGTATGACTTTTATGAGCTGCGATACACTCATACATACTTGCCATACAATTTTTTGTTTTTAGAAATTAACATATTTTGCTATGATGGCTCGAGTTGCGCTGTGATGATTTTATAGAAATATTAAAAAAATTATCACAGCTTAGAGCTAAAAACCATTGATAGGTTAAAGTTTGAACAAAACTGTTATAGAGAAGGGCAAATAATAATATTTGAAATATGATTATGGCATATTTTCTATGCCGAGTTTATGGAAAATATTCAGAATGATCTCATCTACATACTTAAAAATAATGTTGTACATGACTTGAAAATTCTGTAACTTTTCAGAGCTGTAATATCTGCATTCGTATTCAGAAGTTTAAGTTCAATTGAATAACGACAAAATGCTAGGTTTTCACCGCATAATTTTGGTATTACTTTAAATAAAATAATCTTACAATTTGAATTTAGTAAAGCAGTAAACTAATGAAATACATTTTATGCTGTGTTTAATAGACTTTTGAAAATTATTTTTAACTCATATTAAATAAAAAAATGTATAACTTATTTTATGTTATTCAAAAGAATGCAATAATTTTTTTATTTAAAAAAATGTCATTTGCACAGTATTATAATTTCAATAAGTTTAATGCATTTTGTTATAATTTATTATACATCCTTTTCATTATTTAATAAACATTTATTATAAAGTTTGAATCTATTATTTATTTTTTATGTACAATTTTTTTTTATTCAAAATTACCTACTGTTTAATTTATTATTAATTTTGCATTCATGTGTTAGGTTTGTGTCATTTTTTAATTATTTTTAAAAAAAGAATTGAAGTAAAAACTAATAATTATAATAAATATTCAGTGAATAATAACTTACAAATAAGAATTTAAATATGACTGAAATAAGAATAATAATCTTGGTATGCTGCATTATATATTCCACATATACAAGTCTAAATATTTTGATTAATGTAAAAATTTCAGTATGCTCTCCAAAAAAGTTAATTAATGGATAAAAATAATAATAATGGAAAATTTGTAACTAAATTTAACTTCGTTTGAAGAAAAATATAAATTTTGCTTAGTGTTAAATTTAGTTAAAAATTTTCCATTATTATTATTTTTATCCATTATTGTTTATTACTATTACTATTGTTTTGTTTATTACTCTTATTTTTAAAAAATTTCCCAAAATTATCCCATTGGAGGAAGTTTTCTAAATGTCTTTTTTTGCACTTTAAAAGTTCTAAATATTTTGTAATATTAAAAAAATGGAATTTATTATTTTAATTAGTTTGTCATAATTTTTAAGACATGATTTAATTGTTATTTATTATTTTATTCACATTCATAATGTATTATTTAATTTATAATTATTTTTTGTTTCTAATTTTGTTTCAATAAGGAATTAATCAATTCCTTATGCTAAACTAACTAAAATTCTGAGTGAAGAAAATAATAATAATAATAAATATTCTGTGAATAATGAATAACAAATAAAAATTGGAAAATGAATGGAATATGAGTAAAAATCTTGATAAGTTGCATTTATGGTGAATTGCATTCAAATATAATGTATTTCACGTATAAAAATTTAAATATTTTGATTAATGAAAAACTTTATACATGCTCTCCAAAATAGTTAACTAATGTTTAAAAATAATAATGGAAAATTTTTAACTAAATTTACCATTTAGCAAAATTTTATATTTTATCTTTTTATTAACACTATTAAATTTTGAACTGTTTTCTTGATTATTATCGATTATTATCCCATCGAGGGCAATTTTCTAAATTTTTTCTTTTTTACATAAAAATTTCCAAATATTTTGTTAAATTAAAAAAAAAAAAATTGGAATTTATTATTTTAATTAGTTTGTCATAATTTTGTATACATGGTTCACATGGTATTCATTATTTAATCAACATTCATTATACATTTTTTATTGATAAATATTTTTTTATTTTGTTGATTTTCTATGATTTAAGTACAAATTCTAAATGTGTGATAGTTTCCATTCATTCCTGATTTTACATTAAAAAAATTTTTATATATAACTTTTTTAATTCATAATTATTTTTTAATTTTTATTAATTTTGAATTCATGCGTTAGGTGCGTGTCATTTCTTAAATATTTATAACGAATGAATTAAATCTAAAAAAATTAATAACAATGTATAATGAATAATATAATGAATAGCAAGTAATCAGTATATTATGAATAACAAATAAAAATTGAAAAGTGAATGCGATATGAATGAAAATTCTTGATATGTCGCATTTCACTTTGATAATTGCATTCACTTAGATAAGAAAATTTTTCATTATTTGAATAGAGACAAACTACATGTGAAATTGAAATTTATTAAATTTCAAATTTTTCACATATGCAAGTCTAAATATTTTGTTTAATGTAAAAATGTCTATATTTTCTCCAAAATAGTTAACTAATGGATAAAAATAATAATGGAAAATGTTTAGCAATGTTTAACATGCAGCAAAATGCTTTATATATTTCACATGTAGTTAATTTTGAACTGTTTTGTTCATTATTATCGTTTTTAAAAAAATTCCCATCAAGGGAAATTTTCAAATTGTTGTCTTTTTTACATTAAAAATTCTAAATATTTTGTTAAATGTTGCTTTTCTATGATTTAAATTCAAATTCTAAATGTTTAACAGTTTAAATCGTTCTTGATTTTAAATACAAATGCTAGTTTTTTGATAGTTTAAAATCGTTTATTGAGCCGTGGTCAAATTTTGTTAAATTAAAAAAAAAATTGAAATTTATTATTTTAAATAGTTTGCTATAACTTTGTAGACATGATTCATTTGTAATTCATAAGTTAATCAAGATTCATTAAATATTTTTTATTTATAATATATTTTGTATTTATAATTTTGCATTCATGAGGAATTGAATCTAAAATGTAAAGAGAAAAAAAAATAATAATAATAAATATTCTGTGAATAATGAATAATCTTGATACGTTGCATTTATTGTGAATTGCATCTAAATATTTTGTATTCCACATTTCTATATGTTCTCCAAAAAAGTTAACTAATGGATTAAAATAATAATAGAACTGTGTAACAAAATTTCACATTCAGCAAAATTTTATATTTTTCTTCACACGCAATTAAATTTTGAACTGTGTTGATCATTATTAACATTTTGGAAAAATTTCCCATCGAGGGAAATTTTCTATTTCTTTTAGATTTAATGTTTTAAATATTTTGTTAAATTTAAAACAGAATTCGAGTGTATTATTTTAATAAGTTTATTATAATTTTGAATAAATGATTCATTTGTTAGTCATTATTTCATTAACATTAATAATACATTTTTTTATATATTATTATTTTTTATTTATATTTTTTATTGATAATTATTTTTTGTTATTTTTTATTAATTTTGCATTCATGCCTAACGCTAATTCATGTCATTTTTAAACTATATAAAAAAATTTAATGAAAACTAAGAAAATTAATAACAAGTTATAATGAATAATATAGTGAAATAAATATGAAATAAAGTAAAATTAAAGAATAGTAATTAATCAGTAAATAATGAATAACAAATAAAAATTGCAAAATGAATGCGATATGAATTAAAATTTTTGATATGTTGCATTTATTGTGAATTGCATTGATTTACATAAGAAAAGTTTTCATTATTTTGAATAGAGACAAACATTACACCTTATTTACACCTGAAATTGAAATTTATTTTATTTCAAATTTTTCACATATTAAATATTTTGTTTAATGTTAAAATTTCTATATGTTCTACAGCATTGTTAATTAATAGATAAAAAGTAGTTGAAAATGTGTGACAAAATTGAGCATGTAGCCAAAATTCTTTATTTTTCTTCACATGTAATTAAATTATTAACTGTTTTGTTCATTATTGTCGTTTTTAAAAAATTTCCCAAAAATATCCCTTCGAGGGAAATTTTCTAAATTTCTTAAATTTTACATTATAAGTTCTAAATATTTCGTTTAATTCAAAAAAATTTGAATTTTTTTTTAATTAGATGATCAGTGCAGTATGGGTAATTTGACTTGTTTTCTGGTCAAAATTGTAAATTGATTTCTTAGCAAGCTGATTCTTATGGTTGCTGAATTTGAATCTCATGTCAAAATTTGCACTTTGAAAACAGACGTTTACTGCACATTGCAGCTGCATATTGCAGTACAATATTGAAATATCATAAAATTACTGTTGGCGGCGCCAACATTTAAATAAATAACATTTCTTTAATATCATGACGTTATCTTCACACATATAAAAGCACACATTAAGCCCATTGCAATAAAAATTTTTTCAAATAATGAGTCAAAAATGGCGGAGTTTACTTTATGTGCATTGAAAAGTCTAGCTGCAATGAATACTTTCTAATTTTTTTAATTTTCTATTTCACACTGCTTAATATAGAGAAAAAATTAAAAATACTCATGGCAACATTTTGAAAAGCAGCTGCTTTTGACAGCTACATACTCGATCACGTGTATACGTCAGTTAGAACACAAATCCACGCACACACACACACACGCATATCAATACATACAAGCTACAGCGTCACATTTTCATGGCTGCCTGGCATGAAAAGAAGCTTGTCGCATTTGATATCCTTTTGATAGACATCAAAGTCGACACGACGTCAAAAAGAAATCAAAAGCATGCAATAAACAAACACCAACAAAGATAAATCATGTCAGCAGGAGCAGAAGTAGAAACAACAACATCAAAGAAGCCTATTTCTAAAGCTATTTTTCTGCATTTTTCTTTCTTCTTATTGTAGCCATTGATCAAGAGTAAACGGTTGATGTTTTTTTTTTTGAAAACAACAAAGTAGCTTTTGACTTCAAAGCTCAACAGCATCATTTTTAGGCAACATAAATACACTCGAAACTTAGCTTCAAAACACGAGTACAAGCATAAATCAAAATTGTTAATATATTATTATCACAGCTTCTTTTCTCAAGATAATCCGCATCAACAAAAACAACTAGACCTGCGGCTCAACTTTGGCTTCTGTCCTTCAACATTTTATTGTAAATTTCATTTAAGATGCAGTTGCGACATGTTTGTTTATGGTGCCACCTAAATGTATGCAAACATATTGCATGACACACAAATGTTTGCCAAAGTCAGCAGCAATCTCTAATAAAAACCATTTTGTTTTCAATTCCTTGTGCAGTCAGCTCGAACTCACACGCAAATTTGCCGGCAAGGATCAGCGCTGACACAATAAAGTCATAGAAAACATGAAAGAAAAAAAAAATCGAAAGAGTAGACACTGCGCAGTGCCTAAAAAGCTGCTTCAAAATGCTTTACACGTTTCGGCTGCTAAGTAATTGAGTTGAAAAATGAATGCGGCATGAAAGCAACGCAGCGGCAGAGAATAAGCAGAAGAAGAAGAGACAGCAGTAGATGATGAAGCTGCTTAAATGCAAGACACGTTGAGGCAAACAAAATCTAGCAAAAGCTTAGCAAGAATAGCAACAACAATGGCATGCAGAGCATGCCGCATTTGTACACGAGCAACATTGACACTTTAGCACCAACAGCTGCTGCTGCTGTTGCTGCTGCTGCTGCCATTCATGAGTGTGTATCTTGTGCTTTGCATGCTTCTAGGTGTGCGTTAGAAACTTGAATGTGTGTGCTTGCCAGAAGCTTGTGCGTGGCATGCAAATAAGTATAAGCAGAAGTTGAAATGCAAATATTAAGAAGGAGATAAGAAAAAAAAATAGCAAAGCGTATCAACTACTGCAGCATTAAGGAGAATGTTGTGCAACATTCTTTGCACCTGCACTAGCAACAACGGCAGCGGCAACAACTTCTGCAACTTAAGCAAACAACAAACAGACAGACAGACAGATAGACAGAGCGAAGCAAGAAAATAACATAGCTAAGCTGCCGATTCCATTACGTTTTTCATCTACTTGTGACGCTGTTTGTATTTATCTTGGTTACCAAGGTGTTTGTTTGAGTCTTGGTGTGTTTGTGTGAGTGCTGAAGTATTTGTTGGAGTGTTTGAGCCTAGGTGTGTTTATGTGTGTGTTATTGTATGCATTGTAAATTATGCCAATCGTGCTGTCAGTGTCAACTTTTCAATGTTTTTTTTTTGTTGCTCTCAAGTTTTCATAAATTGTTTGTTGTCTTTCGAGTGTGTGCGCGAGCGCGCCTTGAAATTCACTTTGTAGATTTCTTGGTTTTTTTTATTCTATGTTTGCATATGCAAAACTTATGTAAATTGCATAAATTTCTATAAAATATTTATTTTACTTTGAGCAAGCTATGTTCAAAGTGCAAATTTTCGCCTAATGAAGCCTAATTTTAGGCGCGTGAAGGGAAAAGGATGACATTTAAAAAAAAAAAATTAAAAAATGAGTGAGCAAAGTGAAAAAGGTGTTTTTTTAACAGCAATAATGCATCTTATAGCTTTAAAGTAATTTAAGTAAATTTATTTTCGTTAACAAATAAAAATAGTAGTTTTTTCTTATATTTAGCTTTTATAAGATCACTGATATTTAGCAAAGATAACGAAAAGACTTTTTAAAAGAAGCTTAAAAATAGTGTTTTTCATTTAATATATAGTAATAAACATTCGATTCTATAGATTACCGATGATAGATTTCATTATATACTTATACAAAGTAGTTATTAAAATCCATGTTTGCATTTGTCGATGCATCATTTAGAAATACTTAAGAACACACATAAGTTATTATTGACTAAAAACGCTTTGACTGAGTGCTGCGAAGTGCACGAGATTCAATGGCAAGTATTTGTACTCAATGACAAACAAACGCCTAGCTTTGTAAATCAGAGAGTTGAAATAATATTCATAAAAGTTTCCCGTTTTAGTTCTAAAGCAAAACAGAATTAAAAATGTTTTTGAACCAAATTTTTTTAGAGAAGGAACGATAATTATTAATTCTACCAATAGAAAGTACCCAGCATTGCTTCTAATTCAACAAGCTTCTAACTGACATGCCTCTCTAAAAAAACTGTCTCGATTCAATACTTACCTTGCCTAAAGTTTCTTATAAGCTAGCCTTGCTGTTATTCCTTTGCAAGGGCATGCAAAATTAACAATGTGATATAAGTTTTTGTGGCATCGTTGCACTCACAGAACTAAACCCATTGCCGCAACCGAATAATTGCCCTACTAACTTGGTCGATTGTAGGCAATTTTGTAAATGCAATTGCCACAATCGCCAATTTCCCAATTGAGCTAAGTGCGTCATTCCGTTGCGAGAACGGAACTGCAGAAAAGTTTTTGAGCCATTCGGTTGTGCACAACGAACTGTTTATCGCGTTTACCAGAACTCGGTTATATAAACTTAGCGAGTGTGAAAAACAAACGATGAAAATAAGCATGCTTTGTTGTTTCTAATTTTGCAAATTTGCATATTTTTAAGAAGAGATAAATTAGATTTATATATACTGCACAAGTTATATTTATTAAATATTGAATAAAAGTATATTTTCTAATTTATTTCTTAACTTTGAATACTTAACCAACCACTTGCAGCGAGAATACCGACCGAACCATGAACAAAGGCGCGACGAGCAACATAGAGAGTGTAAAAAACAAATGACGGAAATTATGATTGCTTTGTTGTTTCTTACTGCAGTTATTTACGAAGAAATGAATTTAATTAAAAAAAAACTGCACAAGTTATATTAATTAAATATTCGATAAAACATATTTTTTAACATATTTTTTAAGTTATTTACCTTAAAACACTTCAACAACTTGCAGCGAGAATACTGAAATAGAAATCGACCGAATATTGAACAAAGGAGGAACGAGCAACACAGCGAGCGCGAAAAAAGCGACGGTTGTGGGTAAGGTGACCACATGTGAGTTATTTTTATTGACTATTCGTCTGTTGCAATTGACTTTGGTGGCGGTGCAACTGAATATTGATATTTAATATTCAATTGAATATTGAATATTGAATATTGAAACATCGTTGAATATCGGTGGTAACGTAAGAACAATTCGATTGACAGAATAAATAATGCGGATGTTTCAATTACTCCTTTTATCCGTAAATCTGTAATTGTACTGGTCAGTTGTTTTGGATAAACTGAAATTGCTTAGACGGAAAGTAAGTCGAAATGACAAATTCCATTCAGTTCTTGCAACTAAAGCATAAATATTGAATTTTAACCGAATTGTTATTTAGGCATGAAGTTACAATAATAAAATAAGCATTTACGTCAACCGAAAGTCGATTATGCTTATTTAATTACAGTTAAATAAACAGAGTTAAAATGTAGTTAAAATGTAGTTAAAATGTATTTACTGTAACCTAACGCCAACAAATTATTTTTGTGAGTGTGCTTTAAAGTACCCGACATCGCACAGTGATGCGACCTCACATAACAAGTGGCTAATCTTAGAATAATGAACCAATTGTGATTAAATTTTGATTCTTAGTGGATTTGGATCTACTGAGTTAAAATATTTAGTCGGTTTTTTTATCGCACTTCTAGTTAAGAAGAAATTTAAACAGTAAAATTTGTTAATTTTAGATTCAGTTCTATGCACATAATATTGGGAATAATTTAGCTCAAAATTATGACATATCTGACGAAAAACTTAACAATAAATACTGGAATATGAATATTTCTATATATATTCTGCAGGAAATTATTTTGGTAAGTGATTTTAATTCAGTAATATGCTTGAATATCAGTCATTCCATGTCAAATCGGACGCTATTCAAAACTCACATTTCTGTAAAAATTTGTTACTTTGCACGTGGAGATTACTTTAAAAAATAAAAATATTTGCATATTTTTTTTATAATTTTTTATTTTTTTTTTGCGGTTTTATACACAGTGAAAAATTATAAAGAAAAACAAAAATAGTTATTCGGGCATATACTCAAACAACTATATCTTTCAAAATCGTTAGTCCTACAAGAAAAAGTTGAGGACATATTTTGAAGATTTTGAATTGGGCTTCTTTGTGGTGTCCTTTTTTACAAACACTTTCATGAAAAATTTTAAATTTTTTGAAAACTAAAAATTTCACTCACATGTTTTATAGTCAAAACCATCATTTTTTTGGCACTTTGAAAATATTATCGTATTGAGGCATTAATTCTTAATGCATTTTTAAAATTTGATGTTGGAAATTCAATGTTTACTTTTTTAAACGAAATTTTCAAAAATTGACTACAAAATTTTTAAGTGCAAAATTCTTTAATTTTTAATTAAAAATGGAATTTTTAGTATTTTTTTACTAAACTAGGTACATATCGTAGCTGCGCCAACAAAAACAGAAACTTTTCAGGAAAGCAAGAAAAACCAATTTTTTCAGAGCATTTCCAGTACTGCGAGCAATAACTGTTTTTGATCACTTCTAAATCATAAGAGATATAAAAAACTGCAAATGCAGAAATGTGGGTAATAGATAGTGCACACAAAAAAATCTCGTCGGTTAATTCTACCGATATGTGCGGGCACTTTACCGTCAATACAATTGTTGTTGCACAGCAACTGTTTTTTCGTTTGAAATTACCGATCGAAATTGTGACTTAACAATTATGACAGTAAATCTCAACGTTTCGAACAGTTAAAGTTGGCAGTTTATATATTTTTTATCGAATTAGTTTTTCACTCTCCTGAAAAGTTTGTGAAAAATATACAGCTGTGTTTTTGTTAACACAGCGACTAGGTACATCCTTGTTTAGTAAAAAAAAAAAAACTAAAAATTCTATTTTTAATTAAAAATTAAAGTTTTTTGTATTTAAAAGTTGTGTAGTCAATTTCTGGAAAATTCGTTTAAAATAGTAAACATTGATTCTCCAACATCAAATTTCGAGAATGCATTTAAAATGAATGCTTCAATGTGATAATATTTTCAAAGTGCCAAAAAAATAGTAGTGTTGACCATGAAAAATGTGAATAAACTTATTAGTGGTCAAATAAATTGAAATTTTTCACAAAAGTGTTTGTAAAAAAGGACACCAAAAAGAAAACCAACTCAAGATCTTTAAAATATGTTCGTAACATTTTTTTGTAGGACTAACGGTTTAGAAGATATTGAGATTGATTTTAAATGACTATGACAATTTCTGATTTTCTTTTTAATTTTTCACAGTGTATAACTGCAAAAAAAAACCAATACAAAAATTTTAAAAAAGTATGCAAATATTTTTTGTTTTAAAAGTTCTATCGACGCACAAAATTTGAAAAAAAACGGAATCGTCAAAAAAAGTTTTTGGACAAAAGCGTCCGGTATGACATGGAATCACCGATATACATTAGATCGGATCGAAATTTAGATTCCGGCGTTCCGGGTCTCAAAAGTTAGAAAAACGCATTAAAATAGTTTCTGCATACTTTTTTTTCAAATCGAAAAAAATCCGCCGAAGCAATTTTGATTCTCCTGAAGGTCTTTTTTGGTAAAAAGACATGTTTGTTGCTTGTAACATTTTATTTTTCACGGAACGCATACCTATATTTGCTAAAATGTTAAATTTCTTACGCATACCAACATTTTGACATACAATACTTCTTTCAGTTTTGTTTCATTATAACTCTTATTGACCACCAAAAATTGAATTTTTTGCTATTTTTAAAAACACATTTTTTTAAGACCGCAGTAGAAGACATATTTTTTATTACATTTACGTAAAATTGCTATTTTTGGAATGGTATTAAGTTTTTCTTTCTTTTTGTAAATCACTAATCAAAGCTGTTTGCAAAAACTGACAGAGCGTTAGAAATTGACTTTAGAAATCTGATAAAATTAAACGTTTCTTACTCATGCAAATATATAATTATAATAAATTTTTAAGTGATTCCAACTTTGTGTACGTTTCATGAGATTGCAAAGAACTCCATTTTTATATCAAAATGTTTGTATGAGTACGAAATTTAGCATTTTAGCAGATGTGGGCATGCCTTCATGCCTAAAAACATGTTTTTTATACCACAAAGGACGTTCAGAAGAATCAAAATTGCTTCGGCGGTTTTTCTCCAATTTGAAAAAAGGTATGCAGAAATCCTTTCAATGAGTTCTTCTAATTTTTGAGATCCCGAACGGCTAAATTTTTTTTCTCCATACATGAACGATCCGCCCTAATATACATTTTCTCAATTTTCATAACATATGTATTTTTTTGATGTCTGCTGTCAGTGATGTCAGTTAATTTGTTTAATTTTCTGTTATTATTATTTTTGAAGAAAGAAAGGAATCCATAGATAACAGCATATAAGAAAAAAAATCCTAGTTGGTATGAATTCTTGAGTCTTTTCTTGTATTTGACAATCGAGCACTCCTCACATTTTTCTAATTCGCTTTCAATCTTTCCCCAGACAAATTACCTTATTTGCTAGAGAAAATAGGAATTGAAAATTTTTATCCTAAAATCCCACTATTAATTCGTAATCGAAAAACTGGAAAAAAACTTAAATTTGTTTCTTCAATTTATTTTTTTAAAAACTTTCTACTTCAAAAACCCTCGGATCTCTGAAATAAAATGCAAGGATTAAAAAGGACAAAAATATTTTGGGATTCCGTGATCTCAAACGGGCGTTGCGGACGATTTTTACAAAGAAGTATTAAAAAACAGATTGAAAATATCAAATTTAAAAAGGCTTCCTTATATTTGCATAATCATTAAGTTGCACTATATTAAGTAAAAACAATGACAACAACCGACCCTAAGGATTTCAAGATAAAAGCAAAAATATGTGATGGCGTTACGTTACAAAAAACGGAAGTGATTTTTGACTTGGGCTACAAAATTTGTAAAACTCTCTTAAAAGAGTAATAATTTTTTTCTCATATCGATTCTTCAACACTCATAGAAAGATTTCCCTCAAACGGGATCATTGAGCAGGCTTTCAATTAAAAGATACATCAATCAGAAGTTGAATTTTGATGAGCGTGTCTACTCGCGGAAAGCATTATGTTTCCCACGCTCTCCCACGATTAGTAACAAATCAATATAATGCATTGAGCAATCGATATTTTTATGATAACAGAGTATAATGTGACCACCGGTAAATTGTGCAAATGACTAATACCCAGTATATTATCAGTGTTGCCGTTTTCACTTGCCATTGAAATGTTTCACTTTTTTTCGAGGCTCACACTTCGACACTTCCTCTGACTAGCATGAAATTTTGTATAAAGAGGTTTGCAGGTACGATGAGTGCTTTTGCACTTCAAAACCATCGAAAAACTCTTACTTATTGTATATAATTACATATAGTTAAAATTTTCTTTAGACTTTTTTGTTCAAATCAGAGAAAAGTTTTTAATATAATAATAACATACAAATTCCCGCTGTAATATTTTCCGAATAAAATTACCATACAACTACATTCGCAAACTAATTAAGATAATTAGAATTAATAACAAACATCTCCATAATTTTATACAAAATAAAAAAAAAAAAATAAATTCTGCCTCTAGCATATCATATCGTATCGGTTCGTATCGAATACATTTACATAAATAGCTATGTAAATAATACTGCAAATACATAAATTCACATTAAATTCCCCGAACTCATAATAATCATAAATTTAGTAACAGCATTTAAATAATTCACTATACATAAATAACAATAACAACAACAGCTGTGCCACAAGATACAGTTACATGCATAACCAAAATACCACCACCAACAATAACAATAAAATATTTATATTTATTAAGGAAAAAAAGCACAATAACGAAAACTGCGCTACCATCTCTCATTTATTGGTACTTGTGTGTAGTTTTATGTACATATGCATTATATTTATATATTTTTGTTTGCAATTTTTTTTTTTACTTTATCTATTTGTATTATATTATGTTTTTGTATTTTATGTATTCTATTTGGTTATTTAATAATATGCGTTGGAATGAATGGAATGTTCCTGCATAACTCAGCCGCAACGTTACTCTAAGCTAACTTTTGTGCCCCCGCCTTCCTTTGTTTTGCTTCCTTGTCAGGTTTGTTTTTGTTGTTTGTGTACGCATATGTTACTGAGGTGAATAATTTTAGTGTTTAAACAGAGCAATCTGTGGTTGGCAGCATTATTTTGGTAGAACCCAGGCTTCGCTAGGGTTTTCAAAGGCAACAACTTCTAGAAGCTGGAGTGGGAAATTTAGCTCTTTCAAGTTGAACTTTAGAGGATTTTTTAATATAATTTGAACCCCCTTTTTCGAACAAACATAAAAATTTTAAGAACAATTTTTGAAAAGTAAAACCAAATGGGGTGAAGAATGTGTTATTTTTAGAATAAATTTGAGAAAAAGTTAAAGTTTTTTTAGACATATTTAATATTCCGCTAAAAATTTATCAATGTTTTTTTTGCACCTTTTATATAAATGTATTTACTTTAAAGTTTTGTTATACTTTTATTATTTATGTATCTATAGACTCTGGAAAATCACTCAAATAGTCGCAGTAGCAACAATAAATTGAAACACAAACACAGGTTAAGAAAACCATTTCCGTCCAAAACTCAGTCAACACAGTAACTTCAAAAACTCTAATTAATGTGTATTTAAATGCCACTTTAAAGCATATTTAACGTACCCGAATGGACTCGCACGCAGCCAGCAGTGAAGTGTTGTTGAGTGAGCAAAAGTTTTGAATGAAATTTGGTATTTTATGATTTTCTCTTTTCTCCCCGAAGTTTGTATGCTTGAACGCTTCACTTAAATTCAAAAGGAAATTACTTTAGAAATTTATGTACCAACTAAAGTTTTTCTGTGGCTGTTTTATAGTAGCGAAAACCAAAATTGGGTTTTCTTTCAATGACATTGGTGGTTTTAATGCCAATTAAAATATTTTAAGAGCATGCTTTTGGGCGCGTAAGAACCCAATTTAATTAAATCGCCCACAGAGTTAAGCTGGAAGTGTTCTTCTGAAGGTGTTTCTTAGTGTGAAAGAGTGAAAAAGAGAAGGTAAGAAGCTGTGAATGTGTGAAAAAGACAGAGGGGGGGGTTTAATGTTGTCTTTGAGGCAGAGACGAGATTATTATAATCCGCTTTTAATAGCAGAAGTCTATCGGCAATGAGATATTGATAATATAGAAACAAAGTATCAATCAACAAGGCTTTATAAAGCCTAAAACTTGCAAGAAAAATATGTTTTAGATATGCTTACCATAATGTAATGTGCTTTAAAATAATATAAAAATAAATCGACCATTTCAGATTCTATTACACACAAATTATCGAGAACTGGACATACGAGTTTTATGCCGACTCCGAACGGCTTATAGCATGTTCTCAATAAACTTTACTTGCAATTTTTACTCCCTGGGGCTTGCCATTGTCTGCAGAAAGTTGGCTGCTGAACAGAAAAATTAAGTCATTTGAAAAAACAAACTTTCTGAGCTGGGGCTTGAACCTCTATTCTATTAGCTTAGGCGCCATGCACTCACCCAGTAAGCTATGGCCTGCAGAGTAAAGAGTAAGGCCATAATTAAAAAAAAATTTTGTTTCTCAACAAAATTACTCCAAAATCTGCTTTTGTGTAGACTCACGACACCATGAAAGTTGGAATTTCCAAAGTTAACTTATGCTACACGGAGAAAATTAATATGCTTGAATCAAGCAAATGTTTTGCTTAAAAGCAAATCAGCAAAACTTTGCTCAATCACAATGTAATTTTAGAAAAAGATTGCTAAATCGCAATCATTCCTCGTGTATTTAGGAAAAAGCGAAATTTTAATTAAATTCAAGCAAAATTTTGCTAAGTTATTATAAACTGAGAAGCAAATTTGTGTTTATAATTTGTTATTATAAAATGGAAAAGCATATTTTAACTTAATTCAAGCAAATATTTGCTTAGTTACTATAAATTGGAATAGAAAATTTTTACTTAATTCAAGCAAATATTTGCTTAGTTATTATAAACTGGAATAGCAAATTATTACTCAATTCAAACAAATATTTGCTTAGTTATTATAAACTGGAATAGCAAATTTCTATTAAATTAAAAAGTACTAATCAAGTAATTCAAGCAAATATTTGCTTAGTTATTATAAGCTCAAATAGCAAATTTTTACTCAATTCAAGCAAATTTTTTCTTAACACACGAGCACATGTTATTCTTAATGAAAAAAATTAGGCGACGATTGGTTAACACGATGGTTGAATGGATAAGCCCATGAGCCAATGCACTTACACTCACGCGGCCGAGGTTCAAATCTCCAGATGGTGGTAATTTTTCAATTTAATTAAATGTTAATAAATATTTCACTTCAAAAATATGCTAGATTTCAGCAAAAACTAATCAAAATTTGCTATTTCAATTCATAATAACTAAGCAAATACTTGACTGAATTAAGTAAAAATTTGCTTTACTAAGCAAAGTTTTGATTAAATTTAAGCAAATATTTGCTTTGTTATTATAAACTGCAAAAGCAAATTTTTACTTAATTCAAGTAAATATTGACTTAGTTATTATAAATTGGAATAGCAAATTTCTACTTAATTCTAGCAAATATTTGCTTAGTTATTATAAATTGAAATAGAAAATTTTGATTAGTTTTTGCTAAAATTTAGCATAATTTTGATCAAGCGCAAATTTTGCTTAACCATAATACAAATTCAGCAAACAGTTTTCTCAGTGTAGTAAGAGAAGGATACACATTATACGGTTAAAAATTAAGGTCTAAATTTTTAACCTTTCTGAAATTTTTATGGTCGAAATTAAAAATTTTCCTGTATAAAAATATATTTTCAACTTTAAAGTAGAGGCATCAACCCTTTTATTGGTTGAAATAAATATATATTTACTAATTAAAACCTCAAAGACAATTTTTTCAACTTTTATGCTAAATTTTTCAACTATTTGAGTCAAGTTTTTAAACTTTTTTAATTTGAGTATTATTTAAATCTAATGCTTAGTATGCTGTAGGAACGAAAATATTTATGCATTTATTTCTGCACGCGAAATTTTAGTGTAGACTATACACTAACACATACTTACCATAACGTTTTTGTTGAATGTGTTAGTTGAACATTATTGTTCAATGTCAAATTTCCACGCCAATTAAATGTACGGACATATAAAAGACAGCGAAATTTTGACATTTTACAAACAAATTTTTCGACATTGAACAAATTTTTCGGTTCAACAGCGTACTAGCCAACGAAAAAAAAATTCGGTACCTTTTCGCTGTCAAAAACGCAATGCATTTCCTACGGAAGATTTCTTTTCGCTTCTACAGCATACTAAGCTTAAGGGAGGAATTTTTAAATTTTTAAGTTTACTTTTTCAACTACACCTAGCGTAATAATTATAAAGGCAACCGTTTTTTATTTTACTTAATTTACAAACCTTATAATTGGGTCATAATATATAAACAAGTTATTGGGTTATTAACTGCTCTAACTATTTCATGAGCGCACGTTTGATCACTGTCATTGTTAAAAAAAGGAAAAACAATTTTTACTGTTTTCGGAGCAAAATAATTATAAAGACAATACACAATTTTGCATATTATTTGAATTGTAGTGAACGCAGAAGCAAGCAAGGGTAAGTAAATTTTTATTTGACTTTTTTTTAGTAATAACTTTGATTTCAAATAAAACACATTTAATGTTTACAGCATGTCACATGGAAAACCATTGACAGAAATAGGAAAAAGAAAAATCGAAGCTTACCATATCAAGGAATTTCCAACCGCGAAATTACGAGATTATTAAAAAGGTCAAGTTGTGTCATTTGCAAATAAGGCTGACCACTATGGGGCCGATTAGCGATCACGAAGAACTACACTCATTAATGACAGAGCTAAAAGGGAAACTAAAAGCCTTGCTGTTAAGGATAATTTAAGCGCAAAGAAAGTAATTGGTAAAATGAACTTGAAAGTCGGTACAACAGTCGTGTGCAGCAGTCGTGTGCAACAAGTACTGAAACGAGATTTGGGACTCTCATTTGAAAAAAAATGTGGTAAACCGGCGCTTTTGCAAATGCACAAAATGGCTAAACTTCGATTTGCGGAAAAGCACAGATTTCGGGATGAAGAATGAAAGTCGGTCATATTTTCGATGAAAAAAAGTTCATTTTGGATGAACCAGATGGTTCAGACAAATTTAGGCGTTGCAAAGGTGCTCCCAAAGTTAAGCGTCAGCGCCGAAACTTTGGTGGAGGCTCCCTCATGGTTTGAGGAAGTATGGGCTATAAAGGTACTACTCCAGTTTGCTTCATTAGCACCAAGATGAACTCACTGTTTTATATACAACTGTTGGATGAAGTTCTTGTGTCTTTTGGAGAAGATATTTCTACCCCAGAATATATTTTTCAACAGAGCAATGCAGCAATTTACCGCTCTCGAAAAGCTGCAGAGTTCCAGGAGTCTAGGAGTATACCAATTTTCGACTGCCCAGCTCTTAGTCCTGATTTGAATTCTATCGAGAACTATGAACAAAAGTTTTCTATCATAGCCGTCAATTTAAAGACCTAAAGGATCTGAAAAAGGCAATTCAAGAAAAGTGGAAGAAAATTGATCCCATGCATATTCATACTTTGATAAACTTAATGATAGGGTGTCTGGAAGAAGCTATTAAAAGCAATGGTGGTCATACTTCTTATTAAAATTATTTTTTTTTTTATGAAAAAGATTTAGTCCCTTTATATTTATTTCGCACAATTTTTAAGTTTCTTTTTTGTTTGCTTGCTTATTAAATACAAGTTTAAGAAAAAATTGAAATATTTTTGAATTTTCCTATTTTATGTTTAAATCAATTGAATTAATAAAGTATAAAGCTATTTATTAAAAATGTTTCTTTATTCTCTAAAAATCACGTTTTTTCTTGCTGCTTTTATAATTATTACGCTGGGTGTATAAAGTTGAATTTTTCATCTGTATGAAAATTGAAAAATTTATTTTTTTAAAAAAACTGATCAAAAACTTAGTTGGGTTAAAAGTCTACTCATTTGAATGAAAATATTTTTTAAACATTTATTCGGAGGAATTCTTCATATTTTAAATTCACTTTTTCAACTATAAAGTTGTATTTTTCATCTGTATGCCGTTGAAAAATGAAAAAATTTATTTTTTTAAAAAACTGATTAAAAATTAAGTTGGGTTAAAAAGTCTACCATTTAAGTAATTTTTTAAGTTTACATTTTCAACTAAAGAAGTGAATTTTTTATCTGTAAGACGCTGAAAATGAAAAATTTATTTCAAAAAAAATATGATCAAAAATTTAGTTGGTTAAAAAACACTTTGCTCAGCTGGTTGAAAATAATTTTTAAAACTTTTTTGGGAGGAATTAATAATTTTTTAAGTTTACTTTTTCAACTATAGAGTTGAATTCTTTATCTGTATGACACTGAAAATGAAAAATTTATTTAAAAAAAATATGATTAAAATTTTATTTGGTTAAAAAACTCTACTCAGTTGGTTGAAAATATTTAAAAAAAATTTTTTGAAATGAAATTGTTGAGAAACTTTAAAACTGTTTTTGTTTACTCATCAGCAGCTGGAGTTCAAATTCGAAATTTTTCCCAGCAAGCACAAAAAGGTTGTAAAAGTGTCGCAAAAGAGTCGCCAATACAGATATAAATCGTAATTGTAACGTAATTATAACTGAAAAAGCAGATATTTTACGCTTATTTTGTAACAATTTAGGTTGAAACTAGGCAAAAAATGTGTTATAATAATGTTATAAATGTGGTGTTGGTACAAACTTAAGTTGCACTCCACAAGATGAAACATACTTGAAACATCCAAAAAAGTTTTTATTGTGTTATTCTGAAGTTACAATTCTTTTAAAATAACGTCAATGTAACAAATATTTTGTTAGTTTTTGTTATAATGACAGATTTTTTTACAAGGAAGATGTACTGATGACATAAATATTGCTGATTGGAAAAAAATAAGTTCGTTAATAGTTTTTAGATGTTTTGCATACACAATTTCTTGATATAATTTTCATTAAACCAGTGATAATTTTCGGAGTGTATTTTAAAAATTAAAGAGAAATTGGAACGCAATAAAAAGTTGTGAAATAAAATTGAAAATATGAAGAGTTATACAAAAAAATTTTACAACAAAGGTCATTTTGTCGTTGAATGTTTGTGGTTTACCTCTAGAAAACTCGTTCGCCACCCAAAAAATAACAATTTTTAAAATAATTTGGAAATAAGAAATATTTCGAGTTTTTAATTTACGCGTAATGATGTTTAATATATAGCTAAATATGGTTTTTTAAGTTCCTAGTGCCATATTGCTTTGAAAATTCTAAAAGAAAATAATAAATACTAAAGAAAATTTATTTAAATTTACTCCAATCAAAATTCATAGTGTAGAAAAAAAAGTCAAATATGGCGAGTATGAAGTTTTAAGACACTTTTTTACAAAGTTCTTGCAGCTGAATAATAACCTCAATATATAGTTACAATTTTTTTTTTAATGTTGTTGCAACTGAATAATAACCTTAATGCAGCATTTACTTACAACAATTTTATTCAAAACTTCTTGCAACTGAGTTATAACTCCAATACAACGTTCATGAAACTAATACTATTAAATAAGTTGCAATGGTTTTTTCTACAGTTTTTGCAACAGAATAACAAACTCAATACATCGTTCTTATATCAAACAAAATTTTATAAGTTACAATTATGTTTTTTAAACTTGTATAAACTAAATAATAACCTTAATACAGCACAAGTTTGCAATGATTATTTTCAATGCTCTTGCAACTTTATAAAAACCTCAATTCAACGTTATTTTTCCTAACTACATTTTTGGAGTTATAAAAATGTTTCCTAAAGTTGCAGCAACTGAATAATGACCTCAATACAGCATAAGGTTGCAATGACTATTTTCAATGTTCTTGTAACTGAATAAAAACCTCATTGCAACCTTCTTGCAACAAAACAAATTCTTATACTTTCACAATGATTCATTGCCATTCAAAAAAAAATTTGTTCAATTTTTTGGAGTTATAATAATGTTTCCTAAAGTTGTAGCAACTGAATAATTAACTCAATACAGCATAAGGTTGCAATGAGTTTTTCAATGTTCTTGTAACTGAATAAAAACCTCATTGCAACCTTTTTGCAACAAAACAAATTCTCATACTTTCACAATGATTCAGTGCCATTCAATGAAAGATTTGTTCAATTTGGTAGTCTCGTTGAACGCTAAAATAAAACAAAACTGGTTTACATGGTAGTAGAAGCCTACACAAAGAAATAGACAAGCAACACATAATTTTTTGTAAGCAAAAAAATTTATATTTTGCTTGTCGCATTTAAGTGCGTCACAGCAAAATTGGAAACATTTAGTTGTAGTGACTTCCACTTAACTTAGTAAAAACATCTTCAAACATCTTCAAGTTTAGAACATTTAGTTGTTGTGACATTGATACAACTTAATATAAACATAAAGCAACTTAGTCGCATCTAGGTTGCTAACTCGTTACAGTATTTGTTACAATTATAATGCACAAAAATTTTTTTGTAGGTGCTACAAAAAGAAATGTTGTTATAATGTTAATTTATCGTAAAAATTACTTATTTTTTCAAAACCTTATGAAACATATTTACAAGAAGTGCATTTATTCGTAACATAATTAACACCGTAGTTTAACTTATTTGCAACACAACGAATGATTTGTTACAAATTAATTTTTTGAAACTTTATTACAACCCATTTGTGACCAAATTGGCTTACAAAAACTGGAATACCACTGAATTATAACAAATTGAAATCTGTGCTGGCTGGGTTGTTTTAGCTCATATATCTTCTGAGTTTGAGATAATAGGCCAAAGCTATTTAAGTCAGTTTTTAAAATTTTAAAATTTCTTAGTACAATTAAAATTTCTTATATTGAAATTATTAATTTTCTAGTATTTAGCTATTTTTAATCTCTTGAATACTTTTGAATATTTTGAATTATCCAGAAAAACGCACAGATCTAAGATATGTAACATTTTACTTTTTTAAATCCAATCCTAATAAGAAAGTATCAGACATTCAGCGGATTATTTATTTACATTGCTAAAGCTGAGCTATAGCTGGTTTGGATTGCAAAAGTGTTCCAAAGCTAGGATATTTCTAGCAACTAAAATCTACAAAAAAATTAATAGCTTGACTTCTTAAGATCATTCGCTTACTTAATATTAAATACTTCAGTTATATCTGGGCTGCTGATATTTATTATACTTTATTTTAAATTTGTACTAAGCCAGTGTTTTAATAAGCCTAAAATATAATTGTACTCATCCATGTAATAACTCCTCTCGTAAAATATATAGTATATGTGTCATCGAGCTGAAATAGACAACGAACAAAACTAGTCAGCTTTCAGTTCTGCTGCTTATGCTTATTTTAGGATTCCTAAATTGAAAGCAATCTGTTTTTTTAAAGGCTTAACAGCTAATTCAAGCATTACGACCAACTACAACAACAGCAATAGCAGCTAAAAAGGCACAAAGTTCTATCTAGTTACAACGTTGTTTTGCCAGACAAACAAAAGTGTAAATTGTTTAACTTAATTTTACGATGTACCATAAATGCACACATGTGCGTTAAATCCCTAGGATTTATCACACATACACACACAAACACACACACACGCACTCGCACACATCTCAACTGTTCATTTGCGTATTAATATGTAAGCTTTTAGTCTTTGCCTATGTTGTCCGTCTGTGTCAGCATTTAAACTAAAGAAGAAGAAGAAGTAGAAGAAGTAGAAGAAGCTGAATGTTCCATTACAGTGAATTCTACTCTATGCTACTCTGCTGACTTGATATTATGTAACTTTGAATAAATTATGCTGATACTTATTCATAAGTGGGCGTCATGCATGGACGTTATGTGTTTTAACAGGATGTCTGTCTTTCTTTAAATAAACAAGAATTCGTTCGCTGGAATATGATTAATAATGCATAATTACCTCGTTTGTGTGGCGTAAATTATGTTTATACAATTTTCTGCATCTGGTTTCGGGGTTTTGAGACCAACAGCAACAACATTAACACTGCGACCCCAGCCAGGATAACATTTATTTATGGACAAAATGATCCGAAAAAAACTGAAAACGAAGAAACATACAAAAAGGTTAACTATGAACATAAAGAACTTGTTAGTTAAGGTTTAGGAAAAGTATATCTTGGGCCTAAAAATATATTTAAGCTAGCAGATAAAAGATACCATGATTACAATGATTGAAAGATGAGATAAGATAAGATTCAATTTCATAAACAAATTTTGTAGAAATGGTCATGGAAACAAAAAGCTGCTGATTGTTGTTACATCTAAAAAAGGTTGCTTTTCTTGAGTGCTTAGCTTAAATAATTTTCCGAACGACAAGGGTCATTTAAATGTCGTAAGAAAAAAAAATAAATTGAAACGTACTTTCAAATTTGAGGGGAAAAACCACTCAAACTTAGCTAAATAGGCATGATGATCAGCTTGTAATGTGGATTTCTTTGTTACTCCTTAAAACCTTTACTTATTTGGATTAGGGATCTTTGACGCTGTATTCAAGTTAGCTTTTTCACATGCTTAATATTAAATTTTTAAAATTGAAAAAAAAAGAAATTTTAATTTACTACTGAATTTAAAGCATACAAATATTGATAAGTAAATAACATTATAAGCTTAAAAGTCAATTTAAATTGAAAAGAGCCAATTTAAAGTTGCTACACTCAGGAAAAAATCGCAACATAAAATTTAATAATATCATGTTAATTTAACGTTGCTCCATTTTTAAGAAATCATCTTTACATTCATATTGAATTCCTTTAAATCAAATATGAAAACATTTGATATCCAATAAGAAGTGGAAAAACTTCAAAATAATGGTGATCCACTATAATTATTATATTCATTAAAGTGCATCCACTTCGAAATTAAGTTGATAAATAATGGTTTATATTAAAGTTGTCAGTAGTAAAAACGAAGTAGAAAATAAGTATTATAAATTGGAAGACATTTTAATTTGAAGTTGGATGCATATATTTGTATGTGTTCGTATTTGTATGTGTATGTGTTCAGCATAATTTCGTTACAATATTGAAAATATTCAATATATTAATGAATTTGGCCAAGTTCTTAATTTGGACACAACACTTGTCAACAGTGTATCCACACGAAGTTAGAAATTTGGAAGAAGACGATGAGAGAAGAAGAAAGAAGAAGACGAAGAGTTTCAGAGTGGGTCCAATTTAAAGGAATAGTTTATAAATGTAATTATTATTTAGCATTTTGGAGTCTTTTATTATTTCATCTTTTTAGGATTTGTTTGTTTTCTAATGTAGAGCAAACTGTTTCTTTTATTTGTAATCCTATAAACATCAAAAGATTTTGTAAACATTTTCAATCATATGCAGTAGGTCTAAAGGACGAAAGTGTGTTAATTACAAATATTTCTTATTTCGCAAGTACTCCTTTGCATTTATACCAAATGGATGGTAAAAAAACTTATGTGAAAAATAAATTTTTATAACTACATTTTTAAAATCATAATTCTCTTATACAAATGTAATATTTGTATTGAATTATCATATAGTTTTTTTAAAAAATTTACCACATTTATTCTAATATTTTAATAAAAGAACATTTCTATAAAAACTAATTTTGTTTTTTTATTTGATTTTGTTTTACGGTCCCTGTAATCATTCAATATCAAAAATGTTAAGTATTTTATTTTAAACGAAAATCACTTTGATTCATTAATGCAAGGACGTGCAATCAAAGTAGAAAATATCTTACTTCAAAGTTATAACGCATTTAAAATAAATAAGTTAGTATTCCAATTGAATATGCTTCCTCTTTGAAATAAATCTGAATCTACGTTAAGTGAAAGTCGTATACTTATCATTTTAAGGTGTATAACAGTTTAGTTTAAAGTGGAACAACATAAAACTGAATGTATGTGTTTCCACTTCGAATTGAAAATTTTCGTGTTTGGTGCCAAATCATTCCGAAAAATATTTGAATTGAAGTGGTTACCTTTGATTTTACGTTGTTTTTTAGCTCAGTGTAGTAAATTTAAGCAAAAAAAAAAAAAAAAAAAAAAAAATTGACAAGTAGAAAACATCATAAGACTAATACATTAGTTTCTTCAGCTTTGTCTAGTTTATAGAAATAGTGATATTTTTCCTAAAGTCAAAAAAAAATGTCCTCTTATTATTCAAATATTAATTTAGGTGTTACTTTCTTCGCCTTTACTTAGTTTTTAAAATGGAGATTCTTATTAAAGTCTTCTTAGCCTCAAACAAGCTTTTTAGCGCTAAGGTATAAGTACAAACATTTTTTATTACATTATTATATATGTAATAAAAATAAAAAATAGATAATAAAAATATTATATAAATAATAAAATATTAAAAAAGTAAAAAAATATAACTAAAAAAATGAATTACCTTACATTATTTGAATATAGTTAAAAGTGTGTAATAAAAAAAAAGCATATACAATTCTTGTCATAAGCTTTCCAAGCTCAAATTTTCTAAAAGAACAAGAATGTTTGTTATGTTTTGAGATAAATTTAATTTTCATTGCAATCATTTTAGACAGATTGAAAGCTAATTTTCAATTAAAAGACAATTAAAACAATGCTGCATCATATGTTGCGGTTATGTCCATTAATAATGACAAAATTTCAATTATTTTAATGCCTGCAGCTATGCATGAATGTATGATTAACTCGTACCGCATAAATGCCATTAACTCAACACTTAATCAAATTCAGTTGTTTAACGAAAATGATGCTATCTAATAATGCTTTTTTATTGTGTTTATTAGAGAACAATTGATTTTACGATAAGTTAGATTGGCCTTTGATATCGAAATGTGTTCTTTGAAGAGGCTTTGTTTGAAAAAAAATGTATTCTAATGAACTTAAATGCAATAACAACAGAGTTCAGCTACTACAGCTTTTTCGGCATTAGATCATTTTAAGAACTAACCATTGAAATATCTACACGATATCGTAAAAAGTGTTTCGAAATAATCCTTAAGTAGAAAAATTTACCCACCCACATCTAACCACGCATTTACTAAAATCTAATCATACACAAGTTTTCAATGTAATTTTGAATTGATCTTTCGATAAGTTATCACAAAAAAAGCTACAGTTGTAAACAAAGATACTCATGCTGCTTAAAGGAGCAGTAGCCATATAATTTGTTCTACTGAAAGATAGGTAAATTAAATTGTTAAAGTTAATTGCCAACTGCTGTTAAACTAAGACTTGTTAAATCATTTGTTTTACCAATCATATTCTATTATTGTATGCAAAGCTAGACTCTGATTTACTTAGAGATTTGACGGTTGTTTTCACTAGTTGGGCTAGGTTTGTTTTCGGTGTTAAAAGACAGTGCCATATATCTTCATATTCAAACAAAAAAAAAAAAAAATAAATAACTGTACTTCACCTAAGTGATATGCATAATTTACGTACTCTACTATTGCCGCATAAAATCATAACCAGAAAGGAGCCTGATTTCTTATTTGAACTTTTAGGGTTTTGTAGAACTCAACGAACAGAGCAACTCATATTGCCCAGGCATAAATATCTTTTGACCTCTCGTCATTTCTTTGTTTATGCGATACATCTTTGGAATACGCTGCCTATTAATCTAAAGCAAATTTGTAACACGAACACATTCAAGCAACAACTCTTTAAAAACCTTTCAGCTGTTCTCTAATAACCTTCTGTGTACCTTCACATTTTTCTTTCTCTGCATCTTTGTTTTCCTTTTATTTTTTTTTCGATAAATAAATGTTATGTTATATTTTCCTTAAATATCCTTATTATTATAATTTAATACTGAGTGGTTTTTAAGTGAACATATTTAAATCTTTTCATTTTTATTAATACATATAATAATAATATTTTCTAAATTTTGTTTGTTTTGTTTAACTTTGCCGCAGGGCATTCGCTTATGGAGTGTCGGGTATGACGAAAAATGTAATGTAATGAAAATGTAATGTAATGCAAAATGAATTAGAATTTATAAATTAATGATTAATAATCAACTATATTTGTACTACTTAAAAGATTATTGTACAGTGAATTATGAGTTTCAAGTAAATAAATAAATAAATAAAGTTTCTACTGCTTCTTTGGTTAGTGTTAAAACTTAATAGATTAAGGAGTTGTGGAGAATCGAGTACATCGATAATGAGTGGGTTTAAATAGACGATATAAGTAGATTTCCTATGAGGGCAATCTGAAAAGTTAGTGTATTTTTTAATTTCCCGCGTAGTAACTTTTAATGTAACACTAATCCTGTCAACTACCATCTGTTAGTAGACTACTGTCAAAATTTTAGCTCGCTGCAACGCTTAGTTTATGTTTGGCAGCCATTGACAGCAGACGATTTTGGCGAAAATGGAAAAAATGTACTCATCAAGCATTATTTTTTGTGCAAAAAAACCATCAGCCAAACCAAGGAAAGGCTTGATAAATACTATGGGGACTCTACACCTTCGACTGCAATAATTAAAAAGTGGTTTACTGAATTCCGATGCGGTCGTACAAGCATAAGTGATGCCGAACGTTTTGGACGCCCAAATGAGGTCTCCACACCAGAAATGGAAACTAAAATTCACGATATCATATTGACCGATCGCAGAGTTAAAGTGCGCGAGATTGCTTAGGTCGAAAGCATCGAACGAGTGTGGAACATTTTACAAAACTATTTGGATATGAAAAAATTATCCCCAAGATGAGTTTCGCGTTTGCTAACTCTTGACCATAAACGCGATCGTGTGACTGATTCAAAGGCGTGTTTGGCGATTTAGAAGAAAGATAAGAAGGATTTTTTCCGTCGATTAGTAATAATGGACAAAACTTGAATCCATCACTACACACCAGAGATAAGGGAACGGTCGAAACAGTGTGCTTCACCGACCGAACGTGCTCCGAAGAAGGCGAAGACGGAGCTATCGGACGGAAAGGTTATGTTGACAGTATTTCTGGATAGACGCGGTATAATCTACATCGATTACCTTCCACCGAAAACAACGATCAATGACAAATACGATCAATAACAAATACTATGCAGCCGAATTAGACCGTTTTAACGGCGCACAGTGCGCTTTTTTCGATTTTGGGATGACATTTGCATTATCTCAGAAACTATAAAAGCAAGAGCCGTGAAATTTTGTACAAATGAGTTTTAGCCTAAATAAAGTAACAGTACAAATTGGGATTCTTGGTCAACTGCATCGGCTACCTCCAATACAAACCATATTTTTTTTAATAAAAAAAAACCCGCAAAAAATTGCTTATATATGTTTTTAAAGAGTAAATTTAGTTTATTTAACTTCACTTAAGCGTCATGCTAAAAATATTTCAAATCGGATAACTTTTAGATATATCTCCTATAAAACAAAATTACCAAATTAACGAAATTTAAAATTTTTTTTTTTAAAAATTGTTGCTAATACAAAATAAGGTCACAAATTTCTTTAAATTATGAATTCTATTTTATTTTTCTTTAACTTTAAGAGTACCTAAAAATTGTCTTGGAAATCAATGCATTTTAGGGAAAAATTTGATTTTTAAGACTTTTTTCAAATTAAGTGGTTTTTCTTAATATTAGCTGGATGCAACAGGTTTTAACAGAAACAGAATGAAGCAGTACGATACTTTATGATAGTTATAGCCTTCGACTTTAATAATGCTTATTTAGCTAGATATTTTCTACTAAATTTTACTTAAATTTTCATTCCTTGGAAAATGTACAGTCATATTTCAACGATTTTTCTATTTTTATTTATTATAATTTTTTGTTGTATTTTATATTGAATTGAATGGCAATTAACACATAAAAAGGTCCGAAAAACAAAACCTTAAATTATACTTTGTGCTCAAAGTTATTAATTTTTAAACTTAACTTTATTTTTTGGGTTTTATTGAGCTTATTTTTGTTTAAATTTTAAAATTTTACAAATTTTATGAAAAAACCATACAATACATCAAGTTTTTAGTACCACGTTCATAATACATGTTTTATAATCTGACGAATAAAAATATTTTTTTTTATAAAATTTAACAAAAAAAAAAAAAACCCAAATGTCATCCTAAAATTAAAAAAAGCGCACTGTGCGACGCTTTAAAAAAGAAACTTCCCCATTTGGCGAGGAAAAAAGTGCACTTCCATCAAGACAATGAGCGCTCATGCCTAGCTCTCATGGCAAAACTTCATGAATTCAAGTACGACTTGCTTCCTCATCCAACATATTCTCAAGATTTGGCCTTCTCCTACTATTTTCTGTTTCCAAACCTGAAGAAATGGCTCGGCGGAAAGATATTTACCACCAAAAAGGAGCTCATCACCGAAACAGAGGCCTATTTTGAGGACCTTCCGATGGATGGGATCAAAAAATTGGAGGAATGATGGACGAAGTGTATCGAGCAAAAAAGGAGACTATTAAGATATACAATTTTTTTGCCGTTTAAATCATTCCTTGTTCCATTGTTCCATTTTTCACGTTTTATTTGCCCTTGTAGTTTTAAACGATTCTAAAAAGAAGGAAGGCTTAAAATGTCTGCTTCACTTAAGCCCCTTAGAGCAAACCGAACAAAACGTTTTTGGAATATCTCCATTCGATGAGTATGTGCGTTGTAAGTTGGGGACTAAACTAGACTTATACTCCAAGTGAGGTCGCACAATACAACGCTGTATTTGTAAGCATGCTATTAAATTCTTTGGCCCATCGTTTTATAAATCCGAGCATAGATGACGCTTTTTTACAAATGTAATCATTAGAGATATTCTCTATGGCTAGGATATGACCATTGCACGGTGCAAAAATAGAAAATATACAATCCATGCACCGCCGCAATAAAATAAAATTAAAAAAACTGTACAATATTTTCTATGTGTGCTACACTGAAACCCATGCATACGGCGATGCTATGAATCATAGTTTAGGAAATGAAACCCTTGAAATGAAACCATTGTGTTTGTAATGAGAGAGAAGAGAATAAAGGAGCAACCAAACAGAAGGCGAAATGAGCGAGAAGTGCAGCTCATGATCAGCGTTGCCATATTCACAGTTTTAACTGAAAATTTTAGTTTTTTAAACAGGCTTACAGTTTTTTTAAAATGACTCGCAGTGAACACTACAGTTTTTTTTAATATCAATCTGAGAAAAGATATGTTCTGGCACGTAAACAATATGAGACACTTAAAAAATTTTTGTATAGGCATCATTTGCTGGCCTTAGAATCGAACATTAAGTGCAACCCAAAAGCATTTTGGACTTTTTTGAACAACAAAAAAAAAGTTCGGGTCTCCCTAAAAATATGTTTTTCCAGAATAATAAATCTGACAATTTTCAAGAAACAAGCGAACTTTTTGCACTCTATTTTCAGTCCAATTTCAAGTGCTATGACCAATCAATTAATGATGTTGCGTCTGAGTTTAATGTTATTCCTATTACAGATCTTGGTTCCTTAACCTTATCTGGAGAAGAGGTGTATCGAGAATTAATTAGCTTAGATTCGAAGAAGAAATGTGGCCCTGACAATATTCCTCCAATCTATCTAAAATATTGTGCTATGGCACTTTTTCAACCTCTAACCTTTCTTTTTAACCAATCCCTTAAAAAGGGAGAATTTTTAAATGTATAGAAAATATCCGAGATAACTCCAATTTTTAAATTGGGTTCGAGGCAAAATATTGCAAACTATCGACATATATCCAAATTACCACTTATTCCAAAACTATTTGAATCTCTGGTAAAAAAGAAAATATATTATTGAATCAAAGGCGCAGTATCGGAGTGTCAACATGGTTTTGTGTCTGGCAGATCTACCTCAACATATCTTGCGCTCATCTTGTACTCACTTTATAGCAAGCGAAATGGAGAGAGGTCAACGAGTACATGTAGTTTTTACAGATTTTGCGAAAGCATTCGATAGAGTCCAGCACTCAGTTTTAATAAGGAAACTTAGTAAACTGGGTTTCCACTCCTTCTTGCTAAGGTGGCTAGAGAATTACCTGTTCGGTCGTAGACAAGCGGTTAGGATTGGTAAATACCTCTCTAAATATATTGATAATTTTTCTGGTGTGCCCCAAGGCAGTCATCTTGGTCCGCTTTTTTTTGTCTTATGTATTAACGACCTTCCAAACTATGTCCAGTTTTCGAGATGTCTCATGTATGCTGATGACGTGAAGTTATTTAAAATTATTAATTCTTCAGTAGACTGTCAATTTATTCAACAGTATTTGGATGGCTTGCAGAAGTGGTGTGAGGTCAATAAGCTATATTTTAATGTTACTAAATGAAGTGTAATGTCATTTACCATGAAACAGCAATTAATTGTAGGCAACTATACTTAGTCCATCAACTCTAAAGTAGTCAGAGAATGCCGTGCTGCATTAGGCGAAATGTCAAAGTTCTTTGACATCAGCTTAATCTGGGTACCTGGGCATAAGGGCATACGTGGAAATAAAAAAGCAGACGAGCTTGCTAGGAAAGGTACATCAGTGGCTCTAATGGGTCGAAACTCGCCGAGCATCCCGATGGCAACTGTCAAAATGCTACTTAATGAGTACACCACATCTAAAGCCAACTCAAGATGGGCTGAACTCTCAACATGCAGAACAACAAGGCTTATCTGGCCGACTCTAAACCCAAAGCGATCGAGAGTCCTTCTCTCGTTGGGAAGATCAGAGGTGGCTACGTTAGTGGCTGTTACCACAGGGCACTGCCTAATAGGCAGACATGCCTCCAGATTGGGAGTCATCACTAATGACTTCTGCAGAAGCTGCAGGGACGAGGAGGAGGAGGAAACTATCTCCCACCTTCTATGTTCCTGTCCCGCGCTTGCGAGAAGAAGGCATAAACATTTGGGGTCATTCTTCTTTTCGGAGCTTGACGACCTGTCGGGGACAAGCGTCAAACGTCTAACAAGCTTTATTAAGAGCTCAATGTGGTTCCACTCGGACTGAAGGCCAAGTGTGCAGCGGTATCACAACGGACCTCACTGGTCTAAGTGAGCTGTGGTACGTGCGTTTTGGTTTTAAGCACGTACAGCGGCTGCCGCCTCAACCTAACCTAACCTAACTATACTTAGTGCTCTGATAAAATCTTAAGAGTTGAAATTAAAATGGATTTGGGAGTAATTTTTGACAAAAAACTTACTTTCGGTAAGCATTATGATGCTGTTATTTCCAAAGCTAATGCAATGATGGGTTTCATCATGCGCAACACTAAGGAGTTCTCATATCCCTTTACTCTAAAGTCAATTTTCTTCTCTTTGGTTAGATCAAGTTTGGAGTATTGTTCTGTTGTCTGGGACCCTCGATATGCTGTGCATATTTCTAGAATTGAAAATATTCAGAGACGTTTTACTCGGCTAGTGTTTAGAAAACTTCGGTGGGAGTTTATGCCGACTTATGACTCCCGTTGTGCGCTTTTAGGCTTGAAAACCTTAGAGTTTAGAAGAAAGTATTTTTTGGCTATATTTGCTCGTGATATATTCATGAATCACTTAGATTGTGCACCATTGCTTGCTTTATTTGGTATATATGCGCCCGAAAGGAATTTTAGACGCAGACAGTTTTTTCAAATTCCATATCGCAGGACAAATTATAGTAGACAGGACCCTGTTTATAATATGAGTTCTTCTTTTAATGCAATTTGTAGCAATATTGATATAACCCAAACTAGGGTCTCTTTTAAAAATTGTATTATGTTAAGCTAATATTATATTGTTAAATTCTTGTTTAATTTTAAAATAATTTTTAGTAACTGTAGAACAAACTTGTTTATAGTTGAATAATAAATAAATAAATAAAATCGACTTAGGAGAGCATTGCTTAAAATTTTATAATGGCTTTGTAATAAACAGTTAATTAAATTTGAATTCGAAAATGCATTTTTATAAGATGTGGAACTTCTGTCTTCAACTAAAGTATTATATACTTATCATCAAAGCTCGGATTTTGATGACCTAAAGAACTTAAAAAAATTGCCTAAAAATTTAAAAAAAAAATAACCTTTAAAGTGCAGAAAATGACTCAAAAACTGACAAAAATTACCTAAAACACGCAAACAATTACATAAAAAATAAACTTAAAATTTTTTTATATATTTTTTATACATAGCGTTACAGTATATTGCAAGGTACATTTTTCAGTGATTAAAATTGAAAAAACGTCGGTTACCTGGAAAAATGTTTTTGTAAACAGAAAAACTTCTTTCTACTTCTGCACTGGCGAGAGGAACATATATAAAAGACGATATGACATCGGATGTCAGTTCCTCTTCTCATTTGATAGTACTAAAATGTTTACCCCCTAATATTTCAGTTATAGAGCTTAAAAATAGGGTTCATAAAAATTAGCATACTCTGAGTATTTATCTAACACTTGTTTCAACTTTCTTCATACCCTTCACCACGCGCAGAGATTTTTTTTCTTCGAGGTCTAAAAACAAAGCTACTCCTTTTTTGAGAGGTAATATTTTTGATTGAAAGGACTCTATTGTTAAAGGCATATGTTTCAAAAATTTCCATTTTTACATTTTTTAGTACGACAAAAAACGAAAACATTTTTTTTATTACACAAAAATTACCTATAAAACCGAAATATGCTCCAAAAATTCAAAATGTCCAAAAATGACAATAGAATAACTTTAAAATCTCTCAAAATGACCAAAAAATGCCCTTGATCTAGTAAAATGTACCCGAAAACTAAAACCGATAAAAAACAATAAAAAATTACCTACTATATTTCATATTTGGAATTTAGGAAACATAAATGGACGTTCTAAATAAGCAGGAAATGTCTTGGAAGCAGCAGAAAATAGATGACATGTCATCGAAATCCTAGCCCTGGTTATGAATATGTTTGTGGCACGGGATATCATTACTTTAATGCTCAAGCAACTTGCGATATAAACGAATTATTAAGAAGAGTGGATCGGGATCATGGCCAGGATGTGTTCATTATTGTTTTTAGTATTACGAACAAAAGTTATGGTTAGTTAATGTTAATTGGAGACGAAAGCTATTGAATTAAGGCATAAATATTGATACGGCAGCAGAGATTTTCACAAAAAAAAAAAACTCAACAACTAAAGGGTGATCCAATACGAGGTAATTTTTTCAACTGGGTTTTTTAAAAGCTGTCTTGAGTCAAATGGCTTTTCCATATGACGTTTTTGTTCAGTATTCAATACGATTCAATCATGAACAGACTTACTCCTGAACAACGTTTATTAATTATGGAAACTTACTACTAAAAAAAGTCATCAGTTAGAGAATGTTATAGAGTTCTTCAACATCATTTTGGTCGTTTTGAGCGTCCAAACCATCAAAACATCACCAAATTTCGAACCAATTTTACTTTATTGGACATTCATCATTCAACCAGAGTAAACTGAGCCCTTAATTTTGAGAATATTTCTGCAGTAGCAGAGAGTGTTCGTGAAAACCGTGAACAATCGATTCGTCGCAGATCTCGAATTTTGTCGAAATTTGAAAATTGGACCCATAGAATGGACCATTTAAGAGCTAGTCGTGGGCAACATTTGAACAAAATAATTTTTGAACATTGAGTTGTATACAGTAAAAAATTTGAGCAAAAATTATATACCATTTTGTATACATATAAATTCCAAACAAAAATGTTTTAAAAGTTATACCATCAAATCTTATCAATTTTTCTAGACCATTTTTCTCGTCAGACCAATCGAATCCACTACATTTTTAAATTTCCCGATTTCGGTGAATTTTTTTCCTTCGAACCAGAATATATATTGATTAACTCATGATGTCCATATGCAATTTTTAAATTATATATATTTTATTATTTTTATAATATTGAGTGGTATAAAATTTATAAATTACTAGCTGAACCCGGTGTGCTTCGCTACCCCCCTCGTATAAAATAAAATTAAAAATATTTATATATTTACAAAAATTTATTTATTTAATTTAATTATTACAATACTTCACCTCTTTTTTTTTTTGTAAACCAATTAGAATTCAGCACTGAATTGCATGTAATTTGCTTCATGCTCCCCTTTTTATTTTTAGACCAATCAAAAAGCAGCAATTACACAATCAGCTGTTTCGCAGTCAGTTGTGGGAGAATGAGAATGGGGTTACCCCACTCTCTATTTTAATTAACACGTATTATAAAATCAGCTGTTTTGAAGACAGTGGTGGAAGAAAGAGAAAGGGGCTACCCCACTATTTTAATTAATATGTATTTTAAATATGTGGTAAAGCCGTTAATAAACGTAGTAAAAAAGTAGGTGCAGAAGTGTGCATGGTCGAAAAATATTATCATGTAATAAGTATTCCTGAGTCAAAGCTGAACGCTGTGAAAATTTAAGATCGGTTATCAGGTCCAGCTTAAATATATCGCAAACAAAGGGGCGTGCTCCGCCCACTTTTCTTTTGGTACGTATTTCTATTCATGCCAATACCATATACAGCAAATATTGCCGCCGTTGGTCAAAAAATGCCCAAGATATGACGATTTTAAATTTTGGATTATATGGGCGAGGCCACGCCCCTTCGTCCACTCACAACTTTATATAGTCAAGAATTTATTATTTCGTAAAAATATCCTATTGTAAAAATTTAATGGCGATCGGTCCAGTAGTTAAGACTATATTGCGATTTTTAATTTTCCTAAAAAGGGGCATGGTTCCACCCACTTTTCTCCTGGTACGTATTCCTAATTATGCCAATACCATATGTACCAAATAGCATCAACGTAGGTCAAAAAATGCCCAAAATATGATGATTTAAATTTTTGGGTTTTATGGGCAGTGCCACGCCCCTTTGTCCAATAAAAACTTCATATAGCCTATTATTCCTTCCAGAGTCATAGTAAAATGCTGTGAAAGTTTCAGGAAGATCGGTCCAAGGGTTTGGCCTCCTATAAAGCACAAACAAACAAACAAACAGACAGACAGACATTCATTTTTATATATATAGATTGAAAGCAGATTAATTATAATTAAAGTAAAATTGGGCGAAAAAGGGGGATTTGGTAATAAAAAATCTATGGCTACCTTACCTGTAGATAAAAAGTATATAAAATTTTAGGTAAATACATATTACAAAAAAAGTATTTTGTATAGCAAACATTGTTGGTGGTGTAATATAGTATCTGAATTAAAAAAAGAGGGCGGTGAAGTGGGCTTGGTTCATAGTAATATGGCGACGTTAACAGTATAAAGAGCAATATACTACCAAATAAAAAATAATCCGTTGGAAGGAACAAATTTGTACAGAGAACAAAAAGTTTAAAACTTAAATTTGGCGTGAAAAGGGGCGTGAAAGGGGACGTGTCGTAAGAAATGTTTATTTCTACCTCACCTGGAGTATAATGTGTATACAATTTGAAGTAAATCTGTTAAAAACTATATAGGAGAAATTACATAATTTAAAAAAGTGGGCGTAAAAATGGGCGTGGTCAAAAAATGTACCCTATTAATCATGCCAGAGTCCCAGTTAAATGCTGTGAAAATTTCAGGAAGATCGGTCCAGAGGTTTGGTCTCCCATAAGGTACAAACAAACAAATGAACAAACACACATTCCATTTTATATATATAGATTTGGAATAAAAAAAGTTTATACCACACAAATGTCATAAAAAAGATAAAATTTATCCTCAAATTTTTTACTGTGTGGGAACCGAACTATAATTCCGAATAAACATTTTCATCAATGCATTGATTTTTTTTGTATTTTATTTAGAAAACAAAGTAGGAAGCTCTTATTGGATCACCCTTTTTATTAAAGGTTTTTATAAGAAAATATTGAAAATTATCGATCAGTTCTTTTGTATACGTTCTAGACGCTATGAGCACATATCTGAAAACTCAAGCATTTCTTTCTATTTGCTAGATTTATACTAAATATTTTGAATTTTACGTACTTTTTCGATGATTTCAACAATTCTGGACCAAGATTTTAATACATTACTGATTAACATAAGTCTTACTCAGTCTTATGATTATTTCGATTGAATTTATTTTAAAGCAGATTGCAGTTACTTTACTTGATGTTGAAATCTATTAATACTTGTTATTATTTGACCCTTAAGTAGTCAAAGTGACCGAAATTAAAAATTGTGGAAAAATGTCTAAAGTCTTTCTTGAAGAATATTGCAATTTTTACAGAAAAAGCACGTACTCTAAAAAAACGCATCAGAAATTATTAATAAATAAAAAGTTGTGTTAAGTTTTATTAAAAATTAAACAAAAAATAACTTAAATTTATACAGAATGTAATTTAACAATATATTAGAATTATTTTAAGAAGTAGCATGAAATTTTTTTAACACTCTTTAAAATTTTTTATATACAACCATAAGTTTTTGGCCTAGTTTCTCAAGCTTAGTGTTTGTTTTTTTCGCTAACTTTTTATTTCTTCAGTTTTTATTTCTATACAGAAATCCAACCTACGCAAATATGTTAAAAAAAGTGATAATGAACAATCTGTATTTGCAATGACATCAGCGCAGTAAAGTCGAATAAGATACTCGTTTTTTTTTTATTTCAAGTTAAGTTCTCAGCAAATTTGGTGCTCAGCAAATGTCGAAAAGTAGCACACATTTTTTTATTTTTTTTGTGCCAAAAATATTTATTGCTTTATAAGGTAAAAGTAAGACTGCAACTTTAAGAATTACGCAAGCTTTGTGAAATAGTGTGTGGGTGAGCTTTAAACAAGTATATATTATGATACACAAAAAGCAAAATTGAAATGCTTTATTTTAAGTTAACAAATACTAAGGCTTTAAGCTTTTACAAAAATCTACGCATACAAGAGCTTTAATAATATTTCTGCTTTTCTCACGCTTATTAAAAGCTACTTTTTTAAGTTATTGCTGCTATTTTGTGTGGTTCTTGTTATATTTGTGAGTACATAAAATTTGCAATGAGTTGTTACAGAAAAAGGTACACAAATTGTGGGGAAAGCTTATTTTGTCAAGTCAACTCAACATGTGTTCCAAAGAATATTTTATGGCTTGACATGAAGGTCCGCAAACTATTGCTTTTGTAATTGTTGTTATTTGTGCTTTAATTTAACAGTTGTTTTTGCGTCAGTTAAACCAACAATTTTTGTGAACTTTGCTCATAATTTTTTATATAGCTTTCTTATTTTTTTTTTACAAGCGAGCGTAAGAGGGAGGTTAGGTTGGCAGAGGAAGATAGTGGAAGCTTTTCTGATGTTGTTTATTTATTTTAAACTGCTTCTGTTGGGAAACTTCTAAGAACTTGTTCGCTCTTCTTATTAGTGTGTAAATTTCAAGAATACATAATAAGATCAAGTTGCATTGTTAAAAGTTATCAAATCACTGTTAAGTGAGGTCAACTTTAGGCAACTTTAAATTGACAACAAAAATAATAAAGCTGTGCACACAAAAGTTTTCGTTTAATGAAATGCCAAGTAAAATGATGGTAACTTCAGTGGAAATGAAATGTTATCTTGGTATAAAAATAAGATTTCTTTTATTTTTTTTTTTTTATTATTTGTTGTCTATTAATGTCTTTTGAACTTGAGTTTGTTTTTTTTATAAGAATTGATTTTGTAATTGAGAATAAATTCAAAAGATTTCAAATTTATCTGAGAGATTCGAAGAATTTTAACCTAAGATATAAAAGCTAATTGTCTCGAATATAAGGTTTATGTTAAAAACTGAGTTGATTCTATAAGTGTTTGAGTAAACTTAAGACAAATAAAATGGATTTTAAAGAAACAATTGATTCTTTGATTACACAAGATTATTTATGTCCTTTAAAAATTCTTCTTATTCTTAAGGTATTCTTATGTTAGTCTTTTCTATATTCAAGCTGTGTGCAAATGAATCTAAATGCTACCTAAACTAAATTGTGTCGATAAGGCAGTGCTTTCTAAATAGTTTAGTTTATTCTCGAGCTATCGACATGCTTCCTTAATTAAGAAGCACTGCCTTATTGACACAATTTAGTTTACGTCACATTTAGATCAAATCGCACACAGCCTTAAACATTGTTCTGTATTGTATTGTATTAATTGCATTATTTAACCTTTCACAACAAGCTGTCAATTGTTTTGGTTTTAATGTGGTTTAAGCTGTGATTTTTGACAGTTTTTTTTTTCAAAATCGTTACATTTTCAAATAATTGCCTTACTTTAGTTTTGTGTTCTTTAGCTTTATATTATTTAAATATTTTCAGTTAAACAATAAATACATAATAAGTCAAATGTTTGGCAAACAGGAATAGTTCGAATATTTATTGTTGCTGAACGACAAACGTTTATGTCGCAATAACTAGACAACTATTCTACGCAGATTACGTCAAATGCGTTTTAATTTGGCGGAAGTCATAATAAATACACTTCAAGCGTTTTTTTTTCATTCTCGCGATATGCTTAAAATGTTCAATATTATATGTTTTTAATTTTAAATAATTAACAAGTGACAAAAAACGAGCTCTATGTGCATAAAGAAAAAAGTAGCAATAACTTTTATTGCGAAGCATAAAAATGTCACAACATACCAAATGTCAGGGGAAAAAAATTTTATTTTTTATAAATAGGCACAAAAAAAAAAAAAAAATGCTGTCAGAGATACTCAAAATAAAAGCCTTGTTTCAAGTTTTTTTTATTTTATCTTTTTATCAGTTAAAATAAATTTAACAAAAAAAGAAATAAAAAAATAAAACTACGAAAGATACAAGCTTGAAAAAAGTGATAATGTTTATATATAATAAATGAAAAATTTAAAATGTTATGCTCTTTAGACAAGTCTTCAAGCCAATTTCAAGCATTTTTAACAGGTAATTAAAACCGTATTTGACATATCGCGACAGTCAAAATGGCAGGGCTTAAAAACTGTAAAGTTTATTCACTTTTTGAAAGAATTTTATTACAATAATGCTGTCATAAAGCGCTATTATTATAGCAGTAATTCAAGTGAATATTAAAAATTTCTTATTTTAAAAATTTTCGAAAAATATTCCACAGAATTTTATTTAAAAATAAAAAAAGCTTTTAACTCATAAAAATAAATTTAAGTTTTGAAATCATAAACTAATAAAACTAATTATAATATTTTTAATGAAACAATATTTAAATAGCTTTCAACATTTGGTCAGAAATGTGAAAACTGAAATATGACCAATACAATACTATTCTTTAATTTTTGCATACTGGGTCATATTAAGTATAGGACTAAGTTTACACTAGAAATACTTACCTTAAAGCATGAATTCTGAAATCCAACACTTAGCGTGATTTTAACATAAATTAAGCTAAAAGGTTTGTAAGGTTAAAATTTTTATAAAAATATATGTATATGCTATAAGAATTTCAATCCTAACAAATTTTGTAAAAATAAAAATTAAAAAAGTTAAGACCTAACTCTTTCATAGCTAACGTAATTAGTCTAAACAACGAATGTTTTTCTTCAACTTTAAACGCGATGGAAAATTAATTAAGGTTATATTTCCTGTTAGTGATAACGTATGAACAGAGTAGAAACACTTGAAATATTGCATCTATTGCATCTTTAATATAAAGAGCAATAACATATACAAAACGTGACAGTTTTTGATAAATTACATTAAAAAAATTTGTGATTTGTTTTGAATTTTTCGAATTTACTTTTATAAATCTGTGCCGACAAGGAATAACCGCTTAAGTCGAGTTAAGTCAAAGTTGAGTTAATGATGCAGATGTGTTGCACGCATCAAGTTACATACTCATACAAAATCAAGAGATTACAGCTTAATTCCAGCCAAATTTATCACAAAAAAGCAAACTGTCTTCCATACAACTTATATGGAGATCGAAAACTTCAAAGCAAAATTTCTCGAAACATTGACATTACACTTTATCTGTTATTCCTTGTCAACACAGAATTCATGTGGCCTAAAACATTTTTAAAATAAGCCCATCAATTTCTGATTAAACTTTTTAATAAATTTTTTATAGTAAATTTACTTATGTCATCTATAATCCTTTCAGACCTGACGCTAAGCTACTGAGAATTCTTTTATGATTTTTTGGAGTAAATGGTCTTTATATGATATGAAAACATATTCAATGCCTAAATTTTGATATTTTCATATCCTTCAAGGATTTTCAAGAAACGAAAGTTTTTACTGAAAATATTTTTTTTTTTAATCAAATATTATATTTTTAGTTGAAATGTGTCAACTTCACTAAGCTTGCGCTATTAGTATTTTAGTATATGAAAAAAACAACTAACTTCTACGATGCATATTAAAAAAAAATTAAATTGTGACGCAAGAATTTCGTGAAAATTTAAGAAACAACAAAATTAACAGCTAAAAAATACGAAAGGCAAACAAACATAAACAATAACCGGCGCAATCGATACATGTAAAATTGATAAACATTCGTGAAAAAGCAGTAAAGATATTTAGACTAAAAGTTACCCGCACAATTGATGCATCACGGTCTGAAAAGGATAATAACGCTATGCGTCAGCCATTATGATCTGGGTTAAACATTAGAATAATTCTGTTACACCGTTTTTAAATTATCGATAGTTTAATATTTTTAGTGAATTTCGAAAAGGTGATACAATGTTATTGGAAATAAAACACGTTTTTATGAATTGTCAAAGATGAATAGTAGTAATAGTAGTAGTAACATTTAATATATCTTTTCATTAAAATACACAACATAACTTAAATAGGCAAACAAATCATTAATTACATTATATAAGAAGTTGTAGTTTGGAATGAAAAAGATCTGCAATCTATAGTTCACAAGGAACTAGAGACGATTGCAGTTACATAAGTAAATAATTGAATAATTAAACATAATCGTATTTTTATTATAACGTGAAGTGAAGTTATTTCAAAGAATAAATTTATAACATAAATAAACACAAAAAAAAAGAAGTGAAATAAATATAATAAAAACAAATATATAATGAGAACAAAAAAAAAAACATGAATTTAAAGAAACTAAAAAAAACAAAAAAGGATTAACTACTAACCAACACTGAACAAACAATCAACATCATTGTAATTAAGACTGAAAAGCCAAGTTTTAACATAACGAAGAAACATACATTTATTACGAATTTATTTCATTTATTAAAGAGTCTGGGAGCTACTGAAGTATAAAACTGCAGAAATAATTTAAGTGAAATTTGTGGTACAGTGACAAGATTCTGAAGATTAATTCATAAGTTATAGCTTATTGAGTATCCTCTTAGTAGATACCCAGATTTGATAAAAAATATCTAAAAAACGTCAAATGTAAACACCTTGTGTATTAAACACGTCTGCTCAACTACTCGCTACAAGACGCACGAGCGCTGACAGTTGTCGTTCGGCAACAGCAACGTTGCGCCAGCAGCGTATTTTCATTCGTTCTAATAGACAGAAAGTGAAAATCACCATTGCAACAACCCACCCATCCTGAAGACAAGGACATCACCACGACAAACTCAACAAGGAAGACTTCTATCAACGGATCAACAACAAATAACTACAAACACCCATCAACACTCAAAACAAGCAATAAACCATATTATAACACCACAATTATTTTACCAAAAGGTATAAAATAGAACATAAATTGTTCCTAACCCACTCTAACCCATTTGTTCTCTTTTTCCGCCAATCTATCCACGATCGTTCGCTACCCGAACAAACACCTTGAAACAATATAAATGCTTTAATGGTTCAATAAAGAAGAAATCGGTTCAAGGTCATGTCCTACCTGCGGCTTGTATTTCGTTTTTAAAACTTCTATGAATTGCCATAAGTTTGTATTATATCGTTTACAATAAATCGGAATAAAAAATACTATTTAAATAAATCAATTTTCAGAAAGCATTTACACAAAAACACAGAAGTTGGTGCAGCTCGGGTGCAGCCTTTAAGGGTACTCTGTCAAAGACCAGGTGAATTTCTTTGCGTTAGAAATGGGGATTCACCCGAATGGGTCGAAATAGAATCCAATGAAAAATTCTATTTTGAAGAATCCTCAACAAAGCTACCAGCTTCTTCTATCCCAGTGATTGAGAGCATCGAATTTTGGATCGCAGATGGAATAGCTTTTACAGATGATATTAATTATTGATTTTTTTCCAATTGTTCCTTTAATGTATCTAGTCATACTAGTCACTAATACTAGTGAAAACTGTCAGAGCTAGTCAAAATATATAATCATTCGAATGAATTAATTTCATATGTCACGTTACTTTACGGGGGGGGGAGGGGAGGGGTTTGAAAAGCATTACGAAAAGTAATGCAGGGGGAGGGGGGGGGGTAAAAAAACCGGAAAATTAGTAACGTAGTTTATGGACGACCCCTAAATGTCTAGTGGCAGCCATTAGATAATTTTTTAGAGCTCGAGTATGTTCCGACCAACTCATCTTGTTACCCAACATTAATCCGAGGTATTTAAAAGAATTAACAGGTTTAATACTAAAACACGTATAAGAGCAACAAAAAGCCTTAGAATAAGTATGAAAAATATCAGATGAAGAACAGATATTTTTACTAAACATGAACTTTATACAACTGCCATCATGAAAGTAAAATTGTGGAAAAGCAACTTCTTTACCTAAAGCACTAAAAAACATAATTCTTGTTTTATTGCTAAGTACCAATCGGTGGACTTTAAACCAGTGACTTAAAACTGTCAGATCATGATTTAAATCTATAGCAAGGTTTAATGGTGAGTTACTTGTAAACGTACAGGCCATGTCATCAGCAAACGCATTTGCACTAATTTTGAACTTCTGAGAAAAAAGTGAATTAATGAAGATTAAAAACAGAATAGGACCTAGCACCGAGCCTTGTGGTACACCTAATTTAACGTGCAATGAAGAACGAAAGTTACCTTTAAACTTAACTTTCTACTGTCTATTTGATAAATAAGAACCAAACCAGTTATTTATTAAGCCTCTAAAGCCAAAATTATGCAATTTTTTCAATAAAATATCATGGTTGATTGTATCGAAAGCTTTAGTAATATCAACGAAAAGAGCCGCAGTTAACTTTTTATTGCTTAAACCTGAGTAGACATTTGAGCAAAAATTCAAAAGAGCATCTTCTGTTGACAGACCTGATCTACAGCCATATTGACATTTACTAAGAAGACAATTATTTTCCAAAAATTTTACGATGCGAGCCTTAATATCTTTTTCAAACACTTTAGCAAAAACACCGGAAGGAGCGATATGGGTCTGTAAGGAACGATTACCTTTCTTAAAGAGAAGAATTACCTCATCCATCTTCATTTCACTCAGTATTTTTAATTAAAGACAATTGAAAAACCTTTCACTGATTACTACATTATTTTACTATTGGATGGATATTATTTCACTATTAGGCTGTATTAATAATACACTAGTCTCGCCTGTGGCCGAAATTCGACCAACCTTCTGAAATTTCATTAGTTTTTTCTAGTTCTGACGCATGACCTTGCTTTAAGAAAATGTGCTGTACTAAAAAATCTTAAGTTCCAAATTATCGCAATAATTTTGATATAAGAACAGTCGAATTATTTGAAAAATATCTGTAAAAACATTACACATAAAAACTTTCGTATACCGTTATTTTTCACAACCTGGGCTTTTCATATAAAAATACGTTGTACTGAGAAAAGCTATAGTTTTCAAGATATCGCCATAACTTTGATGTCAAAATAAAGGGAATTTTTCAGAATTTACTATTTATAAGAAACTTCACCACCGCAATATATACTCATACATGTTACATACAAAAATGCTTATTGTAGGGTATTCGTAAGAGGTAACGAAAAAAGTTTTTTGCACATTGTATTAATGTCGAAAATTTTCTCCTTCACCATTTTCTTCCATTTTTTTATAGTTTAGGTTTTACTTAAAAAATATTCCTTAAACGCTAATATTTTACGTCAAAGGTCACAAAAATATTCAGTGAACTCCTTCCCCCTACTTCCCCCTATTTATTTTAAAAAAAATATCAAAATCCGTTCAGAAACACGGAAGAATTGTTTTTCCCACGTATAAAAAACGAAATATCTTAACACATAGATTGGTGTATATAACTATGAAGTGGTTTGAAATATTTGAAAATTTTTTCACAAAAATTATTTTTGAAGCTGTAGAACTATGTAAAAAATGTAAAAACATTTTGAAAATTAAATTTTCTTCAAAAAAATCAGAGGGGATAGCTCATGATTTTCGATGATAAAACTGTTTTTTGTATTTTATGTCAAAATGAGGCAATTTTTGCAAATAAATGATATGTCATATAAAAGAGTGTGAAAAAAGAAAATGTAATAAGAAAAAAAAAAATTACAACAAAAAAAGTTTGTCTTATATTTTGAGTGAATCGTAAATATTTAAGAGTTTTTTTAAAACACTATAAAACATAGAATTGATTTGATAACGGTTAATCTTTTTCTTATTTCTCTTAAGTAATTTACTTGGTCTTTCACACAAAGAAAATTTGTTGAAAATCGAAATGTCTGAGATATTTGCTTGCAAAGTCAAAACTGGAAATTTCAATAGTTTCTTTCTCATTCTGAGGCGATGGCCTTGCTTCAAGAAAATACGTTGTACTGAGAAGATATAAACTTTTCGAGATATCTAAATAATTTTAATGTCATTTTAAGGGGATTTTTTTACATACTATCCGTGGAAAATATTACCAATAAAGCTTTCCTATACTGTTATATTCCTCAACCAACGACTTTTCATACAAAAATACATTGTACTCAGAACATATATAGTTTTCAAGATATCGCTATAAAAAAGAAACATCAAAGTGAAAACAAGATACGAAGTAGATCCAATAATTTCTTTTAATGTCATCTATCTGTTATTTTTTATTTTGAGCTTATTTAATGATAAGCTCAGGCCTAATTTTTTAGGTTTCTTTCGGAATTTTTTTTTATAAAAAAATAAATATGCAATATTTTAACAGATTTTAACATTTTAATAAAAATTGTGTTTTTTTTTTGTGGAAAATCGGTGGAAAAAATTATTCAAAATATGCAATTCTGCTACCTTCGAGAGCCATTGGCGTGTAAAATAACATATTAAAATTTCAGTTCAATTGGTTTGATAGAATTTTTTAAAACACCCGGGCTGATCAAAAAAAAGTTGCGAGGAAAAAATCTTTTAAATTTTGAAATTGCTGTGCGCAATATAAGGCGCTCTCGACTATGTGCTATAACTTCGTTAATATTTTTGTTTTGGTCTAAAATTTGTACATTAGTTACTCTCTCAATATATTGTATTTTTAAAAACAATAAAAAAAATAGATTTTTTAAAACTCGAGCACCAGACTTCATTCTTTGAATTACTACATCTTTATATAAGTATAACGAAACGAAATTAGAACGAGATGCAAGACACGATGAGCAATAAATTTTTTAACATTGTCTCATTTGCTAGTCTCTTTCACGACGTTCAGCCTTCGTTTCGTTATACATAAAGAAGCAGTTGAAATTTAAGATTATGCTTGAGCTGCTTAAACATAAAATTTGGAAAAAAGTAGTTTTTTTTATTTTAACTTCGGAAGTTATTACTTTTGAGTTTCGATACAGATTTTTTGAGTTGTTTGTCATTTTCTTTATAATAGAAGATACTTTAAAAAAAAATAATGAAACCATATAATTTCTTTGTAAGCAAACTTGTTTTCCATTTTTTTAAAATTTTTAGGGACAAAATAAAAAATTCAAATGTTTTTATTAATAGAGCATAACATGCTTATTCAATTCGAATTTAATGTAGAAACAAATGAAAGGTATTTCTATAACCTTTAGTTAAATATAATTTTTATTTAAATCAATTCATAAAAACGTTTCTTATTTGCAATAATGTAGGAACCCTTTTTAAAAATTCACTTAACATAATAACCTATCGATAACTTTAAACAGTGTTACGGAATAATTTTTAAAGTTGATATTTGAAATAATAGTCGTAATTTACATGTAAAGGGCTTGTTCAAACTTTCAAATCAGAATACTTTGGAAATTTTGTGGAGTAGTGCAATTTGCGCGAAAAATCTTTTTGTTGCTAATAATAAAAAAATTCTACTGCTGTATATTTAAGTGTATGTATTTTAAAGGAAACACTGTTTTTCATTTGAAATACGTTTCTTTTTTAATTTTAAGCTACCAGAAAGCCTAAAACTTAATTAAGCTTGATGTTTTCAAAGAAATTGTACCAAGAAAGCTCTAAAAAAATATACCTAATTAAACCTTGAAAATTTGCAAATTACAAATTAATTATTCTGTTCACAATAAAAAACTATGTAACTTCTTTTCCTTCTTCTTTCTTTTCTTTAATCATTGTTTTAGTTATTGCTTATCTTAATTACATAATTAAGCATTTAATACTATGACCAAGTACTCAAAAAGGAAATTTTATGAGGCAAAATCAAAAAGCTTTTCAAAACACGCAATTTTGTAATTCATGCTATTTAAATAAGTTAAGTAAATCACTTCGTTAACAATGCCAAAATACACATTTGCATTATAAAGTACTAAACCTATTTTCTCTAATTTGCTTTAGTAAAATATTTACTTCTAAAATTTTACTAGTAAGTTTTTTTTTTAATTTTTCAATTAATCAAATGTTTTCTAATTCAACAAAACAAATGTTTTGACAAAATGTTTTAATTGAAACTAACAACTGCTTAAGCTGCATGACTCTAACTATAGCAGAAACATTACATTTTTCATTCAATTCCAGCTCAATTCAGCACCAAGCATACGCAAGTGTTTCTTAACATTCTATACATTTTTATTTTTTTACTGCTTTTAATATTACTTTAATGGTGTTGCCTTTGCATTAAGCATTTACAACAAACCAAATCAAAAACAACCATTTATTATGTCATTATGACGTGTTAAACAGCTTGACAGCCCAAAACGCGACATAATGCGACACGCCCAATATTGGTGGCATTTGCTGTTGCTCTTGTCGTTTGATGTTGTTTAATAATTAATGAACAAATTTCCAATGTTAAAAAATTAGAAAACTGCGTGTTTTTGGTGCGTGCATAATGAAGCAACACATGTCAAAACAGAGGCGGCGTAACACTAAATGAGTTATTAAAAGCAAACACATTAGCTCAAATAGAGTTAGCGCACACTTATTAAAATCAAACACATTAGCTCAAATAGAGTTAGCGCACACTTGAGTTAAACGCAAATTAGAATAAATTTATTCAGTTTAATTATTTCATTAAGTTATTGACAAATTAATTTAATTCATAAGATGTATGATAAAAGTTTAAAACACAAAATATTTTTTCAAAATGAGTAACAGAATTACCCAAAATTATGCTCATCTACGCCACTGTTCGAAGGTTACATTTTTGAAGCAAGAGCACCATTTCATATTATTTTATTATTTTAAGCGAATTGCGTGCTGTTTTGTTTTGACTAATTTGCATTTTGCTCTCTTGGTTTTGTTACAATTATAAAACAATTTAAATTCATAAAAAGCCGAGATAAGTGCGATAAGCCGTAAAGTAAATAATTTTGTTTCAATTATTTTTTAATTTAATTTTTTTTTTGTTAAACAAAAATTGCTTCATTTATGCCCTATTTTAATGTTTAACATTAACTTTTATAATTTAATAGCGTTCATTTTAGTGGTGACAATTTGCGGCAGTAAAGTATTTTGTGCAGAAGAGCTTATTTAATTTCTAGGGAGCTTCTTGTTAAGTTTTAGCCTTTTATGCAAGAAATGTCTGAGTTGAACGGTAAACAGGGAATAATATATAATGTTGAGTTTTTAACGTGTGTTGATTAATAAGGCAAATTAAGGGAAGTTTTAGGAAAAGTGGTTAAAATTAAGGCATATTTTAGAAGATTTTTTCTAAAAAAATATATTATATACATAAAAAATTTCATTGCATGTTAACTTTGCATCACCAGTTTAAGTAAAAAAATTCCTTTTCTTAACACATATTTTTTATATATAAAGTTAGAGTTGAAGTTGTTGTGCTTAAAAAAAAAGGTGAAAATCGATCTATGGTGTGACAGCACAGCTACAGATCGTTTAAAATAAACATAAAAATGCATTAAAAAATAGACTGCTGAATGTACATCTTTTAGTAAAATGGAATGAAAATATGAAAAGTGAAGAAAATTATGAAGCGTGGAAAAAAAAATCGAAAAATGTACGTTATTTTTGACCATATTGCTGCGTGTAAAAACACGAATTTTCTAAAGACTTTGACTTATGTAAAAAATGTGCAGAGTTCCAATACAAACAGTTTAAAAATAAAATTTAAATATGTCGAGTAGTTTGTTTTAAGTAGTGTGGCTCGTTTTGAGAAAACACATATAAAGTTACTCTGGTTAGTTACAGTTACTCTGGCGCAACGAGTTTTAAGCGCTGTAGAATATGTATTATAAGCGCACGGTTAGAAATTTTGGAATAAATATTAATACAAGCAAAGAACTACAAAGATTATTAATTCAAAAAGTATTAAATTTAATACTTCTCAATTGATAATATTTTTTTTTAATATATTTTGTTTTACATTTTAATACAGTTCAAATATAACAACGATATTTTTTAACCTTGGAATTAATTCGATACTATTGTGATAGTATATTAAATTTTTAAGACATGCTGTATTATATTTCAATACTAGTATAAAAGGCTGTTCTACGTCAGGTCCTCCGCACACTACCTTTTTGTAGTATTTTGCCGAAAGCACTTCTTTCTCTTTTTAAAGCTTGATATTTTATGCACTTGATTTTTGCAAAGTACAAATTAACCACTTTAAATTACAATTCACGTAATGAAGCAGTGTTGAAAAACTAGTTCAAGTGCAGAAGTGCAAAAAGTCGAGTTTGGTAACAATAATATTCATACAGAACGTTACAAACTGGCCTTGCAACTTTCACATACGTAGCAACTCAAGAGTCGTTTTGCGGCTGATACAATTATATTTTTTGGTACATTCGACTCAAATCGACTCAAAAAATTTCATTAAATTTGTCATACATTTTTTATAAAAGGATGAAAAGAACCCAGTATTGTCACTTATAAGTATCAAATATATTTTTCGTGCATACTTTCAGGCTGGACCTTTTTGAGAATAGTGTGTACTGTAAAATTACTTGACTGTCAAAAAATAATTACAATTTAAGAAATACTGTGCGTAATGCTTGCCTTTTATGTAATAAGATGTGCATACTTTCAGGGTGAACAGTTTGAGAGATATTGTACACGGAGCAGCGAGCTTGCCTTTTATACAATTAGATAATTTTGTATTAAATGTTAATAAATTTAAAATAAAACAACGATATTTCATACCTTTTGGAATCAATTGGATACTATATTTACTATTATACCTAATTTTTAATACAAAATCAGTATTAGAAATTAATACATACTGAAAATTAAAGTTCAATACCTTTTTATTAAAACAAAATTTGTTTGTCAGTATATATTTTTAACAAAATTTTGGTGTAGTCATATATGTAAGCCCAAAAGTATTATATTAAAATTTATTCCAAGATTTCTAACCGTGCGGAATTAGTTTGAAGAAAAAAAAAATTAAAAAATAATAAGCCTCTCAAATCATCTAGGTGTACTTCTAAGCCCAAGCCGCCCTCAGCCACGCCCTTGAACAGGAATACTTCAGCTGCTTCCTCGTCACCTTCTAACATTCCTTCATTGAGTAATACTTCAATATTGACTACTATGGAGCCTAGAAATCTTTCAAGCTTAAGGACAGTGTCGATGAGGAAAAATTTATTTGTTTCACGTCTTCAGCCCAACAAAACTGTCGAAAATATATTAACGTTTATCAAAAATAACTTGTTAAGTAGAAATGCATTTTGTTTATGAAAAAAGATATGAAATAAACCTTATAACGGTTACTTCATTCTTACAGTGCCAGCTGAAGAGCTTACAACTCATTTAAACTCTAATTTGTAGGCTTTGGTTATATACTCAAGTTTCAGCATTTAAAACTTTTGATGGATTTATTGACGATTCCGTCATAATTAAGGGCCTGTTTGCCAATCTCTTTAAAGAGTAATTTTGTTCAGACTCTTTGAATCCTGTTGAAAAGTACTTTGAATATATGAATTCTACATCAAAAGTTTCGATGGATCTTAAATCCTTTAATTCAGAGGATATTTTAAAGTATATTGGATCAATCTATGAGGATTTTAATGCTGAACCTGGCAAAATGCCTGCCGTAGTGCTAATACAAAGCGGTTCCGTTGTTAGCCAACCACTGTCAATGTTATTCAATAAATCAACTTGCGAAAGTATTTTCCACTTTTTTGAAAAAAATCTTATTTAAATAAAAGTCTGTAAGAACGATATAAACAGTTATAGACCTATTGCTAAGCTCGCGTCCATTTCACAACTGATTGATCGACTCTTGTATAATCGTGTGAAAATTCATTTTGCGGAGGTCATAACAACTCGTCAGCACGATTTTGTTACTGGCGTATTCACTGTGTCTAACTCAGTCGATTTAATAACATTTTGCTTAAATGCAATGCGTTTAAGTAGCCAGGTTGACTTTATTTACACAGACTTTAGTAAAGAATTTGATAAACTTTCACCCAAATTAATTTTATTTAAAATAAAAATAACGAATTTTCACTAGTTTTTGTAAGCAGGATTCAATCATATCTGATAGAGCGATCTTACACTCAAAATGTTTATAAGTAAAATTTCTACGAATGATATTCATAAAAAATATATTCGTACATTGTGCTAATATTCTTACAATATACAAAGTATTTGTATCCAGATATCTTTCCGAATTCATTCGTTAACTGTTACTAATACCTGATGTAGTATCTACGAATGTATTCATTTCTTATACTAATGATATTCGTAAACAAAAATAAAATAATTCGTATTAGTTCATCGTGCGAATGATTATGTACTTATAAATAATAATATTCTTAAATTTCACGTTCGAACAACTTTGCAATTTCTTTCATTACATTCGTTGTATTTACTAATGCTTTCGTACTATTTACGAATGAAAAACAATATTAGTCGAACAAAAAAATAGATGCGTCATTGGACACACGAAAAAAGCGAAGCTTTTTCGCAGTTTCATAGATTTGATACTCTAAAGGTTTTTTTACAATAAAATACTAAAAATTTTTTTATACAAAAATTAAAATAAAAATTAAGTTAATTAAAAAAACACACGTTATAATCACACCAGTAAATTTTATTACATTTTTTTATTATTTGTTTTAATTACATGTTACATTAATTTTGAACTATTTAGGTAAATATGTTATTATGGAATTTTATTAATGAAATAATGGGTTTATGACAGCTGAAATTGCAGATGTATGCTATAGATGTTATGATGTTATGATGTACAAATATTTGGATCGCTTATTATTTGTAAATTAAATTTATCAAAAAGGAATTTTACAATTATTTCTTTATTTGTGGTTAAAAACGTTATAAAAATTTTTAAAGTTATTGCACAATTTACAGAGATTTAGTATTTTATATACATTACAACTAAAAAATGATATAAAGGTAAAACAGAAAAAAGGTTTTGGTTTGATAATAAATAAAGGTAGAAGGAAAACTACAAGAAAAACCTTCTATTTAAAAAATAAATAAATATATTTACTATAAGCTTTCATTAATTGGTTGATTAATTACAATAAATGAATAATTACAACAGATGAATGAAAAATATATATACATGTAATAGCATACATATGTAATAAAAAGTTATTTGGCGGACCCTTTATAATATGTACATGAACGTTATAAATAAATAGATAAATAAATAAATAAATTAATTAATATATAAATATATGCTATTTTTTGGACTAGTTAGAATGGGTATAAATTAGCTATTAAACTATTATCTGACATACTACTCAGTATCTTAAACCTTTCAGTTGCTTTAGAAATGCAGTCAGATATTAAACCAACTTTATTTTTTTCATGAAGCCTTTTTGTGGAGTAATGCCAAGGTAATTTGAGCGCCATTTTGAGCAATTTGTTTTGGTAAATCTGCAGTTTTTTAGTGTGCATTTTTGCACAGCTTCCCCATACAGGACATGCATACAAAATAATAGACTGGAAAATTACCTTCACTAAAATAATCTAATTCTCATTGCTAAGTTTTGAGTTCCTATTAAGCAACGCATAAAGTAAGTGTTATGCAATATTGAACTTATTTATAATGTTGCTAACATGGTCGCGAAAAATTAGTTTTTTATCTAGAATAACACCGAGATATTTAACATTTCCAGACCAAGGAATACTAGTTTGAGCTGCGAGCTAGGATAGTAGCAAGGATTTATTTTTCTTGAGAAAAATATAGCTTGCGTTTGTTGACATTAAGCTTTATTTTCCATTTAATAAAATAATGTTGAAGCTGATCTAGAGCGCATTGCAATTCAGTCACAATCGTTTGATCAAATGTATGCAAGTAGAAAAGTCCGGTGTCGTCGGCATATGCAGCATAATCGCAGTTAGTGTGTTTTGGCATATCGGAGCAATATATAAGATAAAGTAGTGGACCAATAACTGAGCCTTGCGGAACTCCTGATGGGACCATGACAAATTCAGAAAGGACATCATTTAAAGAAACACAGAAATACCGATCTGTTTGAAAATTTTGAACAATTTTAGTAAGATATAGAGGAAAGCGATACTGAATCATTTTAAAAAGTAAACCATTGTGCCAAACGGAGTCGAATGCTTTTTCTACATCGAGCAAAACTAAAGCTGTAATTATTTGTAAGTTAAATTTATCAAAAAGGAATTTTTTAAGTGTTTTTGAACATTCATATCTTCATTCGAGATTAAAATCTCCACCTAAAGCAGTTGGCATTTAGTGATAATATTCACCCAGTTCAATGAAACCTTGCTACTCTTGTTGTTTGGATAGCTAATGCACAATCCTTTTGATCGATTATTTAGATCTGCTTCATCATTGCTGCACGCAGTCACAATAGAATATGTAGGATAGCTAATGTACAATCCTTTTAATATTTTCTTGTCATATACTACAACATAGCTTCAGTTAGTACTTAACATTGAATGAACCACTTAAAGTAACGAAGGTATTTGGATTAGATAATAGCGTATTGAATTGCGATTCCACGATAGCCAGGTTCGATTCTCATTGCTGTGATAGAATTTTTTTTTAATTCTATATTCTCTTGTTGTAATTGACGCAAACAAAAAGCAAAAAATATTCTAAGAAAAAGGTGTTTGGAAAAAAGTGTCGTTTTTGAGGGTCCACTTAAGCAAATAACAAAACGAGGCGTAAAAAAAGCTTAGCTTCAAGAATTCAATCGTTGGTTGACCGTATGAATTATTCGTAGATTGTACGAACTATAAGTTGAGTTTAAAAAGTTTAAAAACGAAATCGTTCAGGCTGGTTTGTCGAACAACTACAGAATATTAGGAGCTATATAATTGTAAAGTAGGTGTACCCCATGATTCAATTATTATAGGTTGTCCATTCGTTTGACAACACCCGTAAATTTGTAAAAAAAAAAATATTTTCTCTCTCAAATATAAATGACAACCAGGGTTTTGTGGTCTTCTATGAAAAAAGTTATGTTTCAGTGTATTGTTGTGTATTTTTTTTTAAAGTACTTATTCTATATTTTGCTGTTAGCAGCAAAAAATAGTGTGCATTGCGTTTATATTAATTATTGCTTTGATAATTATTATTGAAAATTGTTTTCAAATTTTGTATCGAGCCGTTTTTTTTCAATTAATGTATAAATCGCGACTATTAAGACGTGCGGTATTGGCAAAACAGTTTATTTTGGTGATGAAATTCAAAAATATAATGTGCCAGTGGATCTAATAAGCCGTCAGCGGTGTGTAAAGATTTGCACAGCAAAATATTGAAATTAGTTTTTTAAAAACTTACTTAAATTTTCTATCAAAACAAACAAGCAGTGCAGAACGTAGTAGAAAAAGCAGCAGTGAAATGTATCATCGGGTACTTAGTACTGCAAAAAAGTATGATATTCCTGCAACTGATTACTTTGATGGCATTAAAAAATTACTCTTTTGCTCTCCTCTTCAATTTTACGGGTGTATATCTTCATTCTTCTGAGTAAACGTTAAATGAATGGACAACCTGTAGTAATTGAATCATGGGTGTGGCCTACTAGCAGAGAGCGTGGCTCATAAACTAAAGAGCCGAGGTTCAAACCCCAGCTTAGACAGAATGTTGTTTTTTTTTGCTTGGTTTGTGTAAAAACTACATATTGTTCGGAAGTTTTTGTTTTTTTTTTTTGTCTGGTTTGTCGAACATCTACGGACTATAAGAAACCGTATGATTGTAAAGTGGCTGTAGCCTTCTGGTAGAGTGCGTGGCCCGTAAGTTTAATAGTCGAGGTTCAAACCCTAGCTCAGACAGAATGTTGTATGTTTTCTTTCGTTATTTGATATTATGATCATTTGTAAATGTATCAAATGTATTCGTACAATATATATTAGTTTTTGTACGAATACGAATAAAATCTTCGTAATATGTTCTAATATACGTTGATATGAATTTGTACTGAATACGTTGATTTGTGTGTAAATATTACTATTACCCTTTAAACCAAGTTCGGAGGGCTCATAATTCTGACTCTGAAAAGAGCCTTATTGAAGTGGATTTTAAGAGTTCCCTCTTATTTATGAGTTTTTAGAGTGTATTTTTTGTTGTTTCATAACGTAAACTACTGAAAAAACATATTTCGGATTGTTTTTGGAGTATTTCAGTTTTGAGCTCTGAAAGAGCTCACATTTAGGAGCGTTTTGTGAAAAGCCTCCTGAATATGAAATTTGTGTGTATTTTCTGTATTAAAAAAAATGATTTCCTAAAAACATCCCAATTGGGAGCATTTTCGGAGTAGAAATTTAAAGAAAAAAAAAAACATGCTTTCAAATACTGTTCATTTACTTTAAATTTAAAATATTTCATTCGGTTCGGTAATCGTAATATGCTTACAACTTAGTATTTCAGCACAGGAAGAGCGGAAAAACTTTAAGGAGTAATCCGCGTTCTCTGGCACTTTTTTTTCTTCATTAAAAAAATCATAAAAAATGATTAAATTAAAAAAAAACAAACTCATTTTCAGCACTTTTATAATTATTTTATAAAAAAAAAATATAGAAAAAATAGTAATCATAAAAGAGTCTTTTAAGATTCATATTGATGCCTCATAGAGCAACCAGTTTCAAAGGAAAACTAGCACTTTTCTGAAACTTTAAAGAGTCTTATATGATTATTAAAATGACAATATAAGATTCATAAAAGAGTCTATTAAGGGTCCAAGTAAACTACTTTTGAGAGTCAAAAAAGAATAATTTGTACTCTTATTTAAGCTCTTAAAGAGGGACCACTTTCAACGGAAAAACTGCTCATTTTGAAACTTATAAGAGCTTATTATGAGGGCTCAGGCTCCTGCAAATGAGTCATAAAAGAGTCTTTAAAAACTCATATGGCTTGCAGGGTAACTGCCTTCATTCTACGAATTTTATTTGTAGTTTTCAGCTACATAATTAATATCAATTTTAGAAAAAAATCTCCTTTCCACATTTGCTGTGGCTATTAGAATGCATAGAGAAGCAGAGACCATTTTTCTCAAAAGAGGATATGCTTCACTGCCTTCGCCTTTTTTGTTTTTAAAATAGATTTCCAAAAATCTTCAACATTAGCATTTAAATTTAAGTCCCTAAAATTAATTTTACGTAATTCTCGTTATTCATCAAAAATTTCTTGCTATTCAACAATGCTTACAACATTTGTCAAATGTCGACTCAACTGCGATATAGATGGGTGATAAGCAGGGCTAGGATTTCGATGACATGTCATCTATTTTTTGCTGCTTCTAACACATTTCCTGGTTATTTAGAACGTCCACTTATGTTTCCTAAATTCCAAATATGAAAAGTTTTTAGGTCATTTGTTCGTCAGTTTTCATCGTTTTTTATTGGTTTTAGTTATCAGGTAATCTTTTCGAGATTAAGAGTATTTTTTGGTAAGTTTAAGCGATTTGTAATTTATTTTATTGTTATTGTTGGACATTTTGAATTTTAAGAGCATTTTTAGGTTTTTTTGGTCATTTAAGTTTTATTTTAAAATAATTTTTTTTTTCGTATTAAAAAATGTAAAAATGGAATTTTTTAAACATATTCCTTTAATAATAGAGTCCCTTTAATAAAAAAAAAATACTTTTCGAAAAGAAGTAGCTTTTTCGATTCTGACGAAGAAGACCTCTCGTCATAGAAACTGACGAAACTGACGGGTATGTAGAAAGACGAAACAAGTGTTAGATAAAAACTCAGGGTATGCTAGAAGAAGTTTTCTGTTTACAAAAATATTTTGCCACACAACCGACGATCTTTCAATTTTAATAACTTAAAAATGTGCCTTGTAACTATAAAGCTATATATAAAAATTATATGAAATAAATTTTAAGCTTAGTAATGTTTTGTTTTTTAAGCTTTATTTTCTGTTCGTTTTGTATATAATTTTAGGTTATTTTCTGCAGTGTTTAGGTAATTTTTGACATTTTTTTTGGGTAATTTTTTGTAGTTTTTTCGGTAATCAAATTGGAGCCCTGTTAATAAGTATTATTCTCAATGATTATTATTTAATTCAATCAATTAACATTCAAATAACATCTATATTTCAAAACTTCTATATAAAAAGGTATTGACGTATGTTCGGGACAGCAAAGTTTAAAAACGGCAAGCGCTATTTCAATAATTCTTTTTCTACTAGATAATTATTATACCCAGTATGGACATGGGCTTTATACGTTTGCTAATTGTTGTGTAAATGCTTTATTAAAATTAACAGTGTGACCCACTTCTCCTTGGCTCATCACTCTAGAAACGCTAAGTATTATAAAAAAATTCTTACTTTGAATTCACTCTTGTATCATTATTAATTTATTTATAGCAGACTTTGGTTGTAACTTTCAAATCCTTGGGCTGAGTTATTTTCAAAAAATATTTGTAAAGTCATAGCTTTAATTTCACTTTGGCATTCCGAAACCATTCTATCTTACACATTCCGACCGTCTTTAAGATGGCAAATTCTTGAGGTTTTCACTTGACTTTTTAAATTTGTTTAAACATTTTCCATATATTATGCGGAATTTTTGGTTAAGCATAACCTTTTGCTTATCTTATAGAAAATCCCACTTTAGAGCATTGAGTTTAACGCTTCAAGCAACCATAACTTTTTACGCGATTGCATCCTCTCAACTTTGCAAAACTAAATCAGTGTGACTTTGATGAATAACTGAAAATACTATTTAAAAGCATAGCAGTGCCATGTGAATGCCACAAGAAACTTGCGCCTTGATTAACTTAGAAGCTCGACATTTTTTATGTTACTTCGTACAGCTCCAATCCATTTAATGTCAGTGCTGCTAAAGTTGATAAACAATTGTCGCTTCTGAAGTGTTCTTTGAATTATAAAAGAAACGCCAAATTTTGATGAATTTAAATTTTGGTAGCTTTTGTTATAAAAAGCTTCTGTGCAGCGTCATTATAACCTTAACTCAAAGTTTTTAAGCAAATAGGCTAACAGGTAGAATATATTTAGAGCTTACAAAAACAACAAATTCAAGTGTTTCGCGTCAACTGCAGCTAGTGTTGAAAGAACTGTTTAAGCTGTAAAAGATGTTTTTGCCGCTTGCAACACTTCACCGTCACTTTTACAAGCTTTACGAAACTCTGCCTTAGTATTCTTTGTGTGCGCTGCTGTCAGCAACATGCAAAAACTCGAAGCTTCCTGCCTGGCTGCCTTTCTGCCATGCGATACTGCTCAACATGCAGCCGCCTTCCCAGCCGTCTGTCTTTATTGTTGAGATATAACCATAAAATCAAGATAAGTTATTCGATTTGCTGTCAGGCTACAGGAATAAGGACCTTTTTTTTATATTAATTGCTTTTTTTGGCAAATATTTTATTTTTATTTCCTATGGCACAGTCCTTTGCGTAGTGGTGGTGCAGACGCTTTAGTTGTTGGCACCCACCTAAACTGGCCTCCGGAGCGTCTGCTGCTGCTTCTGCTGCATCCAAGAGCTCCATTGAGCTCAATTCTTCTTTGCTAACAATAGCAGCAGCCAGGATTTGCCTAGGTTAAGTGAGGATTTTATTTACACTGAAATCTAAACGCTGCTGTGCAGGAACGATGACGATTCTTCTTCATTTTCTACCACTACTTGGGTTGAATGACAAAGCGAAAATGAAAACGTATTGTTTTCTGCTTTGGTATTTTTTGCTTCTTAGTTTGGGAGGAGAAGACCGAATATCTGCTGGTGCTTATTGCAAAGGTTGGCGTGATTTCTGCATAAATAGTTGTTGGTCGCGTTGTTTGTGTGTCATTCATTCACACAAATAAAGTCACATATACGTAATAAAGCGTAGAGTGAATAACGCGATTTATATTTTTTCTACTCCCCAGCTTAATACACACACACACATACACGCATTCATGCATACATGAATAGTATTAAAGCTTTTGTTGTAGCTGTCAACGCGCCTTTCGTTGTGTAGCATTTAATTGTGTTAATGTCTCAATATATGTTTGTGTGACTGCGTGTGTGTTTGTATATTTAAAGGCGTATTTATGGAATAGTTTGAAGACACAAATGCTTGGCTGAAAAAATGTATGTCAGCGCTTAGCTTAAGCTCTTCACTCATTTATAATTAAGCTCATAGAATTCCCGCATATCTTTAATCAAGTGAAGCATAATTTTGGGCGTTAAGACACAGCAAATTGTATGCTGTGGCCCAAAAAGTGATTGAGCTAAAAAGACTTAAGTGTAGGTTTCGCTACTTGCACGTAGGTGCATGTATGTGTGTGAAGTTCGTTTTGTGTTAAACAAAGGCTCTCTACAGGAGGTGTTGAAGCGCTGCTCTGCAGCTTTATGCCGCTCAGGTGTGCCATAAATTCATTAAAAACACTCTGAATGATTGTCTACTGGGAGTTCACACACACACACACATAGTGCGACAATCATACGCACTCTCATACAAAACATTCACTCACACAATTCGCAAACATTCACACACAATCACTAAAACAATTACTGAGATTTTTGGAACAAAAATTAAGATAAATGTTTTATTTTGTTTTTCATTTGTTTTTTGGGACCGTAATGAAATATTATTGTTTATGTTAGCTGTTGCGGACAGAAAACAAATGCTGTTGTAACACAAACTTATCACTGCTGCTTCTGACAGCTATATAAAAATAATAATTTATTGACTTTATATTTCTGAGTGCGATGAAAATTAAAGGTGTTGATAATGAACTCAAGTGTTTTATTACTTTTCGCATCTTTTGTTCTTAAATGAACATACGAAAGATATAGCAGCAAAAACCTGGAACAAAATTGGTTTCAATTATAATTTAGACTGAAAAAGCAAATACACAAAATAGATAGATAGATAGTTTTGAAATATTTTTTAAAATATATCAAAAATAAATTAAGTTCCTAAATCATCTCAAATGCATTTGATGCAGTTTTAACAAACTGCACATTTTCAAGCAGGTTCTTATCTTGCTCTAAATAATTTATTTCAATATGTAAAACAGTTTTTTGCACGCATAGTGATATCGTCTGAAAAAATTGAGTGCTCAATACGAGGTCGTAGTCAAAATTTTTCACAGAAGCATTTAATAAAAAATTTAAGAAAATACTATTCAATATTAATATTAAGGTTAAAAAATTTTATTTGCCAACTTCAACTCTACAACTTAATTTTTTGTAGAGTTTAATCTAAGAAGTGTGTATTGGTTTCAGTCAGTTTTTGTTTTTTGCTTCTCGTGAATTATTAATTTTTTAAGAATATTTAAGCTTTTTTTTTATCACTTACATCGTGTTAATGAACTATTTTTATAAACGCTCTTGCAGAAAATTTTTCGCAAAAAATTTTGAGCAAATAATTTAAAAAAAAGAAAGACAACAAATTTTTTATTTCTAAAAAAACATAATTTTCTATTAAAAGAAAACAAAAAAAAAAAAAATATGAAACAGCTTTAATGTAATTGATTAAGTTTTTGAAAAATGTCGTATATCCAAACAAACTTTTGAAGCAAGAAGTCTAATCATTTCAAAATTTACTCAAACTGATTTATATTGAGTATTTATATAATACTGATTTAATTTATTAGAAATACCGACTGAGTGATTTTATAAATATTCTAAAATAAAAGTTGAAAATTTTAAAATAAGAGTAGAAAATACTTTTTGATAACTACACGATATCAAGAGCATTTGCTTAACCCCTTGAGACTGAAGCCTGGACCGTTAAAGATATAAAAAAAAATTACTTTGGATTTGGGTTATCCCCTGTCAAATTAAGAAAAATAATAGGTTTGAAAAAATTTGGGTACTTTGATACTGAAATTTTAGTTTTAGTTACAAGAAAGATAGCAAGTTGCAAAATAGTGAATGTATGAAAAATATCTTACATATATAAACATGTAAGACTCCATTTTATGTTGTAAGTTTTGTAAAACCATCTAGGAATATTTGGTGAACTCGATATTTTTTTAATTAAACACACCCAAATTCAGAATTTACATTTACGTTTGGAACGATTTTATTTTATTTAATCGAGGTATTAGCAAAATACTTGAGCTGTACAAACAACATATTTTGCACGAAAACAATAACACTTAAAGCTTCTAAGACTATAAGCCCAGTAAACCAAACGATATCGTTTTGATATCGAGATGATATTGTAAAGGTAATAATTTCTAACGATAACGAAACACGAGACGATATCGTTCTGATATCGAAAAAGTCCTATTTTCGATACAAATTGACATATCGTAAACGATATCGAAAACATATTAATTGCGATATCGAAACGATAACGAAATTCCAATGTCGTTTCGATATCGAGATGGTATTGTAAAGGTGATAACTTTTATCGTTAATGCTTCACGAGATGATATCGTTATGATACCGAAAAAAGGCAGTTTTCGATTAAAATAAACATATCATTAACGATATTGAAAATAATAGCCATCCGGAGATTTGAACTTCGGCCGCGTGCGTGTAAGTCCACCAGCTTATCCATTCGACCATCGCAAGTGTTAACTAATCGTGGGTCAATTTGCTTCATTAAGAATGATAGCTATCCTTCGGTAGTGAGTTCCAAGCCCCAACCGGGAAAAACATTTTTTTTGTTTTGCTGTTTTAAAATATAGATATTTTTTCAAAATTTTTTTTACGAAACTTCGAAATGTTTTTGCTTTAAATATGTAATAATAACAGCGAACTTAAAATAAATGATTTACTTTTAAAAGTGTTTTAAATAAAAATTTTTGCAAAGAAATTAAAAACTGAATACGAGATATTGGACTCCGTAAAAGAGCTCGAAACAAACACGAGATCTCGGATCCATACAAAATTGTATTTAAGTACTTAGAATTTTTTCATATAAAAATTTTGAAAATTTTTATTTTGGGTTCTCATCATAATAATATAAGAGTACGTTAATAGGTAAGCCCTAGTGACGTTTATGTTTTCTAAATATCGGCGACAGCAAAATTGTATCGAGCATTTTTTTAATCTATATATTGTTGCAATATCGCAGTGCTATCGCATTTATACTATTGTGATGATATCGAGTATGTATTTATTTTAAATAGGGGCATTTCCATCTTAACTCACGCGACATGCGTACGACTTAAAGCTTCGTTTTATCGAAAGTTTATGTTATTAATGTAAAAAAATTTCTTATGTACATATATCTTACAAGAGCTTCTAATGGTACGATCTACCAAAATTATCGTTTCTGTAACTAATTAAAAATGGCAGTAGTAAATGTAGGCGTAATTCATGCGATTAAAAAAGGAAGTGTGTTTTACAAGCATGTTTAGATTGTAAAAACTCAGCGTATTTTCCCATATAATTTGTTTTTGTAATTAATTTTTGAATAATGGGAAAACAGTGAAGTTTCATAATTAACCCACTTTACGTATGGACCTTGCTTGTTTAAAGATATATTGAGTTTCCAAAAAATATTTGCCGTAACTCACGCGATAAAATTCCCTTAAATTTAAATTGGGTGATTAAGTAATTAGGTAGTAAAGTAATTATGTAATTCAGTAATTAACAAACCAATTTAATATATTGTCTTCTTCTTGCCTCAACCATTTTTCTATTATCTTAAGCCAATGCCTTCCATTTTAACTTAAAAAAAAGTTTACAAAACATTTACTAAACATTTACGAAAAAGGAAACTATATTTGTGAAACAGTGCAAACGATTTTATCGTCATGGTTAATGAATTTATATAGAAATTTCTTAAATTAATTAAATTAAAATGTTTCTCTTAATAATATCATAAAATAAAAAGTTTTTAATAAGTTTTAAGTTTTTGGTAGAATTTTTTCTGGAAATGGCCATATATGTAGTTACGCAATAAAGTTAGGAATGCTATCGTTATTATAATATCGTAATGATATCTAGTATTTTTAAATACAGACAAAGTTACTAGAAATGTGTTGCATAGATACCGTTATGATATCGAAATTAAATAATCTATCACTTTCCTTTCAGGTCAAAGACCAAACCTTGTTTGTATAAGGCGCATGCCTTGGTTCTTTGAACTTTTAAAAAAAAATGGAAGCTATTTAAATCATATTCAAGGTAGAAATTACCGGACTAATCGTAATTAAAGCAACGATAACTAAAAAACGCATGGGGTCATATAGTACCACTCCATCTAAAAGGGTTAAAGAAAACATTCCACTTAGAAAAAGTAAACCCTTTCTGACCAATTATTGACACATTTTTGAAAAAAAATTTGCATTAAATACTTTTAGCGTCGTTTTGAATTATGATGTTAGTTAATACCTTTAAGTTTCTCTTTAAACTCTTAAAATAAATTGTTCCCAAGTGATCGTAAATGTTCCACCTGAAGGCGTGAAAATGCTAACATCAATAAAAAAAAATGTTCCCAAACAAAACTGCATCATATTTCACCTTGAATTTATTGAAAACGATTGAAAAACATTTAATACCATTAAAGTCAGCATCCTCGAATTATATCTGCCTACTATGTCCTTAGCTTGTTTGATAAAAAATGTTTTTCATTCATGGCGCAATTTAACTACAGGCACAAATAGAAAATATGATATTTTTCTCAAAACTTACTCTATCAAAAGTAGATGAAAATATTTTACCCATTTCAGCCCTTGAAAGAACTTTGGCCGAGCTTCCACCATCAAAACATATTCAGCCCTATAATGAATAATTTACCGCCCGGAACCGGAAAAGGGAGTATTAATTTTTAATATAGTAGATAAAGACATAACATTTATTTCTACACTCATTATTATTGACGGTTGATGAACAAATTTGCATTAAAAATTTCCAAAATATTCTCATTTTAAAAACTAAAAGTCTCTTTTCCGATTCCTGGCAAAAAGTTATTTATGTTAAAAAATAATAAAATTAAATTCTAAAACCATTTAAAAAGCAACCTACTTTTTATTTAAAACAATATTTTTAAGTGTAATTTATGTAGAAATGGAATAAATTTTGTAGCTTAAAAATTTTTTCAAGTGCAATTAGTATTCGACAAAAAAGTCTTTATAATCACATTAAATATCGTACTACTAAATCAAAATCTCGCACTCCCATGTCGAATTCTACGTATTAGAGGCCTGAACATATCACAAAATTATTTTTTTTATTTTTGTCTCAAAAACACTTATATCTAGGAACTCCATTCTAGTTGAGAATTAAGATTTACTCACGTCCTTAGTGTTCAATCAAGATTTAAACTGGCTTGATGTTTTCAGAACATATCCATATCTTTTAACATATTTTTAATTTATTTCATTTCTTTACATCTAAAATTTTTTTTACACTACAAATATCTTCGCTTTGTTCTTCCAAGATATTAATGTTTTAAAGAGCATCAATATCAACTATTATAATTTGTCAAATAGTTGCTAATATACATATTTCCTACTAAAAGATAAACAATAGAAAATTACAAAATAATATCCTTGCTTAGAGTTGCATAAATCAAATATTTGTATATCACATTGAAAGATTGATGATGTAAAGTGCAAGAAGAGAGTTTCTGCTCTACTCACTTGACGTGTAGACAAGAAGACAAGCCAGCGTTAAGCACACCACAAGGACGCCACATCGACACTTACTTAAGAATTGACAAATGCAAAGAACTAGTTTAGCTGTTTTTTTTTTCAATTCAAACACAATAAAAATAAAATTCAAGCTGAGCTAGAAGTATCTAATGTAAATGCATGCATGTAAAAGCTGATTGAAATGTCATTGAAAGAAATGCGGCAAAATGCATGTCTAAGTGCACAAATACATGAATGCATGCAAAGGATATAGACATAATTCTGCTTTTATGCAGTCATGATAGGGTGGAAGGTAAAGAAGACGATGAAATTCTTGCGCTGCATTTTTCAAGTGTCAGTGTGAGTGAGTGAGATCAAGAGCTGATATCCAATGAGCTATTTGCAGAGAATGCAAACTCCACTTTAAAACGCCTCGAGGTAAGGCATAAAAGGCATCAAATATGTGACTTGGTTATTTTTACGCTTTTATTGTTTGTCACTGCACTCAATACTCTCAAAATAAACCAATCAATGTACAAATATAACCAACTATTTGAGGCTAGCTTGAAATGAGTGACAACGACAATTTCAGCAGCTCAGTAAAAGAAGACTACGTCATAACATGAGTGCTGCTAAGCTTAAAATATTCAGCTAAACGCCAATCTTTAAGCGCAATCAAACACTTGAATGCTGTTGATAGCGAATTTGTTGTTGCTGTGGCTTTGTTGCTACAAACTCTGCGGCAATTCGTGTTTAAACACACATCTACACACACACACAAATTTACACAGAGCCACCATGACGCCTACATTCTTACAGCACGTTGTAATCGGCAACGTTACGCTTCACTTCATATGCCTTCGGTTACATTTTAATTTAAGCTCATGTTTGTTCAACATTTTTTTTTGTGGTAGTAACTATTTTGTGTGTTGATAAAATGTGTGTATGTGTATGTAGATAGCTGTTATGTTGCGTGTGTTTGTTTGTTTGTTTGTCGGAGGTGTTTATTTGTGCGTTGCTGCTATTGAAGTTGCTTTGATTTTTGCCAAGTGGGCGGCTGGCTGATTGGCTGTTTATATATGCGTCAATGTGTATCACAGAATTTGTCATGCATATTTTTCTCAATTGAAATTGGATTATTTAACAACGTGTGATCATGTCATGCTGACACATCATTGAAATAGCGTCATCATCTATGTTTTCGCAAACACATTCAACACATCATCTCTACTCTTTTTCATGCTTATCAGAGCTGGTGCTACGTCGCGTAGCTTTAGCGTTAATTTTTTCGTTTTTTTAACGCAGCAGATATAATATTTAGTTTAAATTTATTCAGAATAGACTTGAGTAAATTCTTATGGTTGCCAGATAATATTGCATCTTATTTTTTGGCTGCTATTTTTTGTGCTTCACGGAAAATGCTTAAATTAGGTGCAATGAATAAAGCGACGGTGTCATTTTTACTAATATTTTTTAAAATAATAAATTTAGATGTGAAGATGGAGGATATTCAGCAGCATATCTCTCAATTGTATTTATTTAAGGAGAGTGAGTAAAAGTTCTTCTTTTCAAAATCAGAAGTATCGAAATTCAAATTAAAAAATTATATTTTCTCTAAATTTTCTCTAAAAGTTTACCTTATAAAACACTTTGTTTACAAAATTCTTCTTTACACAATTTTCATATTCAGAACTCAACACACTTTCAGTGCAAAAACAAAGAAAGTAATGAATTCATGAACATCTAGCAAGCAACTTTATTATTCAATAGATTATTTCAATACTTTCTCTCAATCATTTTCTCTTATTGCATTTTTCAAACTTTATAAAAAATTGGAATTTTGTCAAAAGCAATTAAGACACGAGCTCTTACTTGAGTCAATATTTAAGCTAATTTAAGAGCCTTAGAAATCTCGAAAAATTACTAAAATGTATAAGGTAAATGTTACTAAAGAGTAAAAATAAAACTATACAATATTAATTTTTTTCAAACTAAAATTTATTTTCAGTCTTAACCCATTTTAGCCGTTACCACTAACAGTTTTCAATTATTTAATTTAAAATTTTAGCTTTTTATAGTACAATCAGGAAGATATCCGATATAACGAATTATGAGAAATTTTTATTCTGGAAAATTCCGGAAAATGCAATTTTGACCTTTTGATTATTGCACATTGGGCCAGGAATTTCAATAAGTGGCTAAAAATCAAATATGTTATGTATACAAATGATTCTTATGATCGATAACGGGACACATTAAGGTACCCTGAGACGAAATATTATTAATATAAAATTAAAAATTACAATTTAGGAAAAAATTGACGTCAAATATTGCAATTTTTTTTATTTATACCATACGTTTGAAATCATCGCCAGTATAACTAATTTTTAAAGTTCTTTAAAATTTTTAGCTTTTTATTAAAGATATTGAATACAAAAATGGAAAAAAATATGAATATATATTTTCAGTTAGTTATTTAATTGTGATCTATTATTTAAATTATTACATGAATTTAATTGTAAGCTTTAGATCAAGTAAGATTTTTAAGAAGGCAACAACAGCAAAAACAACAACTCTGTACAGAGTCAATAACATAGCTGACTAGACAGACTTTTTTATATATTTTTTTATTTTTAATCCATTTTTCCTCATACTAAAACGGGGCTTAAGAAAATTTTCTTTCTTAATTTTTCTATTATATGTATATAGGACCTTCTGAAATGAAATATGCAATAAAAAGAACACTCGCAAGTGGTTAAGGAGAAAAAATTCGCGAAAAATCAACATACTTTTGCCAAAATTCAACATTGTTGTTTTCGAAATTTGACAAATTTTCCATTTTTTTCGAAATCTAACACTTTATTCGAAATAGCAAATTTTTTTAAAATTTTTAGATTTTTCAAGTTTTTTTCCAGACTTATGCATACTTGTTGCTTTTTAGATTTTTTTTAATGACTTTTGTTTCAAGATTTTATTTTTTTAAGATTTTTTTTTTTCAATATTTTTTTTCAAGATTTTGGTTGTTTCAAGAATTTGACATTAAAGCAATCCCATTGAAAAAATTTTTAAAAATGCAATAATTCGAAAAATGTTAAATTCCAAAAAATTTTCAAAATTTTGAATTAGTGTCAAATTTCGAAAAGTGTAAAATATTGCAAAAAACTGTCAAGTTTTAAGAAAAAGCGAAATTTTAAAATATTGTTACATTTAAAAAAGTGCCAAATTTCGAATAAGTGCCATATTGAACAAATAAAGGAATGATTCTGCATAGGGATCCACACTAGATTTTTTTAAAGTTTTTTTTTATTATATGTATATAGAATTTCTATACTCAAAAATGCAAAACAAACAGCACGCTCGCAAGTAGTTTAGGAGATAAAATTCGTGAAAAATCATCATACTTTTGCCAAAATTTGACATTGTTGTTTTCGCAATTTGACACCTGTTCCGTTTTTTTTCTCGAAATCTACACTTTATTCAAAATAACAACCTTTTTTAAAATTTCAAGTTTTTTTCAATATTTTTTCAAGATAAATGCATATTTTTTGTTTTCTAGATTTTTTTAAGATTTGTATTTCAAGATTTTATTTTTTCAAGAAATTTTTTTTCAAGAGTTTTTTGTTTAAGATTTTTTTTTCATATTATTTTTTCAAGATTTTGGTTGTTTCAAGATTTTGACATTAAAGCAATCAGCCCAATCCTATTGAAAAAAATTTTAAAAATGTCGTAATTTGAAATATGTTAAATTCCATAAAAATTTTCAAAATTTTGAATAAGTGTCAAATTTCGAAAAGTGTCAAATATTGCAAAAAATTGTAAAATTTTTAAAAATGCGATATTTTAAAATAGTGTTATATATTGAAAATATCACAATTTTAAAAAGTGTCCAATTTCGAAAAGTGTAAAATATTGCAAAAAAATTTTTAAGTTTTAAGAAAATGGGAAATTTTAAAATATTGTTACATTTCAAAAAGTGCCAAATTTCGAATAAGTGCCATATTGAACAAATAAAGGACTGATTATACTTTAGGATCCACACCCCATTTTTTTAATTTTTTTTTATTTTATGTATAAGGAATTTCTTAACTGCAAAAACATATGCAAAAAAAAATTACGCTTGCAAGTAGCTTAGGAGATAAAATTCGTGAAAAATCATCCATGCCAAAATTTGACATTGTTGTTTTCGAAATTTGACAACTTTTCCGTGTTTTTCTTGAAATTTTACACTTTATTCGAAATAACAACCTTTTTTAAAATTTCAAGATTTTTTTCAAGAGTTATGCATAACTTTTGTTTTTTAGATTTTTTTTTTCAAGATTTAATTTTTACCAGATTTTTTTTCAAGATAATTTTTTGAAGATTTTGGTTGCTTCAAAATTTTGACGTTAAAGCAATAGACCCGATCCCATTGAAAACATGCTTAAAAATGTCATAATTTGAAAAATGTTAAATTCCAAAAAAAAATTTCAAAATTTTGAATTAGTGTCAAATTTTGAAAAGTGTAAAATATTGCAAAAATTTTCAAGTTTTAAAAAAATGCGAAATTTTAAAATATTGCTATATTTTAAAAAGAGCAAAAATTTTAAAAAGTGTCAAGTTTAGAATAAGTGCCAAATTGGACAAATAAAGGAAAGATTCTACTTTACGATCCACACTCCATTTTTTTTTAAATTTTTTTTATTATATGTATATGGAATTTCTTAACTCAAATATGCAAAAAAAAAGCACGCTCGCAAGTAGTTTAGGAGATAAAATTCGTGAAAAATCATCATACTTTTGCCAAAATTTGACATTGTTGTTTTCGAAATTTGACACCTTTTCCGTTTTTTTTTTCCTCGAAATCTTACACTTTATTAAACAAAAACAGCCTTTTTTTGGAATTTTAAGATTTTTTCAAGTTTTGTTTCAAGATTTATGCATATTTTTTGTTTTCTAGATTTATTTTATGTTTTTTTTTCAAGACTTTTTTCCATATTATTTTTTTCCAGATTTTGGTTGTTTCAATATTTTGACATTCAAGCAATCGGCCGGATTCCATAGGATAAGACGTCATAATTCGAAAAATGTTAAATTCAAAAAAATTTATAAAATTTAGAATATGTGTCAAATTTCGAAAAGTTCAAATATTGCAAAAAATTGTCAATTTTAAAAAATGCGATCTTTTAAAATAGTGCTATATATTAAAAAGTATCAAAATTTTAAAACTGTCAAATTTACAAATACAACAATAACTCTACTTTAGGATCCACACTCCAATTTTTCTTAATATATTTACTATGTGTGACTGTCTAAACTTCTCAAATTTTGTTTCAAGTTTTTTTTTCGGGAGCTGTCCGAATGCTTGTAGGTCAAAATCTTGAAACAACCAAAATCTTGAAAAAAATATTCTTGGAAAAAAAAATATTGAAAACAATATCTTGAAAAAAAATCTAGAAAACACAAAATATGCATAAATCTTGAAAAAATCTTAAAAAATCTTGTTTTTAAGATATGTTGTGCTTTCGAATAAAATCTATAATTTCGAGAAAAAAACGGAAAAGTGTTTAATTTCGAAAACAGAAATCTCAAATTTTGGCAAAATTATAAATTTTTTGAATATTTATGGTGCCAAACTTGGCGTCATCCGGACAAACGACGAGGATGTGTTAGTTTTTCGACCATTTCTGAACTCTTATGTTTTAATAAAAAAAAAAAAAAACGTAAATTATTATAATTATCTTGAATTAATTTGAATTTTTTAAAATTAGACATGTCTTTTCAAAATTTGTCCCTTTTCGAAATTTGGCAATCGTTCAAAATTAAATATGACTTTTTTTGCAAAACTGGTACCTTTCGCAATTTGACACTTATTCAAAATTTGACAATTTTTTTGAATTTTTGCACTTATTCCAAATTTTAAACTTTTTTTGATATATGACACTTTTTGAAATTTGTAACTTTTTGAAATATTTGCACAATTTGACATTTATTTCAAAATTGGACAATTTCTGTGACTTGACAATTATTCATTATTTTGATTGTTTTCGAAATTTGACATTAATCGAAAAATCTGATTTTTCTTTCGAAATTTGAGACTTTTTTTTTTAATTTTGAATTTTTTATTTTTTCTTTTTCATTTACAATTTTATATAATAATTAACAATCGCAAGTTCACATAAAAGTTACAAATTTAAATGAAAAAGAACTGCTATCTATAGTTCACCAAGGAACTAGAGGCGATAGCAGTATCAATAAATATTTTAATTACAATCGATATTAAAAATACATGTAGTAACAATAAGGTATCTTAAGTTTTAAATAAATAAAAACAACTTTAAAAATATTAAAAAATTTAAATACAAAAATAAAAAAATACAAAAATACAAAAATATAAAAATATATGATGATTTAAAGAAATGCTAAGAAATATGCAGGAAATCAAAAAATATAAATAAATACAAAAATCAATAAAGACTCAAAAACTCAAAAATGATTATTACCAATGATAGAAAAGAAACTCAAAGCAAAAACTGAATATAATTACATTAAATAACAATACATAGTAGAACATTTATATCATTATAGTTAAGATTCATAAGCCACATTTTTACATTGTTGAGAAACTTGAATTTATTACGGATGGATCTTATGCAATTAGGCAAGCTGTTAAAAAGTCTAGGGGCAACTGCAGTGTAAAAATTAAAAAATAATTGAAGTGAATGCTGTGGTAACGTTGCAAAATTTTGATTATTTTTTGATTTTGATTAGACTTTCGAAATAGTGCCAAATTTTCAATTAAGAAATCTTGAAAACCTACGTATAGAATGTCTAATTTAATCCGCGCCCGCGAATACAATTCTATGCGAAGGTTTTTCAAGATTTTGTGCATCAAAATTTTTTTGTTCAAGATTTTCGTTTTAAGATTTTTTTTTCAAGATTTTGTTTTCAAGATTTAGTTTTCAAGATTTTTTTCAAGATTTTTTTCAAGATTTTGAAATTCTGCGAAAAGGACCCAACCCTTTTTTGTAAGATTTTTTGTTCCATATTATTTTTTTCTAGATTTTTCACGAAATTGACATTCAAGTAATCGGCCCGATCCCGTTTAGGAGAAAAAACTCGTGAAAAATTAGCATACTTTTGCCAAAATTTGACATTGTTTTTTCGAAATTTGACTCTCTTCCATTTTTTATCGAAATTTTACACTTAATTCGAAATAACAATCTTTTTTAAAATTAAAAAATTTTTCAAGATTTTTTTCAAGATTTATGCATATTTTTTGTTTTCTAGATTTTTTCAAAATTTTTGTTTCAAGATTTAATTTTTCCAAGAGTTTTTTTTCAAGATTTTTTCAAGATTATTTTTTTTAAAGATTTTAGTTGTTTCAAGATCTTGACTTTCAAGCAATCGACCCAATTTCTGCCTTGTCATAACAGTAGGGTTGTGATGCAATATAAAATTTTAGTAATATATTTTACTTTGTCTATGATCTCATGAAATCTTTATTAATATAAATACAAAAAAAAAAAAAAAACATATGATCAATGCCCATCAAGTCAAGCCACAAAAATGCTTGTGACACTGACAATATGGTTTCTTGAATACATTTCAACTCGATTTTTAACCTTAAACGACAATATATTGAATTCAATCAACTGATACTGCGCACACATGGTCGTTAGATTTTTCAGACTCATAATTTTGAGCGCTCATAAAAACCTCATAAGCAAGATATTTTTTTGGTACTCATAACTGTGAGCGCTCTTAATGTCTTTCGAAATTTCTTACTTTTTGCAGTCATAATTATGAACACTTCTAAAACCGTTTATTGAGTTATACTTTTTATGTTTTTATTTTGTTTTAACGTGTCGAAATATGCTTAAAGGGGATCAAACGTTGTATAAATTTAATTTTCAATGCAAAAAATATTTTAATTTATAACGTTTTTGCAGCTTTTTTTTTTTTGTGATATTTTAAAAAGTCGTAAATTTTGGCATTCTTCCCTGAACATATGGCTGAAATGTTTATTAAATGCAGCTGCTATTTATGGTAAGCACGCCATCATGTTTCAGCTGCTTATTAATATTGAATTAATGTTCATCATACGCCATGTTGTGTGCTGTATTAAAAACATAATACTTGCTTTTCCACACCATCCAAGTATTTGCTTTTATGCAAGTCAACAGCAACATTTATTTACAAGCCAATCTGAAGTCAACATACTCTGGTTGTGTGTCACCTCCTTCCTCCCCACCTCCTCTCTTCACACCATCACATTACTCTGCATTTAAATTAAACCATAAATCATGTACTTTTTACACACACACACCCACTCAGTGCTGCAGATATATGTAAATGTATATGCCTGCATTGGCCTCTTTTGAATTTATAATCAATTATTTAAATTTTATTGCCTATTAAAGTGAAATGTTTTGTAGTTATTGTTGTGTCTGCTTGTGTTAACCTGTCCAACACATTTAAAGCTTATTTAATAATATTTATGCCATACGTAGAAAAGAGACTATGTGCGTGCGTGTTTATATGTGTGTGCGTATGTAAGTACTTGAGTGAGTGTCTGTATATCGACCTGCTGCCTGCTGTTTATGTTGAGCAAAGAAATGTTAAATTTTTAATTGCACACGTTGGTGTGCGAAAATCACACATACATACTTACATGCTCAAACACGCATAAATACAAATATGGCTTTTCCATATAAAAATGCACTCACATACACATACAAATACACAGACACACACATTCAACCAATGCCACTCACTATTTAAGCGGAAGCAATATTCGCTTCCGTTTCAGTTGCTGTAAGCTATTGCTTTTGTTTTTATTTTTCTTGCAGTAACGATGTGTTATTTTTATATTCCGTACTGCTTTCAAAAGTAGTTAACAATAATAGTTGCACTGCGTTGTTATTTTATGGTGCTTACATTTTAAATGTAAGCTTTTGAAATCTAAAAAACCTATTTTTGTACTGAAAAGTTACGCTTTATTGGGAAAAATGCAAGAATATCCTTTAAAATTATTGTTCGAAAATAGTCTTACAAAGCCAAGAAAATTATTTTTTAACCCATAAATGCTCACCACCAAAACCCGTTGAGTTTAGTTTTTGAAATTTTCATTATAAATTTGTATTGATATTTGAGGGGAAAAATCTAAAGTTTAAAACAAAAAATTCAAAGAATTTGGGTGTGGCGAAGCGTATGATAATGAACATATAAGGGGACAGAAAGAAGAGAATAAAAAAGAAAATTTTAAGAAAATTTAGAAAAATTATAAACTGGAAAATTTTCATTACGTAGTGTAGGCGTTCAACTTTAACCTAAAACTCTTTTTTAATTTTATTTTCTTTTTTATTGATGTTTTTAATAAAATAACTCATCTGGGTTGATTTTTTCACTGCACGAATTGGTGCAAAAAACTAAACAAAAAGGCTTTAAGGCGAATTAGTACTCTTCAAAATATAATAAAAATTTTGGTTATAAAAAGTAGTTTTAATACTAAGTGCACGTTGGAATGCCTTAACCTTCGTATACTCGCACGTTGGTCTGTCAGACCGACGACTTACGTTTGACATTCTATACAACTTTTGTTTGTTATGTTTTGACACAATTTCATTAAACTTCATATTAAGACGAATTTTTAAGAAAAGATTACTAAAATAGCCTCAGTACTTTTAGTCACAGAAACCGTGTTCGTGAATATAAGTATTATTTCACGTATTTGGCGCGAGTATACGAAGGTTAAGAATGAAGCGTTAAGTTTGGTTCGATTGCTTTGTATGCTTATAATTTTTATATACATTCCTCGTCCCCAAAAATCCATCAGAACTACCTTTTTGCTATCAATGTCCCTACTAATTAAATAAAAACGTTTCTAGAGTTTTATGGGTATATTTAATATATTTCTGGGTTCGATAGAAATCGAACTCGTTTTATTCATGTGCAAACTCTCTCAAATAGCCAACACTATCAGTAAGCTGTTAAAATTGGTCTAATATCGACGTTTTGTCATACGCCTTTATGGTATAAAAAAAAGTTGAGTGCAAAAAGGGCGTGTAGCTTGACAATAAAAAAATGACAATTAAGTTCTTCTACGTTAGCTTATAATAATAAAATCATTATCTGCTATTTATGCAAAAAAGGCGTGAAAGGCTCTCATGCCCTTTTTGCACCCAATGCATCAATTGAAGCGTAGCCATGAATAACATTGTAAGCGACAAACGAATCAAACATGTTTCTTTTTGCTTACTACCGTCAAAAATGCTCTGACTTGGATCTAGAATTTTTTTTATATATAATGGCAAATTTTTTTACAACTCTTGTACTAATAAATAGAAAATTGAAATCAAATAATTTTAAGTGCGCCATAAAATTCATTTTTTTCAGTTCCGGAAAACTTTCAATTTTGTCGCTTACAACATTATTCACGGCGGCGCACAGTGTAATGAGCTCATATAGCGAGTGGCCAAAAATAGAAGGAGTTGCTCAAGAATCATGAAATTTTGTGAAAATTAGTTTTATCGTAGAGGAATTATTCTCACAAAATTTTGTTCGAATTAAATTAATGCCGCGCTCACCTCCCATATAACCAAAATCGTTAAACGCTCCCCAAAAAATTATCCAAGATCAGTGAAATTTAGTGCACGTAGTTCTTTTGCAGCTGTAAAAAATAAATTTGAAAATGAAATCAGTAATCTGGTATTTGTACCCAAAAAATTATCCTGGATCTTTAAAATTTGCTAAACATTGTTCTTTTGTAATTATAAATAGCTTGTGTGAAATGAGTGAAATCGGCCGACTAGCACGCCAAACTTCCATATAACTCAAATCAGTGATCTGGTAAAGTATCCCAAAAAATTATCCTACATCTGTAAAATTTTACATCTGCGAAAACTGTTAAATATTAGGGCTATGTTAAGAAAGTGGCGGCCGTAGCCTAGTGGGTAGAGTCCGTGGCCGCTAAGCTAAGGAACCGCGGTAGCCCGGGTTCAATTCCAGCTCAGACAGAAAGTTTTTTCAATTGAATTAATTTTTCTGTTCGGTCGTCACCTCTCTGCAGACAATGGCAAACCTCAGAGAGTAAAAATTGCCATGTAAAGCTTCTTGAGAACATAAGCCGTTCGGAGTCGGCATAAAACACGTAGGTCCAGTTCTCGGTCATTTGTGATCAAACATTTAATAACGCGCACAACACAATTGATCAATAGAAGCTAGGTCAAAGCCCTTCCAACGGCTGAAATGGCCAGTTTATTTATTTATTTTTTCTGTTAAGAAAGCGTTTTATTTGAAAGTTTTATTAAAAAAAAGTATTTTTTTTTATATGAAAGCTTGTGAAAATTGGCTCAATTTTTTCATATAAAATTACTTATTTCCGCTAAAACATGCTCCACAAAAGTGGGCGTAAAGTCACTATAATTGAGTTTCAGCGAACCAAATTTGGAAACATGTTGAGAAAATATTAATTATAGATATATTAAAATATAAAAAAAAACAAATATGCAGTTTTTCTTATTTTGTGTTTTGAACCTTGTGAAAATTTTGTTATTTTTTCATTAAATTTGCTTATTTCAGCCAATACATGCTCCACAAAAGTGGGCGTAAGGTCGTCATAATTGAGTTTCAGCAAAGCAAATTTTGGGAATATGTTGAAAAAATAATGGTTATAGACATATAAAAATATAATAGAAAAGTGCTGTTTTTCTTATTTTCTTTTTTTAACTTTGTGAAAAATTTGTTATTTTTTCATATAATATTGCTCATTTTGTCCAGAACATGCTCCAGAAAAGTAGGCGTAAGAGAGTTTCGGCAAACCAAATTTCGGGAATATGTTGCAATAGAGTTGTTGTTAAATTCAATTTCAATTTATTTGCAAATAACGTTGGCATTTAAGACTTAAGTCTTTTACATGCCGCATATCTAGAATATATGTATTTTGGAAGCGAGTTACAAAGTCTTATAGCGCTAACGAAAAACAAATGGCTTGAGTTTTGAAAGTTGTACTTCGGAATAACAAGATTCATGCTTTTGCTTGACCTACAAAACTTTAACTTTTCAAAAAGATAACCTGGACAGCGCAAAATGCAATTTCTTGCTTCAAGATATCTAAGTAAGCTACGACCTAATAACTGGTTGGTAAAAGGTGAAATGTGATCAAATCTCCGAAGAGTACAATTATTGAAAGCCACTTGCATTTTATGTGTAGCTCTCGAGTCGAGTTTGCTGTAAACGACTTCTGCATAAGAAAATATTGGCATAAGCATTTGTAGAACAAGCTTTTTTTTAGTTTCGACAGGTAAGAACGCTGCAGTCATTCGGAAATTTCTAAGCACATAGTATATTTTACTCACGCTAAAGTTTACGTGATCTTCACAGGACAAAGATGAGTTTATTTTGAAGCCTAAATTAGTGGCCTTCCTTACAGATTTTAGCACAACGCCATTAAGGAAAATTGGGGGACATCAAGATTTTGATATGGGGTTTTAGAGATCGGCAATACATAAGATTTAAGAGGATTCATTTTAAGCTTGTTAGTTCTGGTTTAATTTGCTACTATATTTAAGTCTTCATTTACTCTTGCGCATAAATCTTCAGAGAGACCTATGGGTCTGGACATATACAGTTGCAAGTCATCGGCATAAGCATGCATGGTTACATGATTACATTTAAAATATGTCATTTATAAACATAGTAAATAGAATCGGGCCTAAAACAGAGCCTTGCGGAACTCCACTTGTTGTACGTTTATAAGAAGAGAAGTTGTTTTTTTTCCTTACTCTTTGAGATCTGCCATTTAGGTAGTTGAACATAAAACGAACCGATGTATGGGAAAAACCAAAGTTAGACATGAGCTTTTTACAGAGCAGAGAGTGATCCACAGTGTCAAACGCCTTAGAGAAGTCTAACAGGCAGAGTAAGCTCAAATGGTCCATATCATATGGCACTCTAATGTCATCTAAAATTTTGACCAGAGCAGAGGAACAGCTATGTCCAGGTCGGAAACCTGACTGTAGATTATGCATAAGACTGAAAGTGTTTAAATGGTTATAAATTTGTTCAGCCATCAGGTGCTCGCATACTTTAGATAACGATCCTAATAAGCTTATTGGCCAGAAATCAGATGGCTCAAAGGCATTTGACTTTTTTGCTATGGAAATGACAGTTGCCACTTTCCATATCTCAGGATAACTAGACGTTGTAAAATAATTGTTTATGATATGAACTAGTGGGCTCAGCACATAAGGCAAAATACATTTAATAAACTTTATGGAGATACCATCAACTCCAGTAGCATTAGATTTAATCTTATTAATGCATCGTGCTACGTCCATTTCACTTACTGCGTTAAATTGAAACTCATGAATGTGATGAGTCGTACTTACAAGTTCATCAGCAAACTCGGATATAAAGGTGGTCGTGGAAGTAGATGTGAAATTAGCTACAAAATAATCATTTAAGAAGTTGGCGTCAATTTGACATGATTTAGTTTCTTTGTTACATACATTTAGAGTCCTGAGGTTGTTCCAGAGCTGTTTTGATGATAAAAAGGTAAAATAAGAACATCTTTTTGGAGAACTTAATAGAATTGGTGGTTATATTTCTAGCTTGTCTATACGCTTCTCAGTTAAATTAATTTGGATTGCGCTTCCACCTGCTATAAAATCTGTTCCGCTTTTTAAGTGCCATTTTGACAGAATGAGAAAACCAGGGGCAGTTGTTGGTAAAATGACCCGTGCGCAAGGGCTGAAGATGCCACCAATGCAAATGAATTCCACAAACTCAACAGTGACACCATCATCATTAAGCTATGATAAGACATATTAATATAAAAAAAAACAAAAATGCTGTTTTCTTTTTATTGTTTCTCAAAGTTTTCGTTTTTTTTAGATTTCTAAGACCTATCTTTAGTTGTACAAAATTTTTTGTAGGTTTGCTTTGAATTATTTTTTTTAATAAAACATAAATGTAAGTTCATTTTTTGCATAGTTTACAGTATCAAACTGTAAAAACAAAACATTTATCATATTTTCAATTGAGCTTTGACAGAGTCACATTTCCGTAACTAAAACGATATCGCAAAGTCCTTTTACACTCGAAATATTAATATTCTAAACTATGGTTCTGCATATTTAGATATACTAATTAATGCATTTTTTCATAAGCTATTTTTGGCCGCACTCGTTACACTGTGCGACGCATTGTGTTCTTGATGAGGATACTATTGTGAATTAATGATAAAACCCAACAAAACATGTTTTGCCTAAAATATGTTTTTGAAGTTGGTATCATACTTGTCATTTAAATGAAGTATCTGGTGACAACTCTTATTTGAATTTTTAACCTTGCAAACACAATCAAATACCGTCAGTTTGAGATCTCTGCTCTTTTGTGTATCACAATTAAAAGTCAATACCGTGTATTTCTAAGTGGTTTTCGTAAATTTTTTTAATGATTTTCAATATTTTAACCATGAAATAAAATTCTTACCCTCAGAAGAGTATTTTATTTTTTTAATTTTTAAGCTTTATTATAAACAGTTCAAAATAATAAATTAAAAATAAATGTTTCAATGTAAAAAGGCAGGTGAAGGCAGGAGTAACAACATATTTTTTTAAAAACTTTTTTATGTATGTGCCAATATAAAAAATAAAATATATGCAGCCATTTGAAGCAGTTGAAATTTCATACGGTACGCTGACATAGAAAGTAAAAAACATGCTTTTATTTAGTAATTTTTGGTAGCTTAAGGATGTGCTGCAGTGCTTAAGTTTTAAACATTTTTTTAAATGGATTTCAAAATTACAATATATTGAGAATATACTGTAAAAATTTTAAATTAAAATTAAAAACATTAACGATGCTATAGCACATATTCGAGAGCTCCTCATATTGCGCGCTGTGTGAGAATAATTTTTGTATAATTTTGTTATTAAATTTAATTTTTATTATACAATTATTAGCAAATTATCTATGTTATTTAAAAGAAAAAAACGTAACAAAATAAATAGAAAATGGATAAATGAATAAATAAATAAAATGATAAAAATTTCCCTGATTTCCAAGCGTAAAGTTGAATTTTTGGACAAAAACTTAAAAATTTCATGAAAAATATACACTAAACGAATTGAGAATACACGAAACTTTACAGACATTGAAATAATTAAAAAAACATAAAGAACGTAATATTTGTTAAAATTTCCGATTTGTAGCAACTTTCACTGACATAAAAAAATTTGTATCCATATGGACACAATGTAGCGAAAGGGTTAAGTCGTAGGATAATTCTAATGTCAGATTCTGACTCAGCAAACAAAATTAAATAAAAGACGATCTCTTCAGCTTTTCATATTGGCCCATATAATTAATTCGCGCTAAAACAGGCTTCTAGCCCACTGCGCGACGCTTCGGTGAAGTTTCTTCATCTAAACTCCTTTAATTTTTATAGAAAAAATTTTCTGTAAAAATAAATGCAGGGACATTTGTTCCGTAGGAGGGAAACAAAGGTCTTAACAATGGTATATAAAATATATTCTTACGTCTCATTTGAAAAAATTAACAGATTAAACATTTTGTTGGCTTTGAATTCAACTCTTGAAGATATAATGTACGACAAAAAATTCAAAAGTCCAAATAAATGCCTCAAGATTTTAACGATTAAAAAAAATTTTGATCTCTAATAAAAACAAAAGAACAGAGAAGTTTTTCTATAAAATATTTCTGATAAAAGGCAGTTACGTTATACAATATATTTTAATTTACTGCATTATTCTATATCACGAAGATGCACACCAACGATGACAAAAGACACGAGAAGCAATACAATTTTGTATGGAAAAAAGGATTGCTTCTCGTGTCTTTCTCATCATTGGTGTGCTTCTTCGTGATAGAGAATAATGCAAATAATTTTAATGCTCCGTGCTCAATATTTCTCAAACTATTCAGCCTGAAAGTGTGCACGTCTTAATACATTAAAGGCTCCCTCCGCGCACAGTATTTCTCAAACTGTAATTACTTTTTGAAGGTAAAGCACTTTTACAAGACATACTGTTCCCAAAAATGTTCAGCCTAAAAGTATGCGCAGAAAATATATTTGATACCTATCAGTGACAATATTTGGTTTTTACAATAGTACGTTTTTGATCTAACTACCTTTTCCAACACTGCTTAAATACGTAAAGTGTTATTTTAAGTTGTACATTTTTATTTTTCAAAAATCAATTGAATAAAAAATCAAGCTTTAAAAAGATAAAAAGTGCTTTCGGCAAATGGCTCCAAAAAGGAAGAGTGCGAAGGATCTGTCCTAGCACAGGCTTTTATACTAGAAGGAAATAAAGCAGAAAATCTTCATTGCTTTAACTGTAGCGTTATTATTTTTTATGCAGAAAGATAAATTTTTCATAATTGAAAGTTTTAGCTTTGCTTGTAACAACATAGTATCCCTGAAAAACTTAACTAGCTCTATAGTAGTAATTCTAAGGGCTTTTCTGTTACTAGCTGATCGGTGTTTGAACAAAGCTTTCTTATGTATTACAGTAAAATCGATTTGTGTAAGCAATATAATGTTTATTGCTCCATAGCTGTACTTGCCATGCACTTAAGATTTTACAACTGTACACTTTCAGCTTAAGTCAATTTTTTTGCTTGTTTTATTTTATAGAGCTTAGTAAATTCCCATAAGCCAAAGCTGCAGTTATAATAACTTTGCATTTTTTTTCTCCAGCACTAACTAATACTTGGTTTTTTCTTGTTCACAACTCAACCATAGCAACTACCGCAAGAAACAAACAATAATTATTTCTTTGACTACTTCCCTTCATGATTTAAAAATACTTTTGCGTGCAGGACTTCAATTAAATCAATTTTACAGCTGATTAATTGCAGTAACAGGCAAGAGCTTTGGTAGCCGTAAAGAAATATTACCCTTTTTTATTCTCTTACAACATTCCCTTTGCTTATTGACTACCTTTGCATTGAACTTTCTGCTTATTCTTTAGCGATGCACTTGTTTTTAAAAGCTTTACTAGCTCGTGCATCAACATTTATTACGCCCACATTTCACACCCACTTAAACGGCATATCTACCAACTCTCTCCTCCCCTTGTATTGCTCGTTGCAGTGCGTGAGTTTGTGTGTGTATGTGTGTCTGTGCGTAGGAGTGTTCGTACATTCGCTTGACTGCCACCTACACTGAGAGCCCTTTGTGCGTTGATGTCGATTGTTTTAATGCGTCTGTGAGTGACTCTTATGCACACACTTCTTTGCTTTGCTAGCTGCACATTTGGACTTGAACTGCAGAGCTCTTTGCTGGTAATGTGTGCCATATGTGCATGACTTACGCAAAAGTGTGAGTGTGTGTGAGTATTTTTTTTTTTTGTTCTAACTGACCTCTTGTTCACAGCTTGTGCTCGCTTTAGTACCCAATTTAAACCATTAAATGCAGCGCTTTTCTAGTTGGACGCCATTTGCACGTTTACTTATTCACTATTTGCGTTTCCACTTCTCGGATATGTGCATCACATTGGATTATTATTTATTTTAGCATTAATTTTTTTTTAAAGCAAAATAAAATTTTATAAGAAAAACTGCAGAAAACTTTTCGATTTTGACAATATTTATTTTATGGTATATCTTTGCATATTGGTCTTTTAAAAATGGCACCTCTTGAATCTGGTCTCAGTGACATTGTGCTACAATAAACCACAAAAGTACAAAAAAGTTCATCAGTGCACTAAAGATGTGCACAAATTTTTATATTTTATAAAATAAACAAAAAACATTTAAAAATCAGGCGTTTTTACTGTTCATATAACTTAAAACAACAATAAACAAAAACGCATTTTCTTACCTTAGAAATGGTTTTGAGTCCTTGAACATCAGTTAAATCTTCTGAAAAAAAATGAAAATGGAATTTAATGAAAGTTATATTTATAAAATTATATAATGCTATATATTTTTAAACAAAATATTAAATTTTGCTATAAGTCTTAACAACATAGCTCAATCATTTATGTATTAAATAGCATAAATTCTGATTTAATGCCTTGTGTCCCTAAAAACTGAGCTATCATAAGAAAAGAATTGGAAAAAGCCATCTCTGCTGCACATAAAATACGCATTTAGTTGGTTGCTCCTCATTGCTAGCCATCATGACTTTGCAGCTGATTGTGATTTATTCCAAATTGTTTTTCAGAAACTTAGTTTTGTCGACTTTTTGCAACTTTAATGCGACTTTAAAAGTACGCCAGCCAAAGGACATTCCACAAGGCTTTCGAAAAAAGAAAACTAAAGAAAAACTCACAGAGACACAGTGGGAACAGACAGACGAATTGGCTCACACAAAGCCATGTAGAACTATTATGCTACAAGATACAAATTTACTTTGGCTGTCAACGTGCTCATACGATGCGCACAAGAAGACTGCTGATGCTTGCTCTAACTTCTCTAACTTCTATTCTTCTTCTTGTTCATCTACTGCTACTGTTGGATATGCTACAGCAAGAACTTGGACTTCAACTTCCGCTTTTGTGACTTTTGATTGTTGCGGATAGCAAGAATTTGTTAAGCACGAAGGCGATGTTGTCGCCGTAGGGGGCAGGATAGGGCAAGACAGGGCGGGTATGTTGTAAAAAATAACTATATGTGTATAACGTACATACACACACACACACACACACACACACACACACACACACACACACACACACACACACACACACACACACACACACACATGTGTGTCCTTGTCTACAAGGAGCAGTTTCAAGCACAGCATTCAAACGAGTTGTACGTAAAGACATAAAAGTGTAGTCAAGAAAAGAAAACACAAAAATATTAGTAATAAAAATTGAAATTCAAAATTAATGCAAATGACAGCCATAGCAGCAGAATTCCAGATAAAATATAAAGCACACACACACATTTCTAAATGTAAAATGTAACAAATAGTTATTAGAAGGCAGGCATTTTTGGCATTAATAAAAAAAACACAGCATACAGCCAGGCACTTTAGAAAATATAACTTTACAAAAGCCAATGTCGCATAGTAGAAAAATACTTCTTTTGTATTTAAAAAAAATATTATCTATGTATTTTTATTTACCCATATTTCTACAACATGTTGTGTTTTTATGAGCATATTCTAACTTGCTTTCAAATTTCCTTAAAATTTAAAGTTTTGTTCTTTCAAAACAGATGAACATGTAATACTTCTGTAATATGTCTTTTAAAGTCAATAATTTTGTTAGATATCTTAAACGAATCACAGAAAATTTGTTGGGGTAGCTAAAAGGTTGCCCTCAATAAAAACACACCTTTTGTTATATTTTTTTTATTTTCTTATGTATTCTTTATGACATAAGGTCATAAAGTAATACAGTGAATTTCTTATGATGTATCTAAATGTGTAAACATAGAAAAAGGAAGTGAGTACATTTGGTCTTGAAGAGTTAAATTTTCATGTAAATTTTAAGAAATATTTGTTGCTTTATGAAGGCAGGAGTAGCTTGGTATAGCTTAAGGTAAGCTTAATAAAAACTATGTTGAATATCATTGCCACCTTTGCTTAGCAAAGGTCGAGCAGACAAACTATAGTACCAACAGCAAGCATGGTATGTATAAGTTCTTCCAATAAATGTTTCAAGGGTGTATTTCCTGAATTATTTAAAGTCAAAGTGAAAGCGGGTTTTTTGTTGCACAATAAATACAAAATCAAAACTATGGTCAGTGATGAGTTAATAATTTTACCAAAACTCGTGAGAAACCTTTAATAGTTTCAAAAGTTTTTTGGCTAAAAGATAGCAGAGAATTATAAAGATTTGATTCAAACTATGCTCGAAACATTTGAAGTAATAGAAGGTCCTTTAGAGTAAATAGATAAAAGAAATGTAGTGAATAATGTAGAGGCCTATTTGGAGGAACATGGGTTTTACCAAGTTTTAACCAAGATGAGAAGAACTTTTAGCGACGCACAGTGATTTTATTCCATAACAAAATATATTAATAAATACCAGGAATCGTTGTTGACCAAAAAATTTAACATATAAGTCAGAATTTGCTTTATTAGATCACAGTGAAAAACATATTTGTAAATTCGCCCCAAACAACTGTGCCTCTCAAATAACACAAATAAACTATGATGTAATTTTTTGTATGTATTAAAAAAACTTATATTAAAACATTTTCATCAAAAATCTTAACTTTCGATAATCGACAATGGGTACATAGTACTTTAGCATGTATACCAAATTTCGTTAAAATACCTTTACGGGGCTTAAAGTTATTGATTTTTTTCCGCCTCTCCATACAAACTTTCCCACTGTGCGCCTCCTCGTTCAACGCCATAAAATGTTACCAGTAAAACTACGCGTATAAACTGAGGTCGAATACTGAATTCCGAGGCTGTGCGCCCTATAATTGCAAAACTATTTGATATCGCAAATTTGGGTTGTATAACAACCTTTTAAGCGTTACACACCCTCTTTATGTTGCTCAGAAAAAGCTTAAAAATTTACCTTTTTACCTCGTTATTGGAAAACATAAAGCAGTTTTTGGCTATGCTCTTTTAATTTTGATTAAATATTTAAATAATGATTACCAATTTTATAACGCCTATATTCCAAAAGGATACCATAGCTATCAAAAAGAAAAATAATTGTTGAAATAGCGACGTTCTCCCGAACATACGTGAGTACCTTTTTTAATAATAGTAAATATGACAAATGAACACCATCACCGTTTTATTAAGTTACTAAAGTCAATTGGGCCTTTCTGCCAGATCAGTTATTCTGTTATGAATTTTCTGTTATAAATTATAAAATATGTCGACCATATAAGATCTTTTAAAATTGGTATTCGGCCATTCGATCTGTTATGGCACCCTGTTATCAATCTTCCAAACAAAAATTTATTAAAATTCCGTTAACTTCTGTTATGAAACAGCAGATTGCTGTCAATAAATTGAAAAAGAAAACTTATCAAACCAAAATGCAGAACGAAAAAAGTAAGTTCATAATTTTGTTATATTGCTTTGAATCATAGCCGATACACATTGACTGCAACAGTCGTCCACCGACAAAACGAAAACTTGCCGTCAGAGAGAAATGTCGCAGTATTCTCTACGACTTGATTATAATGAACGCAACAGCGACAATCTATATTTCATACAAAATATAAACAAAATCTGCTATGTTCGCTCTTGTCGTCTATCAAATTAGAAATAGATTGAAGTCTGCGGCAGCAACAATTGTGGTCTTGTTCTCCCTTTGTCGTGCCGTCTTCAAAAAATACATCTTCATAAGAAAACATGCGTTCTATTTTTTGACAATTGGCGTTCGTCGCTAGTCGCAGTCAATTTGTATCGGCTATAAATCTGTAATTTTTATAGGACAAAGAGAGAAAAAAAACTACTGTAGAGCAGAGGGAAATATACTGCTCGTTTTTGGAAGCAAACCCAATGCTCGGTTGCAAAAAGCACTGCGACGCCTTCGTGCCTGAATACAGACCTGAATATCAAAAGGACTGTTTGTGGCTACTGAAAATTGTTCTAACTTGATCATGAGCATTCGAGCATTTCCCTTGTCTAATCAAAATAGCTGCACGAAGCGCTCGTCAGGAAGCTCGAATGGTTTACTTTTAAGGCGCAACTCTAGTAGAGTTGCTCGATGGTTTCTTCTAAAAAACATTAAATTGAACAAAAGCATATGCATATATTTTTACTCAGCAATTAGGTTACTTTTATTTGTCGCTTTTTAACAGCATTTCTTATTGGAATTCTTAAATAAACATCCATTTTTCAGACTAAAATGTTCACTTTCTAAAAATTTGGTATGATAAAAGACAGAAAAATGTATCTGTTATTCTGTTGTCTTTTATAACAGATTTCATAGACTTTGTCATGCAAAATACCAAATAAAAGATTTTGTAAAAGATTTCTTGACAGCTAAAAAATTTGTGTGGGAAATCATAACAGAACAACAGAATTTTTTATAAAAGATTCCGCAGAATAGGCCCAAATATCTTTATAAATAATATTGCAGAAAAAGCATAACATACTCAATGTTGCTGTTCTGTTGAATTTGGAAATTTTCATAAATAAAATAAGCTCCTGCTGCAGATTATGAAAATACGAATTGTTGCAGAAGTGACCGACCTGCTTCTTTGCTGCTTTAATTTCATAATATTCAGGAAACTACAGCAATAGAAGCAGTTTTGATTTAAACATTTTTACAGCAAAACAATAGAAACAATCAAAGATTTTTGCATTTTTTATGTGCATTATATAAAATCAATATGCGACTTATTTTACACAAATTTGTGGAAGGCAGGAAAGGGTAAAACAATGTCTGTCGAATAACTTTAGCTAGTACCTAAATAAAAAATATTAACTTTATTCATTAAAAACGAACTATGGATTTGGATATAGGAACCCTAAACATATAGTAAGCATGATCCAATTCCAAGGCCTGAATATTCTTTGTGTATTTGAGTCCCTATAAGAACATGTAACTCTGGCGCAAAAATCTGACGTTGTATGGTTAAACGCAGACCTCAAAAACATATAATGGTATATGAGCTACGCAAAGCACAAGGGGTGTAAGGTAATTTTAATTTATTTTGATTTAATTTAATTTATTTAGATATTTTGAAAAAAACCCTTACATCAAATTTAGGGAATTAATTGCATTTTTTGTTCAGAAAGTAGATAATAAGCAAAGAATAAGCTATTCATACATCTTAACAAAATAAATTTAATATAAAAATGTGCAATAAAATGGCTTACTTGTACAAAAGCTTGGACTTACGTAGTTTGTGCTCTGAACTTTTTAAAAGTATTCGCATTTAGCTTGTTTTCGATTATTTTTCGAAAGCTTTTTAAAAAATTTTTGGATTTTCTTTGCTTTTATTTGCTTAGAAAAGCAGAAAAAATTCATCCCTTGGCGATTTCTCTAAGAAATGTGCTGTCTGTAGTAATTGTGGACTTACTTTGTTTATGTTCCGAACTTTTTTCAAATTTCCACGTTTTGGCTTGTCTTAGATTATGGAAAGCTTTTTTTCATAATTTTTTTATTTTCCTAATTTTTTTTTTGCTTTCATAAAAAAGAAAAAATTCATCCTTGGGCGATTTACGTAAGAAATGCGCTGTCTGTAGTAGTTAAGGACTTACTTTGTGATCCGGAGAAAAGAGAGAATAGGTCAAAGCAAAAACAAAGTATAGCATATTTTTCATTGATAATGAAACGTAACAGTTTCTAACTAGCACCATCAAAAAATTTTTATTTTGCTTAACACTTTTAAAACTATATTAGGAAAAAATGAACACTTACGAACACTTACGCCACTTGTGTTCTGCGCAGCTCATAAGATGGATGGTCTGCTCTCCATAACCGAGTAACTAATTTTTTGGTTGATTGTATAATTATTTCGAAACTTTTTTTATAATAAACCAGACTTTAAATTCCGGTGTAATTTTTTATATTTATGGTTATTTCCACAGAAACGACAGCCGGGACCAAAAAGTAGAATGTTAATAAACCAATGATTTTTTCTAGCATTATATTAAAATAATATCAAAATTTTTATAATATAATGTATTTGCAGCTTATCTCAGTTGTTATGATGAGAAAATTCGCCTGAAAACTTAAAATATATTTTTTCTTGTTCTTAGGTACTTTAAATGACATTTTTTCTTTAGTATTTATTGTAGACATATTTATATTATGAATGCACACACCTTATGAAATCTTTGTATCAATAACAAATTAATACAAAAAAATGAAAACATACCAAACAAAGCTCGATTAACGGAAAATTTTTCATTTTCTTTTGTTCATGTTGTAATGTCGCGTTAGGGTACTTAAAACATCATATTTTATCAGAACTCCGCGATCGTTCTAATTAATTGGCTGAAAATTTTAATTCAAATCAAAATTTAGTGACATTAGTGAAAAAAAAATAACTGCATATAATAATCACACTAAACATTTAATTTTTATTTTCAAAGTGTGTCGCGTTTGGTATTGTAGGCACATTTAACAAGTGACTTTATTCGATATTAACTACTTTATCAATTATGTTACTCATAGTAACTATTTGGTAATGTCAGATTTTTTACAACTGTTCTAGCTCGGGGTCTAGTCTTGCAAATTGATTTTGCAGAAAATTATAGGCTGATCTGCCAAAATGAAGTTCAGAGCGCGCACTTACAGGCAAGTTACTATATTTACTTGCGTTGCGTGGATGTTTGAAAAATCGAAATCGTTTCCTATAATCAGTGATAGTTTAAGTCACAGCAAAATCGACGTTTACGTTTTCATAACAAAACTTGTTCAGGACATAAAAACTCAACACGGCAATTTTCAAAATATATTTTATTCTCGGACGGAAGTAGCAGCCAATTTAAAAACAAATTTATTATTTCGAGTTTATCTGATTTCTTAATTCAATTCGGTTGCAAAACAATTAAATTGAACTATTTCGCAACTTCGCATGGGAAAGGTGCAGTCGATGGAGTTGGAGCGGTTATAAAAAGGAAAATTTGGGGTATAACCAAAACAAGAATATTATTTTAAGTGATGGATTTTATTTTTTTAATTGCGCACGGGAGCACATAACTGGAATTACAATAATGTATATTGGTGCTTACATAATCAAAGATATATTTAAAACATTAATAGAAAAATGGAAGGAAATACCAAATATTTCAGGCATCCGAAAATTGCATTATTTCTCCTATGACGAACATTTGAATATAATTTATTTATTTCGATTTATTTATTTAAATTTAGAAATAGTATAGTAAGATGTTAAATGGTCTTTTAGCGTACAACAGTTAAAAACATTAGTAGTCAACAGAAAACGATGAGAATAAAACTTAAAACTAGTAAATATAATTATAATTTTGCAAAACAAACCAATTTGGAGATATAAAAGAATTACAGTTAATTTCAACTTAACTAAATATTAGCTTATTATAACTTAACAAAATAAAAGAAGGAGGAAAGGCAGTAATTAAAACATTAAAGAAGAGAAAGGAGAAGAAAATTAAAGTGTAGAAGAATGAAAGGTTAGAGAAATAGGACTTGATTGATAGCTTAAATTTGTTCGTGCTGGTTATGGTTTTAATGTTTAGAGGAAGTGCGTTCCAGAGCTTAATGGCGTTGATAAAAAAGAGCCGCTTAGATTGTAAAGAAGTATATCTTGGTATTTTAAGGTTGAAAGTTATGTTCGACACACAGAAACGCAGTTTTTTGAAAAGGTATAACGGAGTTTTATTAATAATCAACTTGTGCAGAAATATGCAGTTACTCGCATTTAGGTATCCAATCAAGCTACATCCTAGAATATCTTTGCTTTTAACAGTAACATGGTCAAAACGTCTTAAGTCAAATATATATATATCTAGTCAAGTTGTTAAACGCAACAAAAATTTTGTGCTCAGAATGAGAGTCAAGGTTACTATAAACTAGCTCAGAGTAAGTAATTATAGGCAAAATGAGTTGAACAACAAGTCTTGTTTTAGTCAAAGTAGGGGTAAATTTAGAAGTTAACCGCAGACATCTTAGCGAATAATATATTATTTTTATTATGTTATCCACATGGTCAAGACAAGTAAGTTTTGAATTGACATAGAATCCTAAATTTTTTACTTTGTCAACAATATGTAGACGATTAACATTTAGACTAATTGTCGAAATTATATAAAAGCTGCTCAAACGGCGTATTCATTGAAAAATTATTTGAGATAATTTTACTCTATATATGTTTGTATATATAAAATAAAATAATATATCTGAAATTTTTGCCAGTTAGTGCAATTTTGAGTTAAAATTACTTGAACTAATCCTTATTACAAAAGTGACGGGAAAATAAGTCGCGTTAGGAATGTCGCGTGGGGAATCATCCTAGAGGTTGTAACAAAAAACGAATGCAAATATTTCAATACGACAACTATCAATATAAAGCCACATTATTCTATTATAGTTTACAAAAAATCAATTTAAGAAATTATATTCCAATATTTTTGCATTTATGTAGATGCAGTTGAAAACGACTTCTATTTTTTGTCGCGTTGGGAATCACATGTTTACTAGTAATATATTGGAAACAACAAATTGACAAAGCCTACCTTTTGCACTAAACATAGTGCTCCTAAAACTATATCTAAAAATGAAAACAAGAAAAAAAAATTCTTAAGAAATCTTTACTTTTTTCACTTCAAAGCCGTGCGAATGTCGCGTTGGGAACCCTGGAAATGCCCATATTTAACTTGGTTATTAACACGTTTTTATTAGCTCCACTTCATATCTGTCCTGTACAAGTCTTGAAATCCATTTTTAACAAATTTCCATATGAGCAAGAATTTTACATCTTGAAAATAAAAAAAAATGCTGAAAAGCTCATTGATATTTTTAAATTTCAAAAATTTACAACTGAAGTGAGCTTATTAGCTTATTTAGAAAAAGTTTTGGTTTGAGTTCTGTAGCTCCTAGCGTAATGCGATTGACTTATAGCCACAAGGTAGTGAGTTCGAGCCTCAACAATTTGGACGGATTTTATTTTTTTTTATGAAACAAATTCAATTTTTGAAAAATTCACCACTGAGGGTGAAAAAAATTGTAAAAAGTAGTTTAAATAAAATTTTTTTATTTATTTTAAAAGAAAGAAGTTTGATTTATTACTAATTACTATATATTTATTTGATAGTTCTGTAGCTCAGAGCTCAAGACGGTTGCTTTATAATCGTGAAGTTGTGAGTTCGAGCCTCAAAATTTAAAAATTAATGGATTTTTTCGGATTTTGTTTGTTTCATTTTTAATATTGAGACAACTACTTCGGTTACTTGAACAAATTCTATTGTCACCTTCAGTGGTAAATTTTTGAAAATTCGAATTTTTAAAGTTTTTGACAAAGACTATAAGTCAGAAAATAATTATTTATGAAAAAAAGGTTTAAATACAACACGTTTTTAAAACGAACTAAAAAGTATAATATAATTTCTCCTAGTTTGGGATGTTTAGTTCTCCTAAAAACATAGGTTGCATGCTATAGAGAATATTAACTCTGCATCACGGGTCATTCAAGAACTTCTATCCTGACAGTCAAAGGACCTAGGTTAAGAAATCATTTGTTCGCTAACGTACTAAAATTGGTAATAACACTCCTTACGGTTCTCTATATCATGTGCCCCAAGTTTAAAAGAGAACTGAAGTCACCACTCTAGTAGAAATTATTTTATACTTTTTAGTTCGATTTGAAAACGTGTTAAATTAAAAAAATTTTTAAATAAATAAAAATAATAAAAATAAATAAATAAAAATTTTAATTAAAAAATTTTTTCAATATATAAAACATCTGACACCTTTTGAAAATTTTTCCAAATAAAAAATCGAAAATTGACATTTCCTAAATTTAAGTAACACAACTTCAAATACAATCGCGCTAAAAACATGCTACTGTTGATTCTTTACAGGAATTTTTATAGCATTGCACTAAGAAAACCTGCTACTGTTGATTCTTTTGTAGCATTTTTATAGCTCGCTTTGCAGCGCTTTATCCATGTTTTTGCATTTTTTCCAAATTTTTCCGTTCATTGTTCTTGCACGTAAAATAAAAAAAAATGTAAAAATTCCATTTCATGCGCTCGTGACTTCAATGTAACACTTGAAAGGAGCGCCACCAGCAGCTTATTGCTTACAATCAGTGTTGCTGTTTCTGTTGTTGTTGTTGCTGTTGTTGCTATACTACTGCAGTAAAGTGGTTTTTAGTGTAAATTTTATTTGCAAGTTTTTTTTTTCTTTGTTAAATATGTTGTGGCACAGCGTGACCACAAGCGACACGGCCTGCTAATTAGCACGAGACTAGCTGTATAGCTGAATATATGGCCAAAATGTCACTTGTGTGGAGGCAAGTCTTTTTTCTAATTTTGTTACATTGACCCATGAGCAGCGACATTTTAAGACTATGTCGTGTATTGCGACGGCTTTTTTTCTTTTTTTGCTACTTTTCTTTTCTTCTTCTAAGTAGCAGTTTTATGCATGCACGATTTCACTTTAGCCAATAAGATCGGGTTAGTCGCTCTTTAATTTTTCCTCTTTTCCCGCATTTAATTTTCTGTTGCTACACTGTAGACTATTCCGTGCGTCCTGCAACAAATGTATGCGCAACATTAAGGATGTAGGAATTTCTCTACATTATCACAGACACTAATACAAGTGCAACAAAAAAGCACACTTGCAAAATAGTTACAGTTAAAAAAAGCAAAAAAAAAAAAACAAAACAACAAATATTTAGCAAAAAATGTTAAACGTAGAAATGTTAAAAAGAAAAACTGGCACATAAAATCGAGTACTAAAAAAAAATCGTATTCTGCATCGTATATACAAACATTTGTAGCCACTTCTGGGCGATGCGGAAACGCAAGCGTCAGACAAAAGCACTGTGCTGCACTGTATTCTGTGCTACAGTCGAGTGGCCAGCTTAGTGTGTGTGGCTTAGCACCGAAATGTGGTTGTGTGTGTATATGTGTATGTGTGCTTTGAGTGTAAGTGTGTGAGTTTGGTGAGCATGTGTTTGCGTCTTTCTGGTCTTTTTTGTATCATGTTGCAAAGGACACTTAAAGCAGTTAGTGCGGTCATCAGGATATCATGAGAACATAGGGACACGTCCGCCGCTTGTGCCTCGGTCGGTCGCTTTTATACCGCCTGTCGAAGCCTCTATTCAATGCACAGCCTTAACTACCAATCGTTGTAGAAGTAGTTGGCTGTGTGTAAGCAAGTGTTTGGTTTTTTTTTATGAAATTAAGTTTTTTTTGTGTAAATCTTGTGTACGTTTATGAGGTGAATGTGGGCTTTTAAGCACGCACACACACATACACACACACACATACATAGTGAACCTTTTCATAAAAGTGATAGACAAAAATAGAAAGAGCTGATGGTAACAATTTTTTAGATTAATTTATTAAAGACAGAATTCGGATATTTAGATGTATACACTGAAAAAAATCTCCTTCCCTTAAATTAAGAAACTGTGGCACCAATTCATAAGCATGAGTTTTTCTATATTCTATAGAGGTTTCTCCTTAAAGTAGAGCATTTTTGCATGATTTAACGATGTCACATCTTGAATTCGTTGTAACGTTATCAAAACAGCTTCTTAGTTTTGAAGACAAGTTTTCACTAAAATATAAGAAATCAAGGTATGATAAAAGTTAAATTTCCAAAAACTTGTATAACAGCAGAAATAATTTGAAGAAAAACTGTACTGATATCACGTCTGCTTGCAACATTCTACAGAATGATTTCTTTAATTTGGAGAAATTTAATTTACAATACTTGGATATTTCATACACTCAAAGAAATATTTGTTTATATTGACTAATTCCTAGGTTTAGTTGATAAATATTTATTCAATATACAGTCAACAAAAACTTTTGTCAATTGGATTTAAGGAAATAAGTTTATGGTTAATGGTTTGTTGAATAGAAAAAGGCTTTTCTGTTGAAAACATATGTTTTCTAATACTAAATTTAATACTAAAATGTTTTGTTACTCTGATAAAAAGATTTTATTACATTTTATATAAAATAAACATATTAAATTTTATATATAATAAGCACATTACTTATAAATATAACTATGGAATTCACAAAGATTCCATGCTATTCGTTATTAGCGCTGTTAACATTATTATAAATCACATTGTGAATTGTTCTAGTGTGAATAGCACTAATAACGAATAGCATAATCTCAACAATCAATGGAAATATATAATAATTTAATACAAATAAGTAAATAACCAAATTTCCTGCCGAATTCATTGGAAAATAACTCAATTTGTAGTCACCGCTAATGATAAATGCATTTAGAAACTCAGCCAAAAATGTAGAAGTTCCTTATATGTCGAAGTTGCATTATGGCTAAATTGGTGCACTTGAAAACTAGAAAAAATTTAATTCACAAGATCATATTTTTTAATTGCACTGGTCTTTTAAGCTTTCCCGAATTTTATCTCCTTTACTTTATTTTGTACTTGATCTAAAAAGGCAAATGACGCCACCGAAATACCAAGCATTTCTTTCTGTTGTCATGATTAAAGGTTTTATGAAATTGATAATTAATTTTATCATTATGAAATGGAAATTTTGTCCATTTGACTCAATCGATTATCAATAACATTAATTATTTCTTCAGTATAACAAATTTATTTATCAAGCCAACAAAGTAGTTTGCTAAAATTATTTATTAAAATGATGTAATTTTATTCCGATTGATTGACGAGTCTGTCAGCGTGAATAGGCTTAAATCAAGTTAACAAACTTATATTTCAAGTTAGTAAAATAATTTCTTCAAAACAACGCATTGAATTTGTTGCTGTTCAAATTTGTTGCTAGTCAAATCTATAAAGTTTCTTTTGAATTGACAAAAAATAATGTATTATTGATAAAATTGAATTGATTGGACAATTTGGTTTTGTTAGGGATTAACAAAAGTTATGAATCAATTTTAACAGGAATATTTCTTTGAGTGTAGAAATACATGTAAGTTTTTCCTTTTTTGTACACCAAAAGTGATTTATTTTAAGGATACATTTCTTATACTTTTAGAAAAAATGCTTTAAAATTACTAACAAATCGAACGATTCTATATGAAGCAAATTAAGCGAAGATTGTTTGACTGCGATGGTCGAATGGATAAGCTGATGGACACTCACGCGGCCGAGGTTCAAGCCTCCGGATAGTGGTAATTTTTCAATTTAATTTAATGTTAATAATAATAATGTTTCCAGTTTTCCGTCCGTATAAAAATAATAATTCTTACACTATGCTGTTTAGAATCTTAAGAAAGGTTGTTTATTTTGCAAAAATTCCAAAATTTTTCGGGGATTCAATGAAAAAGTTCTTATTTTCAAAGAAAAAGTATCTCCTAGTTATAGACGATGATTCATAAACAGTGGAAAATTTCTTATTTTTGAAGAAAATGTTTCTCCTAGTTATAGCTGATTATTAATAAATGGAAGAAAAACTTACTCAAATGCCATAAGATTTCAACACAATTGGGCCAAGTTTCTTCAATTTAGCGAAATACTTCGTAAATGATTGGATAATTTTCCTTAACTGTTTTACACTTCTGGTGTCAAGTTAATGAAAAATATATACTTTATTTTTAGAAAATCGGCCAAAGTGCTAAATGAAGCCCAATTTTCTAACGATTGGGTGTTATTTATCTAAATTTTCTGGAAAGTTTTTTCTGAGTGTAGCTAAAATTTTCATCGTGTCGTTTTATCAAATTTTTGATTTTTTTAAATAATTTTCTTAATATTATATTCTATTTTTCTATTTTTAGGTATTTTTTTAATTTTCTAGATCTGGAAAATTAAATTTTAAATATTTTGAAAAGAAAGGTAATTAAACTATTGAAAATAAATTTAATTAAAACTATCTCTGTTGTTATGTGGGCGTGGTTTTTATTTGATTTAAATGTTTTTAAATTTAACATATTTTAATTAAATGAAATATTATAAATGTAAATGTAATACAAATGCTAGCCTCTGAAAAACATCAAGAGCTTTGCTTTTATGAGATTTATGTAGGTTTTATTAGTTGATGACGTCATTTTTTTCAATATAAAGCGAAGTGAATTTTCTTGACTTGCTTAACAAAAATATATACTTCATTTTTAAAAAATCGGCCATGGCGCTAAATGAAACCCGATTTTCTAACGATTGGGTGCTATTCTTCTAAATTTTCTGGAAATTTTTTTCTGAGTGTAGCTAAAATTTTCATGTTGTTTTATCAAATTTTTGATTTTTTTAAATAATTTTCTTAATATTATATTCTATTTTAAGGTATTTTTTTAATTTTCTAGAACTGGAAAATTAGATTTTAAATATTTTGAAAAGAAAGGTAATGAAACTATTGAAAATAAATTTAATCAAAACTATCTCTGTTGTTATGTGGGCGTGGTTTTTATTTGATTTAAACGTTTTTAAATTTAACATATTTTAATTAAATGAAATATTATAAATGTAAATGTAATACAAATGCTAGCCTCTGAAAAAAATCAAGAGCTTTGCTTTTATGAGATTTATGTAGGTTTTATTAGTTGATGACGTCATTTTTTTCAATATAAAGCGAAGTGAATTTTCTTAACTTGTGTGCTGAGAAATATCATTTCTCCAATCTAATAGCACCTGGTTAATGTTAAATAGAAAATTTTTAAATAATATGAATATATTTATAGATATTGTTTCTTGCTACTTTTTTCCTGAAAGGATGAAACTTATACAACTTTAAATTTTTTCATTTTCAAAAAACATACGTTCTTGAAATGAAGTCACTTGAAGTTGCGTCACAGGATCTTAAACATCTTCCTTTGATGCGTGACATATTTGCTACACATAAGACTTTCGTGCAGTTTTAAGCATATTCTACTTCACATGCTTCTCTGCTGCCTTTTTGCACTCCACTGTACTTAATTTAATGACTATGGGCAACACGCCTCGTTCTTAGTTTATCATCATCGTCATCATTTCAATTCATTTCTCTTTGTCTAATTTGAGTAAAGGTTTGGTGTTGTTTTTTTCATTTTACTTGCTGCTTTTTCTCGCATTTTGCTTTCTCTGCACGTTCTTGTTTGCTTTGTCGTGCATTTTAACATCGTGTCGTCCTGCATAAAGTGCTGCCTACATGTATCATGCTGAAATGAGAAGAAGTAGAAGAAAAAACAACATTTCAACTGCAGCAGCTATTTTGTGAAGCAACGCCGCCGCCTACCTTCTTTTCGGCCGCCTGCTAAACGCACACTTTCTTTTTTTGTTGTTTTTTTCTTCTACTCCAGCTTCTGTTTTAAGCAGCCGTAGCATTAGGCCGAAGGACATGCAGCGCTGTTGCTTTAATATAAAATCAAAATCCTTCGAGCAGCAGCCGCTGCTTACCTGCTGTTGATGTTAAAGCTTGTCCGTCTTTTTGTTTTTGTTCACCTTCACTATGAATTTTTGTTCACGTTTTCTATTACATAAATATGTTTTCTTTGCTGCTGCTGCCACTGATGTTGTTGCTTCTGTTGGAATATTTAATATTTACCCAGTCAGTTCTGGCAAAATATATAAAAATAATACAATCCCCGTCAAAGAAAAACATTTACGTTGGCGCATAAAAATTCTTTAAACAGCTTTACGGCTGCAGCATAAATCCCTTGCCAAGGATAACAGTAGCTGACAGGCGTTCTACGCTCTCTGTTCGCTGTTGTTTAGCTGTTTAATGTGTGAATGGCGAGCGCTTAAGGTGAATTCTGATCTTTTTTTATTTTTTATTCTTCCAGCTCATTGACAGCTTATGTTTTTCCAAGAAGTTTTTGCTTTAATTATTTTGCTTCTACGTTGCTTTCTTTTTATTTTAAGCTTATCTGCCCTACTGTTGGTTGTTATTCGTTGTGTTGAAAGCCAGTTTTGCCACTTATTGGGCGTGTCCTGCAAATGGGCTGGTGGGTGAGTTCCACTCTCGTTCAGCTGCATGTCGTGCATTTTGAAATTTGTTTGTTTTTAATTAATTGCACGCAGTGACCACAGCACCGAAGAGCTGTAGCAGCGGTTTGTTTGGTAAAATAAGTGGTTGGGGGAGGGGATGAGTGAGTATATGGATGGTCTGTTCTAGTTGCATACCTGTCTTTGATTTTATAGCTTAGGATTAAAATTTGCATTGGCTGTTGGTTTGTGTATGAAAAGTGCCAAAAATTCTACAAAATCAACAGATTTTGAACAGAAAAATATTGATCTTGTGTAAAATTTTATTGCTAAAAAAGTCTAAAATATAATCCTATCCTTTTTAGAAATATAAAGTTTTCTTTATATTGATAAAATATACGAAGAACACTGTTTGATTACACGTGTTACAGTGAAAAAAACTCGGGTCGAAACAAAGTAAAGGTTATAGGTTTGGTTGACCATAAGATAGCTGCATACCTATTTTTTAAAATATATCCCAAAAATCGTGATTTGCGGTAAAAAAACGATTTTTGGTAGGTGCAAATATAGTTTGTTATGTAACTCGGTTTTTTTTTCTAGCTCAATTTTAAAAATTTTTTAGAACAACCAAATGTTCAATTACTCATGACTTTGACCGAAATCGATAATTTATTAGTTGTGAAAATAGCCACCTTTCAGTTAAAACAGTTAAAATCAGTTAACCCTCATCGGTCCCCTGTATGCGCACGCATACAATTTTGATCTTTAACCTTGAATAAAATAAAAACGGTTCGGCGGAGTGACCTTGAATTTTGCAAAGTTGAATTATTTTGCCTGAACAACCAAAAAACCCCGTTTTTGAATTTGCACCCTTACTGTATTTGCCTGTGCAGTTATAGTTACGAATCGGTCGCTGTGTATGTGCGCGCATACACATAAGCAGGTACCTGGAATTGCCGCTTATTTTTGTGTGTGGGTTTATAGCACTCTCTTATTTTTTCGTTTTATGAAATTCAGTTTGATCTGGAACACATATAAGTGAAGTTTGTTTGCCCATTTATTTGAATTTTGGCTGTGTTTCGAAGTATTTGATAAAAATGGATAGAGTTTTACGTGAAAGAAAGCAGCGAAATGAACTAGAAATGGATTTTGATTTGGAAAGCGAAGCGGGCGAATCTCCGTGCAATAGTGACGATGATTTTGCATTATCAGACGAGGAGAATGATGAAAGTAAAGTTAGCGTGCATTCGGATGAAGACGACATTGAGCCACTTGAGCAAAATTTTGCAGAAATGCACCAAATCCTGAAGATAAGTATTTTTCAAAAAATAAGAAAATTTAATATTCACCGCAACCATTTGAAATAAATCGAAGAAAATTTTGAAAAAAACGTGCAGAAAATTTCACTTCAGGTAAAAACCTACCTTCTTTGTAATGGGTTCATGTTCATTATATGTTTCATTTTTGTTATAATTCAGGTCCAAAAGCATTAGCAGCTGCTACTATAGTTGATGTTTCGTCTGCATTTCACAAGTTCCTTGAACCGGTTGAGAATATTATTTTGAACATGACGAATTTATATGGTGTGCGAAAGTACAAAGACGATTGGGGAAACATTGATTTGGACACTCTACACGCATACTTTGGATTGTTGCTGCTTTCTGGTGTGTATCGGTCATACGGTGAATGTGTCACTAAGCTGTGGAGTGACGAAACTGGTTGGCCAATATTTAGAGCAACAATGTCTTTGAAAATGTTCAAGCGTATCCATGGTCGCATTCGATTTGATGACCGTGAACAACGTATGGCCAACACTGCATCTACAAGTACTTCTGTACATGGCAAATTGGCACCGATTCGAAATGTATACGATAAATGGAATCATAATTTGAAAGTTGTATACACACCAGGAAAAACATTACCGTAGATTGAACAGTTAGTTCCGTATTGTGGGCAATGTCCGTTTCGTCAGTATATTTCATCCAAGCCGGCGAAATATGGCATCAAAATTTGGGTGCTATGCGACTCAAAAAGCTGGTATGCATACAACACCTAAATTTATGTTGGTCGGAATCGTAATGCCACTCCTGAACGTAATCTCGGACAGCGTGTTGTTTTGGATTTGGTGGAAGGACTTTCTGACAGAAATGTAACGTGTGACAACTTTTTCACTTCGTATGAATTGGCAGAAGATTTACAAAAGAATCGCATGACTATTTAGGGAACAATGAGGAAAAATAGGACTGAAATTCCTTCAGTTCTATTCGACATGCGTCAAAAGCCAATTTATCATACAGAAGTTGTATATGAACATAAATTGCAAGTAGTTATGTTGTCATATGTTCCTCGCCGGTACCGATTTGTGACATTGGTCAGTACATACCACAATGTTGTCAGCATAAATGAGAATAGTGAAAAGAAGAAACCTAACATCATTGAAGACTACAACAAAACCAAGAGTGGAGTTGATACTATGGATCAAATGGTGGCTACGTACACATGCAAACGAAAAGTCAATCGGTGGCCAATGGCAGTATTTTGTAACATGCTTGATGTTTGTGCGTTGAGTGCATTTGTGACGTTTATTGCATTGTTTCCGAATTGGAAAAATTCTAAAACGAACCTTAATATTCGTCGTCGCCTTTTTATCGAGGAGCTTGGATTAAATCTCATTGAAAAACAGATCACTAAACGTAAAAAACAACCTCAAAGTAATGATTCTTCCAGTGTTATTCAAAGAATTCGGGAGATTCGCCATTTACCAAGTACATCAAAACGAGGCCGATGCTACATCTGCACATATAAAAATAACAAAAATCTTTTTGATACACGCTGTGAAAAGTGTAGAAATTTTATTTGTGCTGAACATAATTTCAATTTATGAGAAAAATGTACAAATAATTGACAAAAGTTAAAAATTCAATTTTTTTTTCTAATCTATGTAATATTCTAATTAATTTCATTCTAAATCTACCTTTATGAAGTTCAAATGTATTAATATGATAGTAAACAATGTAATTAACATAAAAAATCACAAAACATAAATGGTTCTTAATTTTTTTTAGCTTTTTTACAATAAAAAATATATGTGTATGAGCGCGCATACAATGGGACCGATTAGATGTATTTCTCGAGGGACCGATGAGGGTTAAAATAGTTAAAACAGTTACAAAATTCATTTCGACAAACTGTCGAACACCAATGAATATTGAAATAAATAAGAAGCAACATGAAGAGAAGGCAACCTTGGTAGAGTTGATTGCGTTGATCTATAAATAGCCTATTGCTTTAAATGTCGTATGACTAAGTAGCTAATTTGAACGTGCAATTTGTTCAATATAGTTCAGATGAATGAGTTTCAAAATGTGTGAGATCATATACGAATTTAACAGTGAGTTGATCACGGCTTAATCACTCAAAGACTACTGAAGAGTAACAATTTCCAAAACAGACTGTCTAGTCAGCTAAGTGATTGATTCTATACAGAGTTGTTGTTGTTGTTTTGTTGTTGTTGTTTTGTTGTTGTTGTTGCCTTCTTAAAAACTCACTTCATCTTAAGCTCGCAATTAAATTCATGTAATTTTTTGTATTATTATATTAAGTGGCGGCCGTAGCCTAATGGGCAGAGTGCGTGGCCCCTAAGCTAAAGAAACGCTGTAGCACGGGTTCAATCCCAGCTCAGACGGAAAGTTTTTTCAATTGAATTGATTTTTCTGTTCGATCGTTACCTCTCTGCAGACAATGGCAAAACTCAGAGAGTAAAAATTTCCATGTTAAGCTTCTTGGGAACATAAGCCGTTCGAAGTCGACATAATACACGTTGGTCCAGTTCTCGATCATTTTGTGATAAAAAATTAGTGACACACACAACCACAATTAATCAATAAGAAGAAGTTCAAAGTCCTTCCAAGGGCTGAAATGGCCAGTTTATTTATTATATTTCATTTTAATTATTATAATTGGTAAAAAAATTTGCAAAAAGTTAAGAAGACCTCAAATTTGAAAACACACATTTTTTTGGATAGTTTAACTTTATGGTAAAACTTTTTGAAAAGGAATTATTGCTTTTTGAGTTTTGTGAGTAAATCACTTACACTCCTCATATAGAAATTTATAAAATAAATTTGTTTTCCTATAATTAAAATAGTAGATGCCTTGTTCTATCTAATCCAAAAATTAATTCTATTTTAACAAATTATAGCAAAAATCAGACATGTGAAAATAAGGGCAGATTCTCATGAAACTCCACCTAAAAACTCAATTATTTTTTTGTTAATTCTCGATAGCTTATGATGTGCACATTATGTTGCCTAAGCAGTTTGGCCAATACTGAATTCACAAAAAAGTTATCGCATCACGAAAGAAACCCATATTTTCATAAATGAACCCGAAAAATATCTTTAACCCCAATCTTTAAACGCGTTTTCTGAAAAATCGGGTTTTTCAAACTACTCTCTACCAGAGCTGTAAAGTATTTAGTATTTTCAGTATTTAAATACCTGTTCATTACAAATACAATATATTTAAAAAAATTAGTATCAAATACCAATGCTACACTGAGAAAAAAACATACTTTAAAATTAAACAAAAAATTTTAAAAAAGAAATTTAACTTATTTGCGTTTCTACAAAATAAAAATTAAAACAAGCGTGTTTAATTTTCAACTATAAGCTCATTTCTATTTTTTGTATAATTTTTCTTATTGTTTCCTTGTTATAACAAAAAATACGTCGCTATCAGTGATTGAATTAAATAATTATGTGCAGCAGAATCATTGAAAATTATTGCCAGACAACTGAGACCCCGATTTTACATCTGAATGTTTGAAAATATTTTTGAATTACTTAGTCTTAAAAATATTGAATATAAGATGAGATACAAACTAATTAATTATTTTGATATTGAAAATATTTCAAGCCGCAATGAAACGCAAACGTCATCAAATGAAGTCAAAAAATTTTTTTTCCCAGGGGTCGCTGATTAGGAATCTGACTCCGAAAACTCGAAAAAGTTAAAAAAATGGCATCGAAAAAATGGCGGTTTAATTAATTTGTTTTAAATTTAATAACAATATTTTTAAATTATGTTTTAAAATATTTGTTTTAAATATTTAAGTTTTTACATTAAATTTTTCGTTTAAATAAATGTGTTTAAACTAAAAACTTTTACAATGAAAGTATATTTAAAAACATTGTTTTGAAAACAAAAACTTTTGTTTTAAATTAAACTTTAAAAACATTTGTGTTTAGCTTAAACGCACTTATTTCGAACTCTATTTCAAAAACAAATTCTTTTCATATGAACACAATTTCATTTTATTTTAACAAATACTTCCCTCAGTGTAGGTATTTGTATTTTTACTTAAATTGCACCAATACAAATACTTTCAATTTCCAATTCTTTTCTTAAATACTGTAAATACTTAAAAAACTTTCAAATACTTTCAAATACAGAAAATATTTTAAATACTGTAACTACTTTAAATTATTTCGATGGAGTTTTCACCAAAACATGTGTTAAATAAAAAACAGTTTTACTGTATCACTGTAACTTTCCGCAGTGATGCCAAATCGACTAATGACATACCGCGTTTGAAGCGTCATTCCAAGCAAATGTTCACAATGGAACAGTACACGCCACGCGAACGCTCTAAAATTGTTGAAATTTACATTCAATAAAACAAGTCAATAGTGAAAACTCAACGTGCTTTCTAAAAAATAAATAAAGTGAAAAGTGCGCCGTCCAAGAAAACAATTTATCGTTTGTATGAAAGATTTACAACTGGTAATACTCTTGGTAACCCAAAGAGGCCAAATAAAAGCGACCAAGGCGATCGAATGAGAATATTGCAGCCGTACGAGCCAGTATTGAGCAGTCACCAACAACATCCCAAAATCGCCGTTCTCAGCAGCTCGGCATTACAACGCACTTTACAACGCATTTTACGTGTTGATTTGAATTTGTTTCCGTACAAAATTCAATTGGTAAACAAATTGTTGCCTACCGATAAGCCACGTCGATTGGAATGGGCCCAAAGAGTCATCGAAATGGCTGAAGAAGACGAGCAATTTTGGCATAAAATTATCATGAGCGATGAAGCTCATTTTCAGTTGAACGGAACGGTAAACAAACAAAATTGCCGTATTTATGCCACTGAAAATCCACAAGAGATTCAAGAGGTACCTCTTCACGATGCAAAAGTCACTGTTTGGTGCGGCGTTTGTGCTAAAATGCTCATTGGGCCGTTCTTTTTCGAAGATGATAATGGCCACAGAGTTACTGTCAATCAGGAGCGTTATCGCGATATGATAAACAATTTTTTTATGCCAATCGTTCGTCGAAAGCGTATCAGGCACTACTGGTTTCAACAAGACGGCGCGCCACCACACACAAGCCGCACTACAATCGATTTTTTGAAGCAATTGTTCCCTGGCCGTTTGATGTCAAAAAATGGTGATTTCGATTGGCCGCCAAGATCACCAGATTTAACGCCTCCAGACTTCTTTTTGTGGGGTTATTTAAATTCAAAGGTTTACGTCAACAAGTCAAAGACCCTAGAAGAGCTGAAAACCAACATCCGTCAAGAAATAACCGCCATTCCCATCGAAATGTTGAAGAAAACCATGGAAAATGCTGCAAAACGGGCACAATATGTCGTAGAGGCCAATGGCGACCATTTACGAGATATCATATTCAAGAAATAATGTAAGCAAATCTACTTGAACCCAATTAAATGATATTTATGACGAACAGACAAAAAATTGTGGTTTCTTTGATTTATTTAAAAATAAAATAGGCGCTTCGAATATTGGCAACCCTGTACAAAGTAATGATGAAAAATTTAATAGTAAATTATTTGCACTATTCATAAAAAAAAGTTAGAAGCGTCCTGCAAGTATATAAATAGGATTAGTACATAAAATATTAAATACAGAGTTTGCCTTCATTACAAGTAAATTTTCGAAAGAAATGTCCGACGAAACCTGTCACCTAGAGGTCATAACCAGTTACGTTAAGCATGTATGAATTCACAATTTTTTATGATGAAAATGCTATTGCCCTTTTTTTTAACAGTACTTTAAGATGTTTCAGTTTTTTTGAGTATGTGTTATAAAAGCCCTGCAGTGTAAGACTAATCAGCAGTAAAAATGATTAGTCTTTATACTAGTTAAAACAAACTAGTTTATATTTTGTCATGATTTACTAGTTGCAAAAATAGTTTAAATTCAACTAGTTTATGTCATGTCACAATAAACGGTGCCGTGACATAACCCCCAGAGACATAACCCCCATTTTTTATTGGGGGTTAAGTCCGTCCCATACCGCGGACATAACCACCAATTTGACTGGGGGCTATGTCCGACGTAGTTGGCGTCGCTCAAATACAAATACTTTCAGTTATCAATTCTTTTTCAAATACTGTAAATCCTTTCAATTAATTTCAAGTACTGTAAATACTATCAAATACTGTAAATACTTCAAGTACTGCAAATATTTTTAAATACTACTAATACTTGGAACAAGTGTAAACAAATAAATAAATAAAAAAGAATTGTTAACTGAAAGAGAGGAAAATCTTTATACCTACCTCTAAAAGATATTCAAAACCTCCCTGCAGTGTAATCAACTAGTTTAAAACCAATCTGCATACTAGTTGAAAACTGAGCAGTACTAGTTCAAGATCGTCTTTTTTTCATACACCCAACTAGTATTTTTAACATGGCGATGAAATAGGAAATATCAAATGTCTTATTCTAAACAGAATAAAACTAGTTTATAGTATATATAATTATAATTAGTTATATTCTACTTTGTTGTAAATAGTTGTCAACAAATAATATATTTCCAAATTTGAACTAGTTTCTAGTTTAACCTTTCCTGAGTGGTTGACAAATAGTCATGCTTTAATTAGTTTACAACTATTTATAACAAACCAATGATTCAACCAGTTCTTTACTCGGCAATTTATCTTCTGAATTTGGAGCTTCTACTAAAGCGACTATTAAAAAAATTACAAGTAAAATTTGCATAGTGTTTAATTATTTCATATAAAAGTAAATTTTTTAAAGTAATTCATAAGAACAATTGATTTTAACAATATGTAATATAGTTTAATAATAATGTAATATGGTTTGATTTTAGCTAGTTTTACAACTGGTTTATTGTGGTGCCCGGACATAACCCCCAGAGACATAACCCCCATTTTTTTGGGGGGTTAAGTCCGTCCCATACCGCGGACATAACCCCCAATTTGACTTGGGGCTATGACGTCGGACATAATCCCCAAAAAAAATACGGACATAAGCCCCACAATTTTGGGGGTTAAGTCCACGCTGCAAAACGGACATAACCCCCAAAATTTGTTTTTTCCAATATTTCACAAAATATGAGTTTATTCATAATTTAACAATTTACCGTTATAATACAATTACCGAACAATAATTTTAACAGTTTTCAAATGCAGATTCCTATGAAAACTTTTAAAATTATATTTCGGTAATTGTATTATAACGGTAAAAATTAAATATAAATTTATTATCAATACTCTATCTAATGAAATCTAGTTTTTATTACATTAAAAACATCATTTTTTGTTGAAAATAATAAAATTATTAACATTATTCTACCTTTTTACAACGTTTTATGCTAAAAATAAAATCGGTCATATACCCCATTGGGGATTTTGTCCGCCAACTACGTCGGACAAATTTAAATATATTACTTATTTTTTAAATACATCGTATTTGAAATCGTATTTGTACTTATACTTGAAATTTACAGCTCTGGTCTCTACGATATCTCAAGAACTATTCAGTAGAGTGACTTGGATTTTTATTTTAAAGAAGATAAAATTTATTGGATCCTAAGCCTAAATTCTGATAATCTTGGCCGGTTTTTTTAGAGCACTTTAAAGAGCAAAAAATGTGAAAAACGCTACTAAAAATTCACATGTCCCTAATTTTTGTAATTTTCAACTATTTATTGATATGATAGGTTTAAGCTCCAGTAAGTATAAATCTCTATAATATTTTTGTTTGTTTGTATGTATATATGTTTTCAATAGACTCCTTAACTACTGAACGGTTTATTTTAAAAACTATATCAAACGATTCTTTATATTACTGCGCTGAACATAGGCTATATTAAATTGGACTAAGATTTGATACTTTGGTTTGTATTGTAATGAACTCCTTTAAAAAAAAGAAAAAAAATAATTCTTATAACGCTACATAAATAATATAATCGCTACATAGCGATAAATTTTTTTCTGGCCTACTGATGTAAGCATAATTTTTTTTCTGGCCTACTGATGTAAGCATACGGTTATCTCCAAAATTGTTGTACTGAAAAGTCATCTTCATGTTTAACTTAATAGTTAATGCGAGGTAACTAATAAGAGAAAATATTTCTTTAACTTTATTTTCCTTTGAATCGTCAAACAAGCAACAGCTAAACGTTTAAAGCAGTGCGTAAATTTTTATTTTAAAATAGCTTATATAATGGTGCGTAAAAATAATTTATAAAATATATGATTAATTAAATACAAGAACTATTTTAGCTTTTTGATTATCTTGTTGATTTCTAAAAACACACATAATGCTTAACGCAATGTGGAAATAAAGGGGAAAAATCCACTTATCGTATGCCTAATTACTTGCAATAATTAAAAGATTAAAAATTTGGCTGTAAAGCAAGAAAAAGTAATGTTTTCAAAAAGAAAAAAAAAAAAAGAAAAGAAAGAAAGATTGAGTATTTATAGAAAAAAAAAATTACATTATTTTAGATGTGCCTGTAGTATTGGATTAAATTTAATACTTTGGGGCAAAGTCTCAAAAGCTGGCCTTACATTTTCACTTGTGCCATTTAAATTTATCTTCGTCAACTATACTTAAACACTTCTAAGCTCATCAAGCAGAGAACACAAAAAAAAAACACTCTCTTCAGTCCTAACGTTGGTACCGTTTTTATTTCGGTATATCAACACTAGTTACTACTAAGAACTCGCGTGCGTCGTGTTAAAATCCAAAAAGTGTCACCTTGACGGGAAAAGAAAAATCGCATTATAAGAAACAAAAAAATAGAAAAAAACTTGATTATAACTAAAACCTATTTAAAAAAAAGGACAACTGTTTAAATACTTGATCTATTTAAACCAACTAGTGAAAATAAAATATGAATTTTTTGTTATTTCGCGTGCAAAAAGAAAAAACTATAACAAGTTAGCAATTAAAAAGTTGATCTTAAAATATTACGTTTATCTTGCCTATTAACCATTTAATTAAATTTCTAAGTTAATCTATCGTGAAAAGTGTTTCAAACTATAAAAAAAACTGAGAAATTGACGCAAATCTCATCGCCCCGATGGTGCAGTGCGTTAGCGCGCGCTTGCACGGGTATCACAAAGATTTCTGATGACGCTTTTAGCAGAGCAGAAATTGCAATCAGATCAGCTAGTGCTTTTTTCCTTTTCATATTGAAAAAACTTTGTTGTTGTTGTTGTTGTTGTTTCTTTGGAAAAATTCGTTAGAACAATTAATTGTTCTAACTTTGACCTTAAGCACAATAAACGATTTTAAACTATCAAACAACTAGAATTTGTATTTAAAATCAAGTATGATTTAAACTATCAAACATTTAGAGTTTGTATTTAAATCATATAAAGTCAACATAATAAGAAAAAAACTTTACATTTGTCACTTAACTCATTCTTTTTAAAAATCGCTTGAAGTTCAGTCATACCAATAAATATACCGATCGAAATAAATATACTAACGCTTTCAGTACGTACGTGGTTGCACGCTGTAGTTAGCGTTTGCATGAAAATAGATCATCCATTCCTCTTTTTTTAGCAATTCTTCGTCGCTGCCATCGTTTAAGGCCTTCAACGAATCAATTGAGAACTTGGTGAGTTTTATTTAACTTAAATTACTTAACATTTTAAATTTTCCTATACTTATTTAAATAAAAAATATCCATTCAAATAATAAAATGTTTAGTTTAAAATATAGGCTAAAATCAAAAGAAACATTTTTGCACAACAAGAGCATAAGTTTGGGTTTTTAATCTTTTTCGTTCATTTAATTTTTTATGACTCTTCTTCATGTGGTTTTAAGCTGTTCGTTTAACTTTGTTTGAAGCAACAACAAAAGTAACAATGGCAACTGAGTGTCAGTATTGCAGTATCGATCACCTACTCTCCTATTGTTTACATTCTTGTTGCTATTAATAGTGTAATTTGTTTTTTTCATTCATTTATATTATACGCTTGAATATGAACATGATGACAATTTTTTTCTGTTAGTTGCTCTTCTTGCTAAAAATGTTACCTTCACAAATGGTTATTTTTAAGACTTAATAAATTACAAATATAAAAAAAAATGTAAAAATTCTAAACAAAAGAGAAAGCTAAAAGGATGAATTGCAGAAGTAATTAAAATATATAATAATAAAATAAAATAGTTTATAATAAAATTATTTGTAAATGATATTTATTTGTGAGATGTAGAAAAAAAATTATATAAATATGTTTCTTAGAATAACTTAAGCATAAATTTTTAAGCTAACATGCATTATACATATATATGTACATAACATAAAATTTTCTATTTTATATTCTTCTTTCATATCGAGATGAATTTAATTTTTTTTTCTTGCTAGTTTTCCTTTTGAGAACATGATTTTTGTTTACGTTACCCACATTGAAAAATAAAATATATTTGTTTAAAACCATGCGTTGATAAAATCTCTTGATTTCTTAAGAGCCAAAAGGGTAGAGATATGGATGTGTGTAACGTTATAGGATCTTACTAATATTTTAGCGCAAGTAAGATACAGGTTGGGAGGGTTGTGACTTATGTATCTCATCTACATCTTCGAGATACGAGTGCATTAAAGCGTTTTGTTTTCAATTGGCATTTTATTCTTCGGGAAGTTAGTCTGTTTGGAACGTAATGTAATTCGTCAATTTAGGGAGTCTGTAACAAAAAATATTTTGTACTATCGATGGATTGAAGGGTCAATAACTCCTCCCTTACGACTGTCAGCTAGTGGCAAAGACGGCTCCCGCTCGACTCCTTCATTCTTCAATTTCGTCAGCTTTTTCTGATAATTATCACATCTCTATTTAAATTTCTTTGAGATAAATTATTAGCAAAGGCTCAATAAAATCCTTCGGTTGCTTGCGTTTTTCTTATCTTATCTTATCTTTTCTTATCATCTTTTTCTTATATGTCATATTTGAACCAAAGTGATACGACGGTACATTACAGTATGCTTACTATCAGCAACTGTAGGAAAAATGACCAACCCCTTTTACCGCCCAAGAACGAATAAAAATGCTATATTCCAAAAGGTTTTGGTCGTACTGAACTTCAATTTGTTAATTTAACTCGTTGGCTGACTGACTGTCAGCAATTATAATAAAAATGAGAGTGGTATCAATACAGCTACGCCCACTATTCATAAATAACTATAATTCCTGAGACGTAAATGCTTTCATAATAAAAAATGCTATGTAGATGCTAACTACAATGATGATATTTTTATATATCAAACTAAATCATTGGTTAAAAGTTGTTGTTTTTTAATCATTAGAATCAATTTCTATATCTAAATATTTGGTCCGGTTAGATGCGATATCTGCACAATTGAGTGGCTAAAAAGAGGTTTGCCGCACGCCCATATATTAATATGGCTTCAAGTCAAATTGCATTCGGGACAAATCGACTCTATCATATCAGCACAGCTACCAAATTCTGATACTGGCCTTGTGGAAAACTTAATCCTAATTTTACTTGCATGGATAGTGGAATATGTTTAAAAAGATATCCAAGGCAATTATTGAAAGACACAGAGACTGGAAATGATAGCTACCCACTATATAAAAGAAGAAAACTTGAAGATGGGCAAAATTGTATAAAACTAAAAATAAAAACTGGGGAAGAAGTCAATATAGATAATCGATGCATTGTACCATAAGGATACAATCACCATAAATTTGAATAAGGGTTCTGATTCAGCTATGCGCGCGCTTCTTAATCAAAAACAATCAATCAGGACGGTACATAAGCAGTAATGAAGCATTTTGTAGAACTTTCAGTTTCCCTATTAACGAACGACACCCTGCAATTCAACAGCTAAGTGAACATCTTGAAAATGGAAAACGTGTGTACTTTATGGAAGAAAATGCCTTAAGAAAATGTGCCAAACAGATTTGTTTGCACACACATTACTTTACTCTTGGAAACTTCATTCTTTTATACTTCTGTTAGAAGAGATGACGTTTTTCTTACTCACATCCCAACTATACTAACTGACAAGCCATTTCAGTCCAAGAGGCTGCAATTTCCAATTCGTCTGAGTTTCGCCATGTTTATTAACAAATCCCAAGGACAAACACTAAAAGTTGCAGGCCTTTACTTGAGCGAAAGCTGCTTTGCTCATGGCCAATTATTGTCCATTATTGTCATGGCCAATTATGGCCAGATTGTCCAAGGCCGTGTACATAAGCTTTAATAAATTATTTTTTTAAGCAAAACTAATATAAATTACACCCTTTTTGCAATTCAACTCAAATTCAACTCTATCCGAACAAGGTCGGGTACTCTGCTAGTAATTTATAAAATTATTTACTTTTTTTATAGCAGATGACATGAACGTGCTAGGCGATGGAGACCGTTTGGGTACCTTTTTTTTCAACGTGACCTTTGATGGCTATTGGAACTTCTCATTACACTTTTATGCTCCAAAAAAATTATTTCCTTACACTTTAAGAATCAGTAAATAACTGCCAAAAAACTGAGGGTGTTCATATGCTAACTTGTTTTTCTTGATAACGAGATATTTGTTATGTTGCTAACTTATTTGTCTTGAAAATGCAACCCTGCTTTAATGTCTGATATGATCGTTTTGACTCAGCTATTCTATTTTGTAAGCATTATTTTCCAATTTGTTAAATATTTTTAATATGTTAATAATACTTAATTTCAATCAATATCATTATTTATATTTTCCAATTGTAGTCAATATCTTAGACTATCCTTTTAGAATTATAATTTGCTTTAAAATCTGTAAAGGTTAAGCAACCAACAAAAAAAAAATAACAAAATTTACTTCCTTCTATAAAAAAATTAAGAACATTACGGTGTTTTTGGGCTTCTAGATGAAAACCTACTCTTAACAAACAATTATATCATTTGTATAGTATTTTCCATGTTATATTTAAATGCCCGAAAGGATGCATAGACGTGCTTTAGAACAACTACAACGAGTAACTGGGTTCAAACCTCAGATGAGTTTAAGTATTTTAGAGTTCTATGCAACCAGTGTCTGTTTTTGTTATTCTTTTAAAACAGGTTTTCTTAGAATTTAGCAGTATTTATGACTTTAAAGTTGTTTTTAGGTTTAAATTATGACCTTAGCTGTTGCTTACATTTTATTACATTGCTTTTTAGTCACGCGTCAAATTAACAAGTCAATATAATTCAGTTTTTAATATAGTTCCATGTAAAATACTTAAAATACACCCGATAGCCACAGCGTACGTAGTTTACTAGGTCCTTGCCCTATTTTGAATCACCGAGCAAAAGGCAAAAGTTGAAGGGATCTGATTCGACCCTCTTTCGAGTAAATGCCAAAAATGTTGATTGGCAGTGTTTGAGCGCACTTATGTAGAATTTTTTCTTCTTTTTTCCAAGCATTTCTTGAGTTGCAAGTTGCTGTGCTGCATTATTTTTTTTTTCTATTTTGTTGTGTTGCACCGTTATTGCCGCTGCACTGCATAGCGTCAAAGTGCACGCTAAGCTTACGAGCCACTGCACTTGCAGAAGAAAAGTACAAGCTACATTTTTGTATAGGTTTTTTTGTGTATGAGTGTGTGTGTGTGTGTGTGTGTGTGTGTGTGGCTGTGTGTCTACGTTGATGCATAGCTGCATTTTCACTTCATTATTTATGGCCACAAAATTGCGCTCCATTTAAACTTGATGCCAAGTTAAATTCTTAAAGAATCGCTCACATTTTTTTTGAGAAATCTTTAATGTTGTGCAAAATATGCTTTGTTCTTCAATAAAAGAGTGTGAAGCCTAGTTTTTGGTATGCTACAAGGTTTCAAATTAAAATAATATAAAAATAAATTCTAAAATTTTCTTTCCATTTCCTTCCGAATTTCATGGGTAGGTATGTTGGAGTTTCGTTGGAGCCAAAATCAGTTTCATGCTAAAATCTAAAACGAGGCAACATAAATTTCCGAACTCTTGTCAGGCAGGCGCTTCCTTTTGCGTTCATGCTTGCTGGGAGTAGTAATAGTTTTGTTCAGTGGTTTTTCGGTCTTTGCTGTAAGCACTGGGTGGAGAAGGAGAAGATAGTAGCAGTGAGGATGAATGAAAAAGACGTCAAAACACAGTGGAACGAGAAAGGAAATTTGAATAAATAAATATTTAAATTTGTTGATATAGTTTTTTTGAAGAGAAAACTTCTTTAGGCGCGTTGAACCATTTTGGTAGAGGGTAAATCTTTGGTTTGCGTCATTGTGTTTTTCCGAGTAACTCTCGTCATGAATACAGACAGCAAAGATAACAAGATAGGAAACTTAGAAAACATAAGCAAGCAACAATCAATAAGTTCCTCTGCTGACGCATCGTTCTTTTCCCTCCCTTTGCACCGCTGCGAAACATTAGCTGCATTCCCGTGGCACTAGAACAAATCAAATCTCCGTAAAACAACGTTAGCTCATTTTTATATCAATGGCCGCATTCTAGCCGAAAAAGTGCTCAAGTAGCGAAGTAGCATAAAATATTTTCGCTATATAAATTGTGACATCTCAAGGAACATGTTCTGTGAGAGCATACCATTCAGCCCGAAAGTTGTGGAACAGTTCAATTACACAGTCACAGTCTTGAAACAGCTGTTTTAAGAACAATAACAAAAGAAAACAACAATACCAAAACGCCCATTGAGCGGTGAAACGTCAAAATAGGAAAATGAATAGTTATTTAGGTTTGCCAAATATGTTCGTTTTGATAAAAAATGCTTGAAAATTGGCAGCATTTTAAGATCAAAAATAGAGCTAGAAATCGAGCTGGTTTTAATTTTTGTTTTTGTTTTGTGAATAAAATAGAGCCGCGCTCTAGATCAACGACCACGGGAATGCAGCTATTGAATGTTAGTATTTTTTTCAATGTATATGTAGAGCTAGCTGTAACTAAAATGAAATAAATTTGCAATTTTTCATATAAGTATTTTGTTGACTGGTCGTGAATTCTCTTTTAGTGCCTGCACTTGAGATCTTGCTACCAGGCAAACAAAAAACATAGCAAGCAAAGTGCTGTTTATTTTCCGCCGCCAATTCAGTTCATCCTCTCTAAACGTGCGCAACCGATGTGATACTGCTCTTCTCTGTTCATCGTTGTAGTAGATTTGCTTGGTAATTGTTGTTGTAAATGTATTTAAGTTCAGCTACAGATCTACATATACACTGACAGAAAAACAGTAAATATCCTTCATGATTCCTTTATGAAGGAACGATTTGTCAGCAGATAAACTTATTAATGGTTGCTTGCTGCCATTAGACAAGGTAGTGTTAGGGCTGAATGTGTTCTCTTTCCAAGTGACCATAACTGTCAAACTCATCCAATTTGATATATTTGCCAATTCTAACTTTCATATTGCATTCTCATTGGTTGCAGATTTTGTATGAAATGTCAACTTCGTTTTGACAGTTTAGGTCACCGGCTCTCCGCCCCAACAATACCTTGTTTAATTTTGCCATGCATGCTGCCGGTTATACGGATCATCAGTTACGAAGTTATGGATGAACCGGGCAGAAAATAAACTGCACTTTGCTTGCTATGTTTTCTGTTTTGCTTGTAGCAAAATCTCAAATGCAGGTATTAAAAGAGACTTCAAGACCCATCAAACAAAATATCATATATAAAAAAAATAAATTTATTTTATTTTAACTACAGCTCTAAATATACATTGAAAGAAAAAATTAAATATCCTTTTTGAGGATTATTTTTCATTCAATAGTGCTCCCTGTATTTTATTTTTATATCAACTATATTCAATTTAAATGTAATAATATAGTTTGGTGCAATTATAAAATAAAAATGCTATCTGAATAAAAAATATTTTAAAAGAAATAATCAAAGGTTGAAGTGTGGAAATAGAAATTTTTTTTCCGATTAGCATGAAAATTCTTATATAGCATTAAGGCGGTACGTGGCAGGACAAAGTCTTCCAGGGAATACTAGTGTTTTACATATATGTTTTCGCTTCGGTCAGCAGTCCCCTCATTGCTTTACTTTTTTTTAAATGTAGTCAATTCAATTCTGATTTCCAATATTCTTTAACATTAAACCCTTTCAGTAGATTTGCCAAATATATTGGACACGTCAAAAAGTAATTTTTATATTATTTTTTAATTAAAATTCATATTCAGGATCGAAAGCCCTCAAATATTACCTTAAAAAATTATTTTGTCTTAGATGGCTAGGCTAACATTGAAAGGGTTAATTATTGGTTTAAAAAAATTACGTAAATAATGATGTTTTTCTGTGTGACTACAAGCTATTTGTTGTCTAATAAAATTTATTATTACTTTTTCATTTATATAACTATGTTAACAAAAGTTTTGCAATAGTAATAAAAAAACAACCTTTTTTTATGCTGTGATGTTATGAGAGCGTCAAGTAACTTCGTGCAAAGATAACACAAATACTTACTAAGTATTTTTATGTGGTCCCACAGACCAACATTAGTAGTTAAGGGTTAAATGCTCTTTTTCAGTATTTGTGTAACCTGTTTGGAAAAGTTTTTTCAAATCTTTTATAGTTTTTTTCCTATTGCTATTGTTTTCCTATTGTTTTTTTCTTATTGCTATAAGACTCGGTATACATGCATTTATTTAAAAAATAAAGATCAGATAAAAAGATAAAGAAGATAAAAAATTAAAATCAGATATAAACCTCACCTACCTCCCATACAAAGTGACTTTATCAAAACCGTAAAGTCTCTTGAAACTCAACAAAAATATTTTAATGGTCTTACAACTTGGTACATGAGTTTTGATATATAATATGCTCTTTGAGCATAAATTTAAAATAATTTAATGATATCCAAGTCTACCTCCCATACAAAGTGACATTATCAAAATGTGAAATATCCTCAAATACCACATAGCAAAAAAAAAAAAATAAATAAATAGTGTCTTAAAATTTCCCACAAAAGATTAAATTTGCAATATGCACACTGAGTTTGAAATATGTCACAATTAAATAAGAACCCTGCCTACCTTTAAATAGCAAAGCCTTCCTAAATTCAAACAAAAGTAATTAATTGACATAATATATAACGTAGAAGCATGATACTTAAAATGTACTATATGTTTAAAATTTGAAGTTGCAAGAAAACTACAACTTTACAAATTGACGTCATCAAAAAAATTAAATATTCATGAATTTTTATATATCTTACAAAAACGTGGGTGTGGGGCATTTTATCTTTAACACAGCCAAAGATTATTCCTTACTAGTTTCTATTTTGCTTTTATTTCTGTTTTTCTTTTAATATTGGTTTGGTTATACATTACCTTTATTTCGATTTTTATTATTTTAATATATAAAAATTGAATAGTATATAAAAATTTTTTAGCTATTTTGACTATTTTTTACTGTTTTTTTCTGATATTTAGTTTTGCTTTCTTCTTTTATTTGTTTTCTAAATTGTTATTCTCAGTTATTTTCTCTCTTTCTTTACTCTTCTCTGTTTTTACTTTTACGTTGTACTTTTACGTTTACTTTCAGTTGATTTTATATGATTTAAATACAAATTCTAAATGTTTGATAGTTTAAATTATACTTGATTTTAAATATAAATTCTAGTTGTTTGATAGTTTAAAATCGTTTATTGAGCTTAAGGTCAAAGTTAGAATAATAAATTTTTCTAACGAATCTTTCTAAAGAAACAACAACCACAACAAAGTTTTTTCAATATGAAAAGGAAAAAATCACTAGCTGATTTTATTGCAATTTCGGCCGTGCTAAAGGCTTCATCAGAAATCTTTGTGATACCCGTGTGAGCGCGCATTAACGCACTGCACCACAGAGGCGTTGAGATTTGAAGTGTCAATTTCTCAGTTTTTCTCAAATTTCATATATTCACATTTGTTGTTGTATTTTTTGTTTTACTTTTTACTTTATTTTCTTTTAATAAACTATTATTTGATTTTAGTCTATAAATTTTATGGTTTTTTTTTTAAACTTCAATGTTTATTATTTTTATTTTTGTTCCAATTTTATTATTTTTTCATTTTAGTATTTAATTTTATGTAAACAAATTTTAATAATTAATAAAAATATTTTTTTTAATAAAAGGATTTTGTTAATGTTAAGTTAAGTTTTAATGTTTTAGTATCATGTTTTATATGTTTAATTTTTTATTTTTTTTTTACTTTTTTTAACTTTTTTTATTTCTTAACTGCTTCTATTTTACTTATGATGTGCTTCTATTTTACTACTTTTAATTTTTTATCTGCTTCTATTTTACTTCTAACGTCTTGTTTATTATATTTATATTTTTATTTGTTTTTTGTATTATTTCTGTATAGTAATATTTTTAATTATTTAATAAATTTATAGTTCAGATTGATAATTTCTGCTGTTTTTAGTTTTACTAAAGATTTGTTTCGTGTTTATTTTTGAGTCTTATTCTTCACTAAATTTATTTTCTTTTTCTTAAATTTGTATATATATATAAAGATACTATGTAAGTTATATGAATTTATAGCTGTTTTGTGTATTTTTTGTTTGTTTATTGTGGTTTTGTTTTGGTTATTTTTGTACATTTTTCAAAATTTTACTACTGCTATATATACTGCTTTAACTTTCTTATTTATTCAAATTTGTAGGGTTAAATGATTATTTTTTTTTTTAAATATTTTACTTTTAATATTTTAACTGTTTAAACTTGTTATATATCTGTTTTTCTAAGATTCATTATTAGTATTTAAGTTTTTGAGGTTTTATTATTTATTTTTATTGTTTTTTAGTAATAATTATTATTTTTATTTTATTGTATTATATTGCTTTTTTCTTCTTTTTGTATTAGTTTTGTTTAAAGTTTAATTTCACTGAATTTTACTTTGACTATCTAGTACTTGTATCTTTGTAAGTACAAATTCGCAAGTTGCTTGTTATTTTTTGCTTGTAAATTCACGGATAGAAATCTTGTTATAAAATTGTAAGTAAACACCAGCTTTGGTTTCAAATCTAGTATTTGCAAAATACTAAAATATGGTTTTAATACAGCTTTGGTTTAAAATTTAGTACAAGATTAGATAAAAATATTACAACAAAAAAATATCAAACACCACGAGATTCCAACGCACGACATTCAGTTTGAAACTCACTACTCTAACCACCGGGCTATTGACCTATATTTAAAAAGCGCTATTAACAAGCATATGAACTGAGTCACCTAATATTGAGCCGCAGCATTGCCAGGCTAACTTTTTAGGGGTCTTAATCGAAATTTAGTATCCAAATGTACTAGAATTTAGTATAGATTGCATTAAAAATAAAAAGTAATACATAGTTGTACTTGAATTTAAGCCAAGAAGGATAAAATTGAAACCAAAAAGCTAAAATGGATGCTATAATATATCTTATGGTTTAAATTCTAGTACAGGAGATTTTTAATTATGAGGCAATATTTGTTAGGTTTTAAACCGCAAGGTGTAAAAAATGCTGTAATATTTTAGTGGGACTAAAATTTAGTCCAAGATTTCTAACCGTATTGTTACTTATAAATTTTGAGTACCTATGTTTTCTTTGGAATAACTTTCCTTAGATTCGGCTTTTGTTCGCTTCTTATTCATTACAATTTCACTGTGCGGCGCCTTGCCTTGCATTTAGTGAATAGTAAAGATAAATAATTGCGTTGCTTAGTCGAGTGTAAGGCCTTTTCCACATGGAGAAATTGAAAACTAATGCAACTGCAACAAAAGTTGCTAACCAATGTATTTATACCGAAACCTTCACATGAAACAACTTGTACTCAACAAGTTTTTAACGCATTCGCAACCAGTTCCATGCAACACGGCGTGCTGCAATTTGAATCGGCGATTTGTTACTTTTCCGATTTGTGTTGTGTGCTATGAAAATAATTATACAGCTAATAAATATGAAATAAGTGCAGGAAGTGAAGAAATATCCTTTTTCATCCTCAATTAATTTTTTATATCTATTTAACAAAGCTTCCATTAAATAAGTGTTTGTTTTGTTGTGAATTTTTCAATGTTGCGTTGCGACGTGACTTGCTCATCTGAAAGCGTAGGTTGCAGTTCAGTTTAAAATTGAAGTGTTTTGAAACTTTTTAAGCTGTTGCGTTGCAGTTGCATTATTTTTCAATTTCTCCATGTGGAAAAGGCCTAAGACTTTGCGGTGCCGCTTATGTTATACATATAGTATACACACATATTCAGATACACTGTTAATAAAGTTTGTTCATGTGTGTATGTGTGTGTTTTGTCTGTGATTCCTAGAATATCTTCTTAGCAGTGTAGTCAAAAGCATTAGAATTAGTTTTTGTTTAACCAAAACGTACATTTAACATAAAACAATCAGAATGTATCTCTAAGAAAGCCAACACTTACCCCCCTCCCCCTCTCCTCTTATCACCTCTTAGAAACAAGCGCCAACGCCTCTGTGTCTCTATTAGCAGGATAAAGCAGACTAAATTTAAGTAGTTTCAATATTAAAACATGCAGATAAGCAGCTGCCAAGCACTAAAATTGTCTGTTGTTGTTGCTGTTGTTGTTTCTGTAGTTGGTCTTGTTGTTGTAGTTTCTCTTTTTGTTGTTTTATAGAGTATTTATTGTATATGCTGTGTTAGCAGTTGTTGTTTTCATCGTGGTCTTGGTTTCAGTGGCGTAAGCAAATAAATTTATACGCAACACTCCCATACCAATACACACACACACGAGCGTTTATACTTCGCAAGTGTGTGTGTGTGTGTTTCTGTGTTTGTAATAATTGTGCTTTTATGCCGTTTGCCAAAAAATAAATGAGCATTTTTGGAAGCTTAACATTTTCATGTTTTCTACACCGCTGCTGTTGTTCCTCTTGTTGTCGTTGTTGGAATTATTTTTGGCAACACTAGCTTTAAATAATTTTCCGTAGCTATTGTAACCACAGCTATTTTAATGACAAAAATGCGTAACAATATGTTATGGTTTGAAGTGAGCTTGTAGCTCTAAGCTTCATGTCCTGGTTGCCAACGTAATGCAGTAACCGAATAAATATGACTTGGAATCATTTCATTACAAATGTTAACATCAAGATAATTAAGCGTAAAAAGACATATGATATTTCGCAATATGAAATTGTCTTTAAACTAACCGATTTTTATCTTTGGTTTTTTTTTTGAGTTTGCCTGAGTTTGTCTGGGAAAACTTTTAACTACACATTAAACAATTTAAGGGTAAATTTTATCTTTTTTATAACATTTGTGTGGTACAAACTTTTTTATTCCAAATAATTTATAAATTTTATACCACCCAATATTATAAAAATTATATAACAATTATAATTTAAAAATTTTATATGGATATCATGTGTAAATCAAAATATATTCTGGTTGGAAAGTAAAAAATTCACCGAAATCGGGAAATTTAAAAGTATAGTGGTTTCGATTGGTCTGACGAGAAAAATGGTCTGAAAAAATGTATAAAATTTGATGGTATAAACTTTACAACATTTTTGGTTTGGATTTATATGTACACCAAATAGTATAAAATTTATGCTCATATTTTTTACTGTGTATGTAAGAAGATACCTCACGGAAAATAGAAAAATTCTTTAAGATAGAAAATGAATTCGAGTGAAAAACATCAATACTTCAGATTGCTCCAAGGGCTTCGGTAGAAAAAATTCGTATTGGATTTAAGTAATTGAAATTCGTAGTCAAGGATAAGGGAAGGCAGAAATTGAACTTTAAATTCTACTCAAAAAACTTCTTAAACATTTTATTAAATTTTTGGCATATTTTAACATAGTTCTTCCATAATTTTTGTTACCTAAAAGAAAATAATTTTTATCCAATAACGCTGTTTGTTATTCTAATCAAAGCTGCTGTTATTCCAATTGTTATTTGTAATTTTAATTTAATATATTCTAAATATCGTTGCTTTTAAACAAGCCAATCTTATATGCTTAAGTAATTTGTACAATAAATAGAATTAAAACATTAAATAACTTTTCATAAGCGTGCGACAACTTTAAACGCCCAAGGCATCTGGGAACGCAAAAAGTAAGAAGTAAAGCCCTTATTAAAGCGCACAAAGTCTGACTCCTAGCGAAAATTGGTTGTAAAGTTTTCGGTTTTGATAAATTTTTTTATGATTTTGTAAAACTAAACGTCTTGACTAACGATGAATTATGATTCAGTTATGATTCAGTGTTTTGTTTGTTTGTTTATTTGATGATCGTTTTTTGATTAAAATCATCTAAAATATATGACGTTAAGGATTAGTATGCTGTAGGAACGAAAATTTTTGGACATATAACTCTACACGCGAAATTTTGGTGCAGAGTCAAAATTTTTGTGTGGAGAAAAAGCACTTGCTATTCTGGTTGACAGATTCATATTTTTTTTGCTGCAATTTTATATCCTATAAAAGGCAAGACTACGCACTAATAAACTATATAAATGCAACAATAAATTTGTTTAATAACAAATTCAACACTTAAAACATACTTACTGCTTATTTTTTAATTGTTGAGTGGCAAATTTCCGCGCCAATCAAATGTACGGGCTTATAATCGACAGCGAAATTTTGATATTTCAAGTCTCCACTCATGAATGGAAATTTGGCAGCATAGCCATAATTTTCGCTTCTACAGCGTACTAGCTGGCGAAAAAAAAATTCGCTGCCTGTTCGTTGCCAAAAATCTCAATGTATTTCTTATGGAAATTTTTTTTTGTTCCTACAGCATACTAAGCTTAAAGGAAAGGGTTTTATTTTATATCAAGCCTAAAACTCTATTTGTCTATTCTAGTTGCCTCTTCCTTTTCACTATTTTTCTTTGAAGTTCAACGAATTTTCCGAAATGTATTAATGAATTGTGAGAGTTTTTTGCTTCCACTAGAAAGCAACGATTATTGTAATTCTTTTAACTTTAATTACATTTTTCTTATTTGGTTTGAACCATAGAAAGTTAGATTTTGATAATTAATTGCGATTTTTTCTTTAAATTTTTTCATGATTGTAATTATAATTAAAATCATTAATAATTATTAATGCCCTCTTCAAAATTTACTCTTTTTAAGTAGTTCATTATTAAAACACTCAGAACATTTATAAGTTAATTTTTTAAGAATGATATTTGTAAACTAAATATTCGTACATTTTACGAATAGTCGTACAATATACAAAGTATTTGTATAGTGATATCTTTACGAATTTTTTCGTAAAGTGTTACTAATACCTGATATAGTATCAGAATATATTCGTTTTATATACTTATGATATTCCTAAAAAATACAATAATTTGTATTAGAGCAAATGATTAAGAATTCATTGTGTACATATAAATACTAATGTTCGTTAATTTCTAGTTCGAACAACATCGTAATTTCTTTCATTAAATTTGTAGTATTTACTAATGCTTTCGTACTTTTTACGAATGAAAAATAATATAAGTAGAAAAAATTAATTCGAAGGTTGAACATACAAATGATTCGTACAAAGTACGTATTATTAGTTGAGTTTAAAAAATTTGAAACCGAAATCGTTCAGCTTGGTTTGTCGAACAACTATACAATATAAGAAACTGTATGATTGTAAAGTGGCTGCAGCCTACTGGTAGAGTTCGTGGCCCGTACGCTAAAGAGCTGAGGTTCAAACTCCAGCTCAGACAGAACTTTTTTTGTCATTAGATATTATGATCATTCGTAAATGTAACAAATATTTTCGCACAATTTACATTTGTATTTGTACAAATACAAATAAAATATTCAGTTGCAATTCTATTTCTTACGAGAGTGAACCTTTAAAGTACCACAAACAAGCTTCGAAGAGGTTTCGCACAAGTGCATCTGAGACCTTAAACAAGAGGGAGGGCTGATTTAATACGCAATAGCTTGTTCAAAATTCAATTTTTAGGTTGTAATTTTGAAGCTATCATATTCAAATTAGACATTTAAAAAAAATATTAGCCTATAAATAATAAATATCTTACAATAAATTAAGGTAAAAAATAAATGCAAATTTATATTTAAGTTATAAAATAAGCAGAAACAGAAAAAAAAAATGTAAATCATATAACATCAACATAATAAATAACAAGGTCATTTAGAAAAAACTTTAACCTAATGGTAGAGCATGACCAAACAGAAACAAGCTGAAGATATATCAGCAAAAATCTAAAAACAACTTCATTAGCCTTGCTTTGTTAGTGGAAGACTTCCAGCAGACTGTTGGACTCCATAATAATAACATAAGCATAAAGACTAAAGTAAAACAAAAATACAACAATAATTTTGAGAATATGAAATGGGAGAAAAACTGAGAAATTGACACTTAAAAAATCATCGCCTCAATGGTGCAGCACGCTAATGCGCGCTTGCACTGGTATCACAAAGATATCTGATGAAGCCTTTAGCAGGGCCGAAATTGCAATAAAATCAGCAAGTGATTTTTTATCTTTTCATATCGAAAAAACGTTATTGTTGTTGTTGTTTCTTTGGAAATATGCGTTAGAACAATTAGTTTTTCTAACTTTGACCTAAAGCTCAATAAACGATTTTAAACTATCGAGTAACTAGAATTTGTATATAAAATCAAGTATGATTTAAACTATCAAACACTTAGAATTTGTATTTAATCATATAAAATCAACAAAATAAATAACAAGGTCATTTAGAAATAACTTTAGTAGTATCTTAAAATAACACAATAATTAATATAATGACTTTCAAACTTGGTGATAAGCTTTAATTTTAAATACTCATTCTTCAGAACGAAATTTAACACAATAAAATGAAAACTTTCATATCCTCCCCAGTGGGCAAAAGCAGGGCTTTGAAGCGCTTTTAGCAGGCCATCATATAGATTTTTTAGCCCTACCGTACCCATATCCAAGCCCATTTACTTTTTATACGAAACGTGAAAATTTTCTTGGTCTTCCTCTCTTGCGACTTTAAAGAAGCCTGCTAAAATACCCTTTTGAGAATGCACGTAAGAAAAAAAAAGCAATATAGATATCAACTTAAAATAAAAAACTACTGACATATCCAGATTTTAACCAATGTCCTCTCATGTGGCTGTTCGACATCTTAAACACTCGTCTACCGAAGTTGTTAAGAAACTTCAGCTTATTTTGAATCATTACAAATGAAAGTAAGCTTTCGGGAGCGTGGGTTCGAGACCCAGCTCAGATACAAAAAAAAAATTTATTTAAAAAAATTTTTGAATTTTTTTGTAAGACTTTTTCATACAAAAATAATTAAAAGACTTCCAATTTTTCCATATAAAAGTTTTCATTTACTGTGATTTGTAAAGTGTTATGGCGTTTTCGTTTCTCTTTTGGAAAAATGCAACATTTTTTCTGCCCTTTTTGGAAATTCTGCCCTCTTGAGGATAGAAGTTATGACCTATAAAATTGAATAGTGTTCTTTTCGCGAAAATGTTGACCTCAAAGAAGAAAAAAATTCAGATTTCTCAAAGATGGCAGAAAGAGGGCAGAAAAAATGCAACATCTTTTTGAGAAACGAAAACGTTATTAGATTTCGGAGACCTGGGTTCGAGACCCAGCTCGGAAAAAAAAGAAATTTTTTTTAAAATTTTGATTTTTTTATTGATTTCTCCAAACCTTCAAAAGATAGGCCTTATAGAAGCACTCATCAATACAGCGAGCATATTGACGAAGATATATTGACGCCAATAAGAGCATTACTGGCATGTTTTCTTTTGCGTTACGCTAGCTAAAATGCCCGCTGGGTCTCATACAAATTGACGTCATCAAATTAGTAAAACCTATATGATTCCGCAAAAATAATTTCATTGACATTATATTGTACACATAAGCTTTGATACTCAAAATGTACTATAAGTTCGAAATTTGAAAAGAAACCATGCCTATCGCATATAAAGTGATGCCATCAAAATAGTAAAACCTTGAGAACTTCGAATACACTTCCACGACATAAAGCTTATGTAATAATTTTTTTACCTCGAGCCAGTTAAACATACTGTCTTATTAGCTTACTGCTTATTCAATATATAGTACATAAGTAGCTTTACTTAAATTTTCATTTGGCTATTCTCTCGTAATTTTTCTTCTCTTCTCAACTGCAAAAACGAACAATAGCTTGACAGCAACAACACTATAAAGAAGATCACGCCTTAAGTGCGCAGAAATAGCAATCTACTGCGCAGGTCTACGTCATAAGTGAAAATACATCCAAACGAAAATATCATATAAACAACAAACGAAACTTAGCAAATGAATCTGATTGGCTGATTGGGAAACAAACGAAATACCTACAAAGAAACAGTCAAACTGCTCTCAAAATAAATCGAGCAACATAGCTATTTTTTGTGAATAGGTCAACACGGAAGTCAACACGGAAGTCAACACCCCAACAAGATATAAAATTTTTATCAAAGATAGTTATGAAAAATATTAATATTTTTTCTGTACAAGCGTTATTTTTTGATTTAAAATTATTTCTTTTACAAAACCAAGATTTTATAAGAAAATGCGGAGATTTTTAAATCGAATACCCCAATTAAAAATTTTTTACTACGTTTTTTTCAGTCAGTTTGACTCTATTTTCTCTTGCACTTCTGACGTCATATGCACGTGCTCACAAAGAGAGCGGACATGCGCATGGCGGAATCTTGAATATATAAAGGCCCATTTCCAATAACGCGTGAGATGCGTTGCGTTTTACGCTGCGGAAGCTGCGGAAAAAAAGCAATTTCCAATGGAGCATGTGCGTGAACATATGGTTGCCGGTCTTCTGCTTAGCGAAGCATAATTTTAATGTGTAAAAGTTTTAAAAGTTTATTCAAAATAATATAATATACACTTATGCTTTGTGTTGTGTCTTCCTGCATACTATTGGTCCCGTAAAAGGTTTTGCTGCAGTATGGACAGATAGGGCGAGTTCGAAAATGCATTTTTACAAAGAATCAGTGTGTTTTATTTTGAATTGGTGCTAAGTTAAAATACAACAACTGCGCAGCTCTGTTGATATTCTTAAAAATAGTATAATTGCGCAGTTTTGGCTAATAATCTTCGAACTAATTCAAAATAAAACACACTGATGCTTTGTAAAAATGCATTTTGGAACTCACCCATATAGTTAGGCACTCCGGCATGCCGCTGCAGATATATCGTGAGTGTGGAGCGCGTCTTAAATGCCTGTGACCATTTGCACCACCGCCTGTTCTTATATGCATTTTTGGACTCGCCCATATAGTCCATATATACTCCGGCATACCGCTGCAGATATGTTGTGAGTGTGGAGCACGTCTTATATGCCAGTGACCATTTGCACCACCGAATGTTCTTAAATGCATTTTTGGACTCCTCGCTCATATAGTCAGGCACTCCGGCATACCGCTGCAGATATGTCGTGAGTGTGGAGCACGTTTTAAATGCCTGTAATAAATTTTTTACTTTCTCTCAAATTCTACTAACCTTTTTTAATTTTTCCTTTGTAAAACTGAACAGCTGTTTCGCTGTCAAAGCTTCACGCGCATGAAATATTCAATTTTGAAATATTCAATGAAATATTCGAATATTTTACGCTGCGTGCAAACGCATGCTGTTCGTTGGAACCAGTTAGGTATGTCTTCATGTATTGAATATTTGCGTCAATTTACGAAACGCATCTCACGCGTTATTGGAAATGGGCCTTAATTCTTGGCTTGACAGCATTTTTAGAAATTCATAGACATTCTGCGATAAGTCCAGTTTTTGAACACAGGTCAGCCACACTTTCCTACTTATATACTCAGCATTGTTGTATTTTTTTCCAGTTAAAACTATTGTTTGCTTCTTGAATATTCATTACATCCTATAAGTTTTATAGAAAAAAAATAGTTTTTATGTTAAAAAACAAGACGATAAGCAGTAATTGTTATTTCGTAAAAATAAGTTGAAATTTATGCAAATTTCTGTTTTATTTTCACTTCACACTTTATGCACAAATTTGCCCTCAGCAACATGTTTTAGCGCCCTTCTCCACCCAGCCCCCTGCTATTTGACGCTACTTTATCCTTTTGCAGCGTGATTAGCAATCAAACTTTTGCCTTTTAACTCAGTATCACTTTGAAGCTATTTTGCAAAGTTTTCCGTTTGTTTTGTGAGCTTTTAAGTTTTTAATTTGCTGTTAAGTAGCGGCGATCGATAGTGTTTGAAATCAAGAAAACTTTTATAATTTTTTGCTTAAAAGCTTTAAAAAAGTTTTTTACTATCTATTACCAATAAAGAGTAAATACAATGAGAAATAGCGAAAAAGACGACAGTGGTAAATAAATTTTTTAATGAGTGAGAAATCTGCAAAACCATTTGTCTTTTTCTGCTGTATTTATTTAAGACTTTCTTATTAAAATTTAATTGAATTGAAATGCAATAATAAAGTAATCAAGCGAGAAGTCAAATCTTAGAGAAAAAATTTTTGAGATTTCTTTTAATTTCACGCAATTGTGGTGCACATTTTACAGCTTTTAAAAGGGAAAATTTAAAGCAGACAGGTTTAAAGAAAAAATCTTAATTATTTAATCAACCTTTTCTTTTGCCTTGCCATACTATTTGCAGCTCTTTGTATGCTTTCAGTTAGCAAAAGCGCAAAAAATAAACAAAACCCTAGAGAAAAACAGGCATTGCAACACCTGCTGCTTTAGCCACTACAACAACAACTACAATAACTATGCTTACTACGCCATGAGTCTTTGTAGAATTTCCTTATTTTGTGTTTTTGTGTTTTTTTTTCAAAATTTTCAATAGCTCTTCATATTTTCTTCATGTTTGCTTTTAACTAAAATGTAAAGAAATGAAACAACAGCGCAGGACATTGTCATATATTACAAACCAACACATATACACACACACATACAAACGCACTCATGTTAATGCAAACAGCTGTCGCACATCCTTCTTACATAGAAAACGTCACTTGCAAAGGCAAACGAAAATACAATTCAAAGAAAATAAGCAAGAAAAGCAAAAATAAAAAAAATAAAGAAACCAAGCAACTCTGCAAAAGCACAACAATGGCTGTGTTGTTGGGTTGGCTAATGCTTTGTTGGTAGTTGTTGGGTGTTTGTATGTCTTTTCACTGCATTCTGACAAACTATAAAAAGTAGTGGTTTTCTTTTTGAATGAAGTTTTCTTCATGTCCTTTTGCCATTGCTGCATTGTTATAGTTTAGTTGTGGGAACTAAGCTTCGCTCCATACAAAAGCTGCATTGCATGTTTATGTCAAAAATTTAGATTTTACTAGTTGTGTTCTTAGCAATTCTATTTATATTTATGCATGTGTGGTTATGTGTATATATGTTAGTGTGCACGTCTTCATATAAGTTGGTGGATGTCATTTTGCACGTGTCATTGCAAACTTTGGCTAAGCTGACAGCTCTTCAACTACTGTCTGCTGTTTGTGCATTATTCTTGATAAATCCTTAATATTTGCTGCAGTTAAAAACAGCAAGAACTGTGTCAGAAACATTTCAATATTGTCGAAAAGAAATCATATTTGATTATGAAGCTATTTGTAGTCATTTCTTAGACTCACACAAGCAAGTTGGGATATGAGTTGAGAATGCTTGTTAAAATTTGTTTTATTGTGGCTCGAGGCAAACGTAAAAGTTTATTATTCATTTGAAGACGCAAATTTAAAGACATCAGTAGTACAAGAAACTTTTTTTATTCATTTTTCCAACTCTAAACTTTTATTAACTGTTTTACTTTATTTAATTTTCATACTGTTTTTTTTCCCTAAAAGTTTTCATCTTTCATTTAAAAGTGCTACTCAGATTAAACTAAGTCTAACTAATACTTAGCTTTTTTTTAATTTTTAACGGCATAAATAGATTTGTACTGCACAGATCACGAATCTGAAAGTAGTTTTTCTTCACCATATCTTTATGAATCTGTCTTCAAAAAAAAGCCAGAAAGTTTATGTACAGAAAAAAATCATAATTTTAACTGTTTCGAGCTCGACATCTTTTAAAAAATGTGGATTGTAGACATTTAGTTTTCAAAAGAAAATTGTAGTGTAATCCATTGAATCTGTTATTCTGTTACGAAATTTCTGTTATGAATCATACACAATATTGGAAAGAAAAGACCTATTACAAATCAAATTTTGTGATTCGAACTTTTTTATACTCCATCATAAATCCTCAAAAAAATCTTTTATGTAGTACATATGTTAAAGCAGAACTGTCAATTTTGAATATAATAAATGAAAATTTATTTTTCCGAAACGCGTTCGTTATCTGAAAGATAATAGGTCTGTTTCGGTACTCATACTGTGTGACTTGTGAGTCACTATTTTCTGTTTCCGTACTTTTTGTGTAAGAAATGGGAGAAGATGAACAAGCACAAAGTCACTCTTTCGAGCACAGAATGTGCACAAAGCGTACAAGAACTCATGATTCAATTACTATAGGTTGTCCATTCATTTGAAGTTTTCTCACAAGAAGGAAGATATACATCCGTAAAATTGAAGAAGAGGGCAAAAGAGTAATTTTCTAATGACAAAATATAGCTCAGTTTCCTGAATATTATACTTTTTCGTAGTACTAAATACTTAAAGATACTTTTCACTACTGCTTTTTCTACTACATTTTCCACTACTTGTTTGTTTTGATTGAAAATTTTATTGAGTTCTTAAAAAGGTTATGACAATGTTTTGTATTGCGAATCAATACAGAAATAATAAAAAAATGTATACAGCACAAAAATTTTTTAAGTTTTATAAATATTTGCATTATTTTTTATCTTTGAATTTATAATTAGTATATAATTAGAAATAATTTTCATCGAAAACATGTTTTTAAATATTAATTGAATGTTTTCGTAGCATTTTGCTTAAATGTTAAAATAAAACTGAAGTTACATTAAGTAAGCCTGCAGACTGGAAAATTTTTAGCGACGTCAGAATTTATATAAGTATACATGGCTGAGAAATTCCTTAGCTCGTGAGCTAATTTTGAGCATCATGAAATTGATTTGTAAGCATTTTATATTTTTTAATTGTTGTTACAGGAATGACATTAATTGTCAGGAATGACAAATAATTTTTATTTGGAGATCGCAGGTATCAGAGACAACTTAAATACTTTTCTTATTGATAATTATTTGATTGACTTATTTGATAACTGCTTTAATGTCATATACTAAATTTCGTTTTAGTCTATCACTAACTGAATACACATTTGGTTACAGAAATGACCACTTTATCTTTGTTTCCACTCGTCAAGACTTTTAAACATGACGCTTCAACTTGCGCAATGGATAAAATTTGAAACTATTAGCTGATCAGTTTTGGTCAACAGCTTCCATTTTATTATTGGATCATCGTATATATTAAACTTATAGTCAATTCAAAAAATTAATGTGGATTTCTATATATTAAATGAAAGATAGAACTGTAGACTTTATTTATAAAATATATTTTTGACACCTTAATGCTGCAAATTTTTGACAAAATAACGGTTTTATCACTTATTAAAAGCAAAAGTAATATAAAACTGCTCACAAAATTAAAATTATTGCGTTAATTTATTTTATTTGTATTTTTTCTAATAGATAATTTATATATTAGATAATGGTAAATATACAGGTATTTTACTGAACAGATATTTTTCCAAGCAAAAATTTTAAAAAATTGATAACTAGTTGAGGTATGGCTTTTGTTCAACCAAACATATTTTCTTTTGTTCTGAACAAAAAACCATTTTCAAATCGTGACGCCCCAGTTATTGTAATATAGAGTATATCAATATACAGAATAACTACTTTTTTTAAAATTCACAACGAAACACTGAAACATAATTTTTTTTTCTGAGAAGACGACAAAACCCTGGTTATCTAGTTTTTTTGGCCTTCCATTTTTAACTATACATAAATTATTTAAAGTAATTATATAACTTAAAAACATTCTAATTGGCATTTTTTACATTTGGCACGATTTTATACACGCAGAAAAAAAATATATTTGACACAAACATAATATCGAAGGATACTATTATGTTTAAAAACTTGTTTATAGCAAACAAGTTAATTTTTGCAAGTAATGTGTTTTTATTTTATTGTAAACATAAAATGTTTTCCTGAAGCAAATTATGTTCACTGCAAATAAGCTTATTTGTTGCAATAAATGTATTATGCTTACTTAAACATAAAATCATTTTTGGGGCAAGTAAAAGCTAATTTGTTGCTATTGTATTTTCAATTATTTATTATTAACTTAATTTATTTTTTTTTGCTCTTTGGGGTTTGCCATTGTTTGCGGCTAAACAGAAATTTTAATGCAATTGAACAAACTTTTTGGAAAAGTTTCTGTCCGAACTGGGATTGGAACCGCGGCTCTTACGCTTGCGTGCCAAGCACACTGCCAGTAGGCTACGGCTACTACCAATCGTCGCCTGACTAAAGCATGGTATTACGTTCAGAAGCATAAAATATTGACTTATTTTTCCGAAAAAATATTTTTTTGTCACATCACAAAATAATATGTTTATTGTCACAAAATAATTAATTGTAACAAAAATAGCAATATGTATGATAAAGAAAATATAGTCAGAATTGCGAAATATATTTACGGTAAATATGTTTGCTACAATTAAGGTCGAAAGTGTTATTTTTCTACGTGTGTTGGGCTCAGTCATTGCCCTTCATGTGTATAATGCAACAAAAGTGTGCAATTTGCAAAAAGGTAAAATTTTTGAAAAATATTATCGACAAATATGACATGTTCGTGGTTAAAATTTTATTATTTTTTATATTATTTTATACATGCAAAAATGGCACAAAAAACACAGCAATTGCTTTTGAGACATTATTTCGTAAAAGATAATTGTAGATAATGTTTCTAATAGTCGACTGTGAGGTTGAACAACCAGTGATTGCCTGTCATTTCATAATTTTTTGTTCAAATTTATTAGCTTTATAAGAATAATATATTGACCATTTCAGCTCTAATAAAAAACCTTGACCAAGTTTCTATTGATCAATTGTGTTGTGCGTGTTTTGGAATATTTGAACAAAAATTATCGAGAACTGGACCTACTCGTTTGATGCCGACTCTGAAGTGATGATGTTCTATAGAAGCCTTTACATGGCAGTTCTTACTCTCTGCAGATGGCGGCCAAACAGAAATATTATTTCAATTGAAAAAAATTCTGTCTGAGCTGGGAATTAAGCACGGGCTACCGCGGGCTAAGGCCATCACTTGTGGGTATATAACTTAGTAAAACTATTATTCTTATTGCTGTGTACTCATTTTCATTAAAAAAAGGACTCCACTTTCATTAATAACGGCTCATATAACAATTTTTAAAGTCAAACATATTAATTTACTGAATCTCTTCAGATTCGCTCCAAATAATAATGTTTTAAATTAAACCAAAGCGTAAAAATTTAATTTTCATAAATTTGCTGCGAGCACTTGCGTTCATCACTTTCTCTCTCTCTCTCTCTCTCCTACGCAATCTGGCAAATTCTTGTGGAGTAATTTTTTAGTCATTGAGCTCATATCCTGGCTGCAGCGTTGACTTGGCTGCATCAACATACTTATCATCAAACATCATCAATGCCACCATCACCAAAACCATCGCCTTCATCATCATCATTATCATCATCAACAACAATAATAATATCAAGCTACGTAGTCATCAGCAATATTTCAACATTTGCCACGCCCCTTGCAGTACTTTTGCGTATATTTTCGCTGTCGCAATCATTTTACTTTTTTAAAATTTTTTTATTTTTATTTTATGCGCTTTTATGACTTTTCATTGTTATTGTTATTGTTTTGTTTGTTTAGCTTGAAATTTTTTTGTTGCTGTTTTTGTTTTTTGTGGTAAGGCGTGATGTAAGAAGGCAAGGCTGCAAACACTGACTGATGGCATGAAACTGTGACTGACAATGGCAACACTTTTTGACGTATAGGACGCATGATGTCGAGTGACACTTGCTGGTTGTTTCTTCGTATTACAATATTTTTTTAGACTCTTTTAATGCATTCAATATTTTTTATTTCATGGCAGACAAATGTCTGCATCCTTGAAGTGTAGGAAAGTGATAAGAGTGCAACTTAGCCGCAGCCCGTCAACCACCATGTGAGTGGTTGGTGCAGGGGGTGAGGTGAGGGGTGAAAAATACGCATACGTGCTTATCGTGCATCAACGGTTGCATGTTATAATACATCGATGTTGTTGTTGCGGCTATGCTGCTGCATGCACCTTTGTTGTTGATGACGCTACTGTGGCTTTAGTTGCTGTTGATAATGTGGTGGTTAGTGCAAGAATGTGTGGCACACACACACACATATAGATATTATAGATATATCAGACATATACAGACACGCTTGAAGCAACCGCAGCACGCCAATTTGCGCTAATAGCGCTGTTTCCTTGCAGCACCCTGTTTAGCAAGCCTTTAAATATAATGTTGAAAATAGAAAAAACAAGAAACGGTACAAATCTATTCAAGGATGCTCTCTGGCACATCCTGCCGCTTTTGCTGCATCCTTTATAATGAGGTCATTGCTTGACAATCGCATTTGCGGTGCTGCACATTTTATTTCATTGCATTTCGTTTGGTTTCGCCTCATTTCCGCTTCCTTTGCGCCATTTTGTCGCCAAAAAGTCTATTGTTGTTGTTAAAAATACCATTCATTTGGTGCAAATCAAATTCCGCGAGACTATCCACAAGTATACTCTCAAATACCTGTGAGAGTATACTTGTGGATAGTCTCGCGGAATTTGATTTGCACCAAATGAATGGTATTTTTAACAACAACAATAGACTTTTAGATTTGATTTTCGTTGATAGCGAAATAAATGCTATCGTCGATTGCTTTAATTCATCATCATTACTTCATACGAACCATCATAAAGTACTGAGCCTTAGTTTTAAATTCTATAGCTATTTAAAACCTAATCAAAATAATAGTTTAAGTTTCGATTTTCCTAAATGCGATTTTATTAGTATGTCTCAATATTTATACAATATTGATTGGATGTCAGTTTTGGACAACGCTAATTTGTCAACGAATTTTAAATTTTTTTGTAGTAAGCTTAATGAAGCGATGAATTTATTCATTCCAAAAATATACTTAAAAACGTCATCAAAGCCCAAGTGGTTCAATAGTGAACTTATAAATTTAAATAATAAGAAAAATAAAGCTTATAAACTTTTTAAAAAAGACCCACACAATGTGGAGTTTTATGATAAATATCGTTATCTTCAAAAAAATTTCGAACATTTGAATAAATTTCTATACAAAAATTATATATTTCAGGAAGAATCTAAATTAAAAACAAATAATAGTAAAAGCTTTTGGCACTACATAAATAGTAAAAAAAAATCTGCTGGGATTCCAAATACAATTCGATACCTTGATACTGCTACATCAGATCTTCCCATGATCTGCAATCTTTTTGCTAAATTTTTTAAATCAATATATGCATGTCCGGATTCTAATCCACCTGAATTGAACTTAGAATTAATTGATAATTCCATTAACATAGGTTATTTACAACTTAGTGTGCTCGAAGTCGTGGAAGGTTTGAGTCAATTAAACGCAGATAAACAGCCCGGAATTGATGGTTTTCCACCTATTCTCCTAAAAAATTGCGCTAAGGCGCTAGCTCTTCCTCTTGTCACCATTTTTAATCAATCACTTAATAGTGGTGAATTTCTTCCTGAATGGAAAAAATCTTTTATAACTCCTATTCATAAATCTGGCTCCAAGAACGACGTTTCCAACTATAGACCAATTTGTAAAATTTCAGCAATTCCTAAGCTGTTTGAAAAATTGGTGTACAACAGGTTTACTTTTCTTGTAAAAGAGACTATATCACCTTTTCAACATGGTTTCGTGACTGGTAGGTCAACCGTTACTAATCTGACGATTTTTAGTAACTATATTTTAAATAACTTTGAAAAAGGATATCAGTGTGATGTAATTTTTACTGACTTTTCCAAAGCGTTTGATAGAGTTCAACATAATTTATTAATAAACAAACTTGAAAGAATCGGTTTTCATTCAATTATTTTGAGATGGCTCAAGTCATATCTCACCGGCCGGGCGCAATATGTCCGTATTAACAATGAGCTTTCAGATGTTATCTATGTTACTTCTGGCGTCCCTCAAGGAAGTCATTTAGGACCTCTACTGTTCTTATTATTTGTTAATGAAATACCTAAAATTCTAAAGTTTTCACAGTGTTTAATGTATGCTGATGACATAAAAATTTTTTCTCGTCTAAAATCAACTTCCGAATGCTCAGAACTTGAGTTGGATTTAAAAAGACTATCTACTTGGTGTCGTAATAATTTATTGCCACTTAATATTGCAAAATGTCAATGTTTAACTTTTCATAAAAATTTAAATCCATTACTGTACCCCTATAAGCTCGGCGAAGTAACATTATCAAGAGTAACTGAGATGAAAGACTTAGGTGTTTTTCTTGATCATAAGCTTAGTTTCTCTAAACATATTGATTATATGATCTCTAAAGCCAACTCCATGCTAGGTTTCATTACTAGAAACTCTAAAGAATTTAATGATCCGTTTTCTCTCATTTCGCTATATAATGCTTTTGTTAAATCAATATTAGAATATTGTTGTATTATATGGAATCCTTTTTACTCAGTGTCATCTGACCGAATTGAACGAGTTCAAAGACGCTTCACTAGAATAGCAATTGGGCGCCTAAATTGGAATATTGAAATGCCGGCATATAACGTTAGGTGTCTACTCCTTGGCATCCTCACTTTGAAAATGCGTCGTAAATATTTTGCTGTCATGTTCATCAGAGACATTATATATTGTAACATTAACTGTCCTGATTTGTTACTTAAGATAGGCTTTCATGTACCTTCGAGGGACCTCAGATCTCAGAATTTGTTTCATGTGCCATATTGTAGAGTAAATTATACTTGCAATGAACCGATAACGCGTTGTTTAAAACTGGCTAATACAGTCTGCATGAATGTTGATTTTAATTCAGGCTTAAGCAGAAATGCATTTAAAAATTGCTTGATTTCCTATTTTCATAGTATAAGTAATACTTCTAGCACCTAAGTATTCATACGTTAATCCATAAATTTAAAATTCAGAAATGTATTATTTTAATCAAGTAGTCAGTAAGGAAGTTTATATTCCGTTGATGAATAAATAAATAAATAAATAAATAAATAAATTCTAATGCACCAATTTTTCGTAGGGTCAAATTTCGAAAAGTCCCTCTTTGACCCGTTTAGAGTGCCCCAATCGAGTCCAAATGTATGACCGGCCCCCACTAACTTTGGAGGGCCGATCCACCCATGCCAGTGGCGACCTCATTTCGCTGATTTTTTCATGTAAAGTGCCAAAAATTGTGATTTGTTTAAATGTTTGTATGGTGACCCCCAGGGGGTTCCAGGGGGTGTGCTACTGGCATGGGTGGATCAACCCTCCAAAGTTAGTGGGGGTCGGTAATATATTTGGACTCGATTGGGGCACTCTAAATGGGTCAAAGAGGGATTTTTCAAAATTTGACCCTACGGGACAAAAGTCAAAAGTTGGGGCATTAGAATTCCTTTTAGAGGTATAGTTCCTCGGACAAAGTTTCTTATTTTGATCCCTAGAATACGATTTTCACTGAGCAATGGGCGATTTTTTTGCCTCCCCACAAATCGACCCGGCCTAATATACATACTAATAAATTAGTTGTACTTGAACATCCGATCGGTTCAGCTCTTTTTATTTTGTCGTGGGTTTTAACAGTAACAAACACCGAGTGTTGAGTGCAGAGCTTAAAATAAAAAAAGCATAAATCGTGAAATTGTTTGTTTCATGATATGAAGTGTTCTTGCAAAATAATGCAAGTGGACAAGTAGAAAAATATAATCAATATTATAATATATATATATAATTTGTATTCTATTAAAATAAAATAAAAATGCCTTATTAAAAAATTAAAAATTAAATAATTAAATGATTTATGTTACGCTAATTCATTTATTGTTTAGATACATCTTCAAGAAAATTGTTTTTTTCCTAAAAAAAAAGTTCTTCATTTTAAGCAAAATACCCTTAATATAAGAAAGTTACTAACTAGAATAAAGTCATTTAATAGTACTAGAATTCGCCAGTAGTCGAAATTCAACGTTTCCACTGTGACCATTGACCTACACTGTGATATGAAATCACTTTTGTTCTCAGATGACCGTAGAAAAGGGTTTAAAAACGAATCTATTTCTATTTTCAGTTTGCCGCTCAGTGCTAACCAACGACTTTTCATACAAAAATATGTTGTACTGAGAAAAGCTACAGTTTTTGAGATATCGTAATAATTTTAATGTCAAGATAACGCGAGTTTTTTAAAATTTACTGTTTGTAAGAAATTTCACAATCCCAATTTATTATCGCACATATTTCATAAAAAAAATGCTTATTGTAGGGTATCCGTAAGAGATAGCGAGAGATTTTTTGTACATTTTTTTGACAGAAATTATTTTTTAAGCTGTAGAATTTAGTAAAAATTATAAAAACACATTTTGAAAAAATTAATTTTCATCAAAAAAATCATAAGGGGAAGCACATGATTTTCGATGATAGAAACTGTTTATTGAATTATGTGTCATATAAAAGAGTGTGGGGAAAAAGAAATTTACAACAAAACCAACTTTTGGCCTACTTTTTGAGCAAAAATTGAATATTCTATAGGTTGTTTGAAAACAATATAAAACATTGAATTGGTGAGGTAACGATTATTTTTTTTTTCTATTTCGTCAGAGTCATTTAATTGAACTTTTAGACAGAGAAGATTTGATGAAAGTCGATTATAAAATGGCTGAGATATTTGCTTGCAAAATCAAAACTTGAAATTTCAATAGTTTTTTCTCATTCTGAGGCGATGACCTGGCTTCAAGAAAATACATTGTACTGAGAACATCTACAGTTTCTGGGTTATCGCAATAATTTTGAAGTCATAATAACTGGATATATTTAATATGCAATTTTTGAAAAATATTACCAAAAAAAAATCTTTCATATACCGTCATTTTTCTCAACCAATGACTTTTCATACAAAAATACGTTGTACTGAGAAAAGCAACAGTTTTCGAGATATCATCATAATTTTGATGTGAAAATAACGAGAATTTTATTTTTAAAAATGCTTATTGTAGGGTATCTGTAAGAGATAGCGACAAATGTTTGGCATGTTTTATGTACATATCAGCAATGTCTAAGATTTCCTCTTACATGGTTTTCTTTCAACTCTTATAGCTTAGCTTGTATTTAAGAAATTCTGTTTTGAACGCTCATATTTCAGGTCAGAGATCACAAAAATTATTTTGTGCACACCTTCTCCCTACTCTTATTCGTTTGAAAGTAAAATTATCCAAATCGGTTGAGAAACACGGGAGAAAATGGTACCAAACTCTTTAATACTACGCCTATTTATATACAGATTTAAGAAAATTCATAGAGTTACATTGACTCGAAACAAAAAGAAACCTAATACACTCAAGTTTTCAAAAAATGTTTCTTAGGCTACTTGTTCTTAAATTAAGATATTTTACGTTTTCCCGATGCAAGTAATAGAATGCTTATTATTTATATATAGAGAATTTTCTGCATGATTAGGATCTAATCAGTGTTGCCACTTTTTAATAAACAATTTCCCCAAAAATTCCTCAAAAATTCCTCAAATTTCAATAAAAATCCTCAAAAAAAATTTTAAACGATATTTTATTTTCAATGAAACATAAACATATTTTCTATCTTATTGGATATTTATAATAAAACGCTGTGTTGCTTCCTTTACAAAAATTTTAGACGTTTTAGTTTTAATGTATGTTCAAGTTTAGAGATTTTAGTTATGAGCATAAATTATATTTATTAATTATAATTACATATTATATTTCAAATTAAATATGAAATTATATTTATTATATTTATGGAACTTTATTTTCCAATTTAATACAAACATTTTTTGACTTGGCTAAAGCAAGGCATCAACATTTCTATTAATTCCTTCTTTATTTAGTAAAAAGAATGGATGAAACTGTTTCTGTATGAAGTCTGTTTCTCAAACTAGTTTTACAATTGTTCAATTTACTAAATACTCGCTTAACTGATGCATTAGAAAAAAGAAAAATTAATAGTAATATTACTTTTTCTAAATTTGTAAATATAGCAACTGATTTTATTATAAAAAAACCCATTACCAATGCGATTCGGGATCTAAAGAATAATTGAGAATCAACTTCGCGCGATCTAAAAATACATGGTCTCTCAACTCTTTATCGAGATATTGCACGTTTACATCAATAAAATGAAATCGTTTTTTAAGAATATATAAAGTTTTAATTTAAAAAACTGGAGCCAAGAATATTTTTCATAATTTTCGTAGCTTTATTTTTGTTAATTTCTGAATCAGGAATATCATATTTAAGCAGTGTAACCAAGCTGTCAATGAGCCTAAGTGGCAAATAATTTCTTGCCAGCAATCCAACCAATTAAAGCATGACTCCTGCTACATTATTGTTCAGGGATCTTTTGAAAGTGGCATCAACAGGCTGCTTCAGTGCGATGGCTTTGCTTTTCCGAAAGTGCTTGGCGGAATTCTTATGGTGGACTAAGTCACACCTGTGTGCTATAACATAAAGCTTACAGACCTTACAAAAATATGCTTCGTTATTGTTTTCAGCAAATGTAATTAACCATCCATCCACTAAAAAAAGTCGACTCCAGCCAATTTTGATTGAATTTATATGATCACTGGTACAAAAGCCTGTCTTACGAAAGGTCCTCACTTAATTTTTGGAGCCATTTGCCGAAAGCACTTTTTCTTTCCGGCAGATTCATCTTTGTCCAAGTTATGGTCATATTTATGCAAATCGTTTGCATTTGGTGCGATATTTTAATTGCAATAAACATTTTATTATAACATTCATAGATTCGAGTGAGCTCAGATTTACTGCTTAACAAAGTATTCTCACAATTAAAATCACGTAAAATTTAAAAAAATAGGTCACAATTAATTATCAGAAGAAACTATTTGAACTTTTCGCAGATTTTCTATCCAAAAGCTTTTACTGAAATAATATTAAGATTAAGTACTGATGTCTTTTAACAGTGCAGCCATTCAAGGGCATATCCTAGAACCTAGATAATTTTTTTAATTAGAAATAAAAACCTTCATTTCTTTAGAAAGTCGCAAAACTTTATACCTGTTTTGAAATAATATTATTTCGCTAATTTTCGAATGAAAGAAACTTCGCTTATCATGTTTTCCTAAGTTACACAACTCCAGAGATTTCTTTATTATATGTTTTTTTTCGTTTTAGCTAAAAATAATATCAACTAAATCAAAAAAGTCAATTCCAAAAAATACCATACATAGTATTTGGCGCACATACCAATACAGCTACGTACCTACGTGCATACGTACCTACGCTTACTGCTGCAGTCAGAACAAATGTCCTTTGCTTTCGCTAGCAAAACAAGGCTATCACAAGCTGTGCTGCTCAGCTTTTGTTTACAAGCAAGGACGGATATTTTCAAAATGTGCGCCAAATATTTAAAATTCATTGCTTTTTATGTACAAAAATATTTTTTTTTGTTCCTAAAGGCTAGCGCCTACGTTCATCGTATCGTATCTGTGTGGCTCCTACACTAAGCTTTCCATACATGTAGCGGTTTTATCTTTTCACTACCTTTTCTGAGGCTACTTCAAATTCTGCCAGCCAACATGTTGGCATTTTTAATTTAAAGCAAAATAGAGGAAAACATTACAACAACAACAAACAAACAAACAATATATGTCTGTCTGTATGTTTTGCTGCACATCCAGTTTTAAGGCTGCAACATAAAAAACTCACATAAAAATAGTAAGGAAAAAAAATTGAAAAAAATGTGCACAACAAACAGAACGTAAAACCAAATAGTGTGTACCGTTATTTTTATGACGACAGTGACTAGCGCAGCCACCAGGAAGAAGCTGCAGAAAATGTTTTCTTGATTTTTTTTTGTTTTTTTTTAAAAATATTCTTTGGCAATCAGCGAGTGTTGCATTGCATGTTTTCTTCGCCGTTTGGCTCGTAAAAATATATATATTTTTTTAATGTTTTGCCTTGAAATTTAGGTAGTAGCAGGACCGGGTGTAGGGTAGTTATGAGCGGATCTAGGTGGGTCTTCGTTGATTTAAGGTGGTTTTGGGTGGCTTCAGGTAGGGAGTAACACATTATGGAGTTCCAAATGTTGTTATTATTGCTTTCTTTTTTAGTATTGCCCAGATTTTATTTCAATATTACTTGAGTAATATTTACATCAATGTTTACAATAATTTTGAAAGAATTTCCTTAAATTAAGTAAACGTATTTCATTATTTTTTTCTAAAGATTTGTTTTTACGAGAAGCCATCTTTTATTAATATATGATAAAAAAAACATGAGCTGCTCTGCTTTCATGGTGTGCTTGTGTTGCATAGAAATTCTAAATTATTGCAATGTTGTGGTTTTTATTGTTTACAATTTACTATTTATTATTATCTATTACAATTTTCTTTTGTATTTGTATAATTGTGCTGTGATGTGCTTAACTTGTACTGCAATGTACCGTTAAAAAAAACGCGAATGATAACTGCAGAAAGTGTGAGGAACTACGATCTGCAAAAACCCCGGAATGCCTACTTTGCGCATGACCCAATCTACTTCGATTGAGACTTAAATACATGAGAAATTCAGCAAAAATCTGTAATGATCTCCAAGGACCCTAATAATATTTGAAAAATACCTCCAAGAGCCAATAGGATTAACCTAACCTTAACATTCTGATATATTGAACTATTTGGCAATACTGATTCTACGCAAATTACTACTATGTTATCCAATCCCGGATTTAAAATCTCAATCCTGGTATCCCGGGATAAGTTTGGGATTGAAAAATTTTAGAAGTAAATAATACAAAACGTTTTGAATACAATTTTTCATCATTTAATACTTGAAACTAGAAAAATGTAAATTAATTCATTTACCAAACAAAAAAAGTAAAACCAAACATATTAAGGGTATTCACAATTGCAATGTTTACAATGTAGTTAAAAAACACCGTGGTATTGATACCACACTTTAACGAGCGGTTCTTATATTTTTTGTAATTTTATATGAAATTTCTCAAAACCAAAAGTTTGGCAATGATATGAAATTTCTCAAAACCAATGATATGTTTAAAGAACGTGGTTTTTAAAGGTTCATAAACAAATGATCGGTTGCCATTTATTTTCTAATTGCAAAAACGAAAGAAGCTCAAAATGCAAGTCAACTTTTTTATGCCATATATTAATAATATATATCAAATTGTATAGTTAATTTATTTGCATAGTAACAAACGCTATAGTGGGAGGTTCCCAACCACAATTTATATTTTAAAGGGTGCTCATAATTGTGATTTTCAACTAGGGCAAAAAAACCACAATACCACGATTACACACAATTGTGATTAATAAACACAAAAACACTTAAATTATATTGATGACTAGAAAATTGTATTAAGTTAAAGAACAAAAAATATAAAAAAATCAAATACAGATCAATTTAATGTATTATTATATAAATGTAAAAAATTTTTTGTTTAAACACCTTATTCATGTTTTTTTGTGTTTAAAGCAAATTAAGGTTAAAAAACACTTATTAAAATTTAATTTGTTGTTTAATTATTTTTAAAGCAATACATTACAGCTGATCAACGCATCTTACTTTTTTACCGATTTCAAAAAGGAGGAGGTTCTCAAGTTGGTTGGATTCTATGTTTTTTTTTTAATGTATGTTCATTGATAAATTCTAAAGTACTTGTCCGATTTCCGAAATTTTTTCTCAACGGATGGGGACATTGGATACGAAGGTGCCCATTAAAAAAAAGTGGGCGGTATTCTACAAAGGGTGGATATATTAGAAAAACACTGTCTATCGAATAATATTGCCACTTGGGTACTAAAATTTAGTACAGGGTAGGCACAATTATTACAAATTATGGTCAAAAAAGTGGGCGTGGCAATATTAAAAAAACGCTGTAGCTCAAATAATATTGGCACTAGGATACTGAAATTAGTTACAGCGGTAGGTATAATTATGAAAATTTATGGTCAAGTGGGCGTTATTGGATAAAAGGGCATGGCAATATCAGAAAATTACTCTTTCTCAGTTAATATTGACACTAGGGTACTGGATTTTGGTACAGGGGTGGGAAAAATTATTACAAATTACAGTCATTAAAGTGGGCGTTATAGGACAAAAGGTTAAAAAAACTGGGCGTTATTCAACAAAGGACGTGGCACTATTAGAAAAAACAATGTAAATCTAATAATATTGACACTAGGATACTGAAATTTAGTACAGGGGTAGGTACGATTATTACAAATTACTTTTAAGAAAGTGGGTGTTATTTACAAAGGGGAATGGCAATATTAAAAAAATACCACCTTAAAAAAATATTGACACTTGGGTACGGAAATTTGGTACAAGATAAGGTAGAATTATAAAAAAACACGATCAAGAAATTAGGCGTAATTTTTCAAAGAAAATATAAAGTAGACGAAATTTTTCGAAGGTCGTACTAAAGAAAAAACCGTATCTCGAATACTGTCTCTAGGGTACCAAAATTCGTTACAAGAATGGGCAAAATTATCATCGTATTCTATAAAAAGGAAGAAATAAAAACTTATGAACACCAAAAAAAACACCGACTTCAAAATCACTACAAAGTAAAAAATAATAATTTTTTTGTTAAGGAGACATTAATAAGAGACAACTTATAAAGGAGTGTTAATTTTGTAAAAGTCTGATTATATTAGCGCCGAATTTAAAGGTTTTATATCAGGGACCATAACTGTTATAAGTTTTATTAAAAAAATCCCTAAATAATAGTTATTTTTCAACTTTTATTTTTCTGCTTAGTAATAATAGTTAGTTAAATTTTAAGTTTTTTGTTTTGCTCACAAAATAAGACTTAGTTTTTAGCTTTTTACCCCCTCATAAATAATAGTTACCTCTTAAGTTTTATTTTTTACTCACAAATTAAAAGTTATTTTCGAGTTTTACTTTTTCCCTTATAAAAAACAGTTATTTTTTAAATTTTATTTTTTCCTTACAAAATTAAACTTATTTTTATGTTTTATTTTTTCCTCACAAAATTAAAGTTCTTTTTGAGTTTTTTTTTCGCTCACATATTACACATGTGAGCGCACATATACAGTTATTTTTTGAGTTTAATTTTTTCCTCAAAGTAAAACTTATATTTAAGTTTTACTTTTTCCCTCACAAGTGTAGAAATGCTTTTTAATGATATACAAAATAGTTAAAAATTGATAGATTGAAAAGTTATAACTCGAATATAGCTCAAAGTTTTTTTTTTGTGATTTAAAACATGCAACTTAAACTTTATCTGTTAAGGAAAAAATAAAACTCAAAAAATAACTTTAATTTTTTAAAGCAAAGATATAAAACTTTAAAAAATAACTGTTATTTGTGAGAGAAAAAATAAAACTAAAAAATAAGTTTTATATTTTGAGGAGAAAAATAAAACTTAAAAATAACTGTTATTTGTGAGGAAATAAATAAAACTCAAAAATAAGTTTTATTTTGCGAGAAAAAAAAACCAAAAAATAACTGTTAATTGTAGGAAAAAAGGTAAAAATCGAAAATAAGTTTTATTTTTTGAAGAGAAAAATAAAACTTAAAAAATAACTGTTATTTGTGAGGGAAAAAATTAAACTCAAAAATTAATTGTATTTTGTGAGAAAAAAATAAAACTTAAAGAATAATTATTATTTGTGAGGGAAAAAGTAAAACTCAAAAATTAGATTTATTTTGCGAGGAAAAAATAAAACTAAAAAATATTAAACTCTTCATATTTTTGAATAGTGAAGAGATAAACAAATAATTTGGTGTATTAACTTCTTTTGTGCAGTGATTTTTACATATTGTTATTTTTCTATCACAATATTATTTTCTGTCAATAACTGTTATTTTCGGTCGCTGTTTTATATTCATAAAGAAATTAATATATTCATGATAATAAAACAAAATTGAAAAAAAACTATAATTATGTTGACTTTATATGATTTAAATACAAATTCTAAATGTTTGATAGTTTAAATCAGTGTCGGGCAGCTTTGCACACTTGAGATTGTGTTTGTGCAGTAAAATATGTATTCATCTCACCTACAGAACGATCAAAGCTTCAGTGTTCAATTGAATGTCAAGCAGATAAGATCTGCGATTGCGTGTTCCTTGAATATATTATATTATATCTGTGTCGATAAGCAATAATAGCTTAAGTCGATTTAAGACAGAACTGAGTTATTGATATAGTTGTGTTCAACCTATATATCATTATGAACACACAAAATCTAGAACTTCTAGCATGACCTTAGCCAAAGATATGACGCAAAAACAAAAGAACCCTTCATATAACTTATATGGCGATTGAAAACTTTGAAGCAAGATTTCTGGAAACTTTAAAATAAGACTTAAGCTGTTATTGCGCATCGACACAGATATAACGTAAGATTACACTGTATAAATTGTATGTATGCAAAATTTTTGGAAGTATGTATGAAAAAATTTTTTATTTTTAACATAACAGCATGGCGCGGCAACAAAGAGGTAATATTAAAAAATTGTGCATAACAAGGCATTACATGGAGAAATGAATTAATCATTTAAAAGTGGCATGTCCACATATCATATCATATAGTGATCAGTTCTAAGTACGTATAATGAAAGCATCTTACGCTGTCAATTTAGCCTTGGCAAATCACAATTAGCAGCATAAGCACACAAAAAAAATATTGTTTTTTTACTATTAGCAAGCCTTTTTACATTTCCGTATGCTTATCTGTATTTCACATTATCCGTATGTCGGTCTGTTTCCTTTTGACATTCCGTCCACTACTTATTAGTTTATTTTCGCAATACAAATCCAAGCAAAAAGAATATCCTATAATGCCTAGTAAAATTTCTGCAAAAAGCGCTTTAGCACTACTCTATTTTCAGTGTGAGCTTTAAAGCGCTTATTAATACATACTCAAGATGAGAAAGTATAGCTGTACAAAGCTGCCCGACACTGGTTTAAATCATACTTGAGACTAAAGTAAAGCAAAAATACAACAACAAATGTGAATATATGAAATTTGAGAAAAACTGAGAAATTGACACTTCAAATCTCATCGCCTCTGTGGTGCAGTGCGTAAGTGCGTGCTTGCACAGGTATCACAAAGATTTCTGATGAAGCCTTTAGCACGGCCGAAATTGCAATAAAATCAGCTGGTGGTTTTGTCATTTTCATATTGAAAAAACTTTGTTGTTGTTGTTGTTTCTTTGGAAAGATTCGTTAGAACAATTATTTGTTCTAACTTTGACATTAAGCTCAATAAACTATTTTAAACTATCAAACAACTAGAATTTGTATTTAAAATCAAGTATGATTTAAACTATCAAACACTTAGAATTTGTATCTAAATCATATAAAGTCAACATAATAAATAACAAGGTCATTTAGGGAAAAACTTTAAAAGAATATAATAATAAGATTTTGAATTTAATAATATGTATAAATAAATTATCAAATTTGACCAAGAATTAATGTAAAAAGGAATTTAAAATTATTTTTTATTTTGTAGTGGTTTTGAAGTCGGTTTTTTTTTTTTGATAAAAAGTTTTTTATTAAAGAGCTTTGTTATGTTATTACAATTATAACCCGCTGATAAGAAGCACCGTTCTAATTCTATTCTAGTCGGAGAAATAGTTATACAATAATCGTAAACAATTTGTAAGTTTCGATCACGATTGCCTTCACCACAAAACAAAATTACTTTCTAAGTCAGAATATCTGAAAATTATGAATTACATAGTTGAATTCCTGATGTTGCAAATTTTTCTAAAACTTTACAAAGTCTTTGAAGAATTGAAAACACTCATCGTGAATCAATAAAAGGTTTTTCTAATGTTATTTTCATATCAACTTAAATTTAAATAGTTGCATTGTCATGAATATTTTTAATAAAAATTTTTTATTTATAAATTCCGGGATCGCGGAAAAAAATTCCGGGATTTAAATCGTCCGGGTTTTCGGTTTCTCGAAATTTGGGATCCCTGAATTAACTTCCCTAAATGCTACATATGTTTCGGACTCTGGCAACGTTTATCCCAGTCAAACTAAAGTTTCCATTGAAAATTTTGACTTTTTTTAACGATTTTACATAAACACAAAGTTGTGGAAAAAATTTGTCCACGTTGGATTCCACATAATTTTACAATCGCCTCAAAATGAGTCGTGTTGATTAGTGCAAAGAAACGCTCAAGGCATTCAATTTGCGTACTTCAAAAGATGTTTATAAAATCGAGACTGAAAAGGAATAATGGATCTATGCGTATTTGTTTGAAAATAAACAGCAGTCAACTGTAAGGGTCTTTCAAAATGAACCAAATCCAACAAAAGTTGTTTGAACTCAAAACACTGCAGATCAAATGGTTGTCTGTTTCTTTCAAAAAAACTGGTCATGTGGTCATGGTAACACTTAATACATGTAGAACCATATGTTTGCCAGTAGTTTTCCGTGAAATAAGGAAAACAAACAAACGCCGAAGAATCATTCTTCAAAAAGACAATTCGAGCAGCCACACATCAGCTTAAAAAAAGGGTTTTTGAGTACTCAAAACATAGAATTAATGTGCCTTCTGCCGTAAAGTCATGATTTTGCACACAATGACTTTTGTTCCGGTACATCAAGAACAAACTAAGTGGACACCGATTTTTGACGGCAGAATACGACGTTGATGCGTTTAAAAACTATGTTTTGAAGGTGTCTCAAGCGGAATGGAATAAATTTTATGACAACTGGTTCGAACTCATGCAAAAATATCTACATCAGAAAGGAGAATATTTTGAAAAACAATAAAGCTCTTTACAATGAAAAAAGTTAAGTTTTTATATTAATGCCCAAAATATCCCTCGTATCATATTTTTATAATATTTAAAAAAATTTTAATAAAATTTTAGTTGGAGTCTATTTAAAACATGCTTAGCATTTACATCTAAATACGACTTGATTTTAATCAAACTTTGAACTAAAGCAGTTTCTTTCAGGGTCTCCTTTTTTACCATATACTTTTACATAAAATCAATGCTGGAGGTTGTTTCAGTACAGCAATTTGAAAAACCGTTTCTTCTTTGTAACTTTTAGTTGCGTTTTATTGCAAAAATGCACTAAAAAATGATTTCTCGCTCTAAAAACCTAAATAAGTTCAAATTTCATACTAAATAAAGCTATAAACAGACTTTATTAGATTTTACAAGAAATTGCATCGTAGCGTATGATTTTCATTTAATTTGTCCCTTTTAAAAATTCCCAAATTCTTCGAATATTTGAAAACATTAGCTGCGTTCCATTCGCTTCAAAATAATCCAGATTATTTTTTTTTTACATGCAAAGCAAAAACAAAAATAATAATCCTATAACAAATAGAATTATTTTTGCTATCCATATAAAAGTGTGATATAGCCTTTAAAAAATTTGAAACAAAGTTGAAAAATGAGTTGTCATTTAATTTTTTAAATTATTTGTTTGTTTGATACAATGACTATTAGGTAGCCATGACAGCTACCTATTTTCTCACGAGCTGCGACCATCGAATGTTAAACAAAATAAAACAAAACAAACCGCGTTTGTCACACACATTGGACGCATTCAGCGGAGCTAACAATTGCACTTAAATTATTTATATAACTGCATAATATTTATAATTAAATTAAATAATTTACAATTTTTCTGACGTTTAGAGTAAAACACATTCAGAGAAAAAAATCGTTCATTAAGGTATCGCTACCATAACAGTTTTGAACGATACACGTTCTCATGACACCTAATAGTTATTGTATCATGATTGCTTGTTTGAATTTAATTTTGACTGCAACGGTAGTGCCCTCTACGAGTCGTTTTTCTTGTCGTTCCATTGAGAAAATTTGTTATCGCGATTATATTAAGGCGAAAGGAACGCAGCTATTGTACGTAACCTTGTAGCACATCTTGAGCACATCACAGCACAACTGCTGAATTTTAAAAAAAACCAAAAGCATTGCAACATAATGTAACACACATTAAGCACATCGTAGCAAATGTTTGTGTTTTTTTTATAATAAATCAAAAATGGCTTACTTCTGCACATTTTTTATAGTTATTAGTTTGACCACAGCATCTACAGCTGTTTTTAATGCACCAAAAGCTTTAATGTCAACTCAGAGCTCACATTACTTTAGCGTATTTAAGACCCAGACACTTGACGTTACTTGTTCAAAAAACTAAGCCTTTAATCTCCTGGCTTAAGCAGGTTTTAAGGCAACCCCAATTTATGGAGACAAAATATAATTATATTTTTTTATGCAGCATACGCTTGGCTTCCATCATTTTTTAAATATGTTTAAGCCTTTTTTTATCCACTTTCGCACAAACTACATTTTTTAAGGTTTTCTTTTTTAGCTCATTTCATTAAATTTTATTTTGGCGTGCATTTAATTAGGGGAGGAAAAAAGTATAAAATATGTGAGCCCATGTCACACTGTGTAACTGCCAGCAACAAAAAGAACAACAGGAGCAACAACACAAGTTGTTGACCACCTTCTGCTGACCTAAACAAAATTACAGCAAACACAATTGCAACGTCAACTCGAAATTTTCATAATTGGCAAACACCATAAAAAAAAGCTCAGAAATTCAACAACAACAACCACAAAAAATGTCGCCTATCGCCTGCGAGCCAACCCTTTTGCAGTTATTAGCACTTTCATGGAATAATTTAAAAATATCTTATTTGTTTTCTTATTAAAATTATTTACCGTTAAAAATATGCCAAAAAAAAAACCCATCTACTTTTTTAACCTTTAGTTACCTAGCAGAGCCCTCACTCCCTCCCCTCGAAACAACAACAGCGTACAACAACTACCCCCTCTGGACAGTGGGTAGAAGTATTAAAATGTAGGTTAATTTCTTTGGTAAACATGTTTCCGTGTAGTTGGAAAAAAAAATAATTAAATGGCATTGACAACAAACAACAACAACGAAGCGACGTTGAAAAGCAGGCAAAAATGTCAGTCAACTAGCATGTGACAAGTGATCTCTTTTACCACGCCCACAACTAGAGGTGGGCGTTTCCATGCCCTGACTTGCGTGACCATTCGTTGAGTTTGTTGTTTTTGTGTTGACTTTTTGCATCTTAAATAAAAAAATTTTCTGTTTTTTGTTGCTACTGTGTGACACTAATGCATGCCAAAGGACACTTATGTGACTGCGCACATATACACACACACACACATATTCACATATATGAACACATGCCAGCTTTTTAATTTGCTTCTTGCTGCTATGCTTGTAGAATGCTTTAATTCATTAAATTGTGATAGTTTTTGTATTTTTTTTTAGCTTTCATGTTGCACAGTGTAATTAGAATGCAATTTTTTGCTGTCCACTTAGCAGCAGTGGAGATGGTGACCAAACAAGCGAGCAACATTAGCAAATATGTTAAAATACCAAATTTTTTTTTTTATGTATTTTTTTTTTATTAAATTTTATTTGTTTTTTTTTTCTTTTACTTCTCTGGCTATCTGCTACATTACAAGAAAATTAATTCATTTGGTATGCATTAAATTCTGTAACAAAAAAAAAAAAAAATTGGCCTAAATATATTACCTGCGCTTTTTGCCCTCCAACTTCATAAAAACAATTTTTATGAGGCACGAGCTGCGATTTGTTTTTATTCGAGACGCAGCTTTGAATGGAAAGGTGTGTTTTTTGGACTCAACACCACCATCACCTACAACATTATTCCACCAGCATCACCACCACTACCACCACCTTCATATTCACAAATAAAACGGAAGAAGTTTGCCCGCTTTGGCTGATGTCTACTTGTATTTGTTTGCCTTTAATGGCGGAAACATTACTTAATTCAATTTTTATTTTTCATTTTCTTTTTTTTTATTTCTTTTCTTCTTCATCTCTTTAGCCGCTGCTGCTTTAAGCTGCTTTGTGCGCAATTAATTACGTTTTAAATGCGTTCTTTTTCATTTCGGTAGCTTAACCTACCAAAGGCGGGGTGAAGAAGAAAGAAAGCGGTGTTGGTCGCTGTAATTAATTTTAACCTTTTTTAGCATTGCATTGAAATATCTGCTTGCAAAATGATAGAAAAGACAAAAACAAACAAAGAACAAAATGCATTCGCATTACCGGCTCTATTCTATAATTCTTGTAAATCGAGGCAGAGTGAGCCGAAAATAGTTTTCATTCTTTTCTTTTTAACTTTTTCGTTTTAAAAACTAAGATGCAAAAAACAATAAAAACTATGTGGAAAAAACTTAAAGTGAAAAATCTTTGAAAGAAATAAACGTTAGAATAACCTCCTTACACTTAAACATATTAAGCTGCCTCACGCTTCATAGAAAAAAAGTTGTGCGGCACAAATAGGAGAGTAATATCATTTCTTACAAAAACAAAACTTCTTCAGTGATTGTCAGTACGGTTTTAGAACAAGTCTTTCTACTGAAGAAGCGCTTCTCGATTTATGTTCTTCAATGTACAAAAGACTTAACAATAAAAGAAGCTGTGCTGGTCTCTTTGTTGATATCACCAAGGCATTTGATATGGTTAATCATAAAATCCTAATAAATAAACTGCATAACGCAGGCTTCCGGGGCTTTATTTTTGATTGGTTTAGTTCTTATTTAACAAGCAGAACGCAAATGGTTAAAGTTGGTAATGAATTTAGTAACGCCCGTAGTGTCAATCTAGGTGTTCCCCAAGGATCTGTCTTTGGCCCTGTACTATTTTTAATATACATTAATTCTTTATTTTCTCAAAATTTTAGAGGAAAAGTTACAGCTTTCGCAGATGATCTTGCAATAGGCTTTGGATCTGTTAATCCCTTAAATATGGTTGCAGATATCAATCACGATGTTCATATGCTAAGAATTTAGTTCGCGGAGCATAGACTTATTGTAAGCAGCAAGACAAAGATAATGTATTTTAGCATACATGGTGTGGTAAATCCAGACATTGATATTATATTTCATGGACACGACTGCTGTCGATTTAGCATACAAACGTGTACGTTACAAATCCCTACTACTTATAATAGCAACACACTATGCAGTGCAAATTGCCTTACTGTAGAGAAGGTGCTATGCTATAAATACCTTGGTGTGTCTGTTGATCATAATATGAACAGGTCTGAACACACTTCCTTGTTGAAAAAATACCTTCTTTCATCAGTTAGATGTTTCTATCGCTTAAAACAAATCTGCTCTTTTAACTTACTGCTCAAAATATATTATGGCTTATTTCATTTAAAACTTCAGTATAGGATAAGTTGTTGGGGAGGTGCCTATCAACAAAAAATTAGTCCATTGTTAACACTACAGAAAGCAGTACTAAGAAAAATTTGCAGTGCTAATCGATTCTCATCTTTAATTAACCTTTTTAGACGTTTAATGATTATACCGGTAAGACATTTATACTATTGTAAAGTCCTAAAAATATTCTTTAAAAGGAGTGGGTACATGCAAAGCCCAATATTTGGAAATTATAACCTTCGGAGGAATGCGGGCGTTGCTGTAACGATACCTACTTTTCGCACTACTCACCACCAAAATTTCTTTTCAATCTTGTCCTACAGATTGTTTAATAAACTCCCCGTTAACATACAATTGTTAAGAAATTTATATATATTTTTGAAAAATATTAAATTGTGGTTTCTAAATTTTGACCACACGGAAATTGAAGTTTTGTTGCGATCCGTTAGCTAAACTTTCTAAATTTTTAAAAATCCTTATTTTAATTTGTATTTGAACTTGAACTTTTATTTCTTTGAACTTAAATTTTTTCAATTTAAATTTTATTTCTTACATTTCGCTTACTTGAAGTTTGCACTTAATTAATTTTTGATTTGCAACTCACTTAGCACTCAAATTTGTAATGTGAATTTTCTAATTTTGATACTTTTCATTTTTGCACTTTGTTCTTGGTTTAATATATATATTCATTTATTGTACATTTTTATTTTAAATTGTATTAAATTAATTAATGATCACAAACAAGTATATTTAATTTCCACCCCATAACTAAATCAACACGTTAAACAAAATTTTGAATTTACATTTAACACTATCTTCTCTTATAAATACTATTCTTATAATTATATTGTATTATTTTAAATTATATTGATACCACTAATGTAAAATTTTGAAGAATAAGAATAAAGAACAATAAATAAATAATAAAAAATGCCCAAAATAATCCTTGGTTTATCTTACGATGATTCCCCAAATATTTCGACTCTAACGTTAGCCATCCGTGAGCTGCAATGGCTTTAAATAACCTCTTAAAATCGATTTTTTCGTTAAAAATATTGGCTAGTGTAATATTTGTAAAAAAATTAACTGTCAGAAATTATAGGCCGAAAACAGCTCTTCCGATGCATCATAAAATTGTAAATGTTTGCAATCAGATTAAAAATAAAGCTGTTTTCATGCATATTTTTGATTTTTTTTATTTCCATACAAAACTTTCCAAATTACAATAACTTCATTACTTTTATTTTTTTTTTTATTTCTAATAATATTTTTTGAGTAGGTGTTTAATTTCAAATTAATATTTTAGTTGTAAAATAAGTCAATTTAAGCAATTCTGACTAGGAATCAATACGAGCACTCAAAACCTTTCCAACGATATCTTGAAAGGGAGGATCGCTTTAAAAATAATTAAGGTTTTTGAATTTTAATTAAAACAAATGCATTAAAAACAGCATTATCTTTTATCTGAATGCAAAAATTTTAATTTTTTGATGCAGATTGGAAGAGCTTTTTTTGGGCTGTAATTTCTGACAGTTTATTTTTCACAACTATTGCACAAGCCAATATGGTAACAAAAGAACTCGATTTTTAGAGGTTATTTCAAACCATTCCAGCTCACGGATGGCTATCGCTAGAGTCAAAAGATTTGGAGAAAGATTATGACATAAACCAAGGATTATCTTGAGGAAATGTACCGAACAACTTTTTTCGTCAAGCGCCTTAATAAATATATCTTTTTATACTAAACACTTTTATATTTTACGAGCAACCCTCCGCGGCTTTGCCAGCGATAAGTAAATAATTTTATTTATACATATATGTTGTAGCAATGGGTAACACAAATAATAGCGATAAATGTTTTTAAAAAATTGCAAATATTTCTTGCTATTATAGAAAAACAATGGCTTATGTAAGAAAATTATATACTTTCAAGATTTTCTCTCTATATATATATATATCTCTCCCTCTCTCTCCATTAAATGGAAATACAAAATTAGAAATAAAAATTAATGCCATTTACCAAATTTTTATTAAATGATTTAAACGATGCATACAATTTAGGGAGGAGTTTTTTTCCAAACAAAATAACAATATTAGAAACCGTGTTATATATTAGTAAATTTTTTTCAATCTATTTATATGTGGTTGTACTGCTTTGCCTTTTAAATCTGATATAACATCTTATCTTTCCTGTTCACACCATTAACCGAGTCTTTTGTTGCTATTCCATCAAAATAATAGTATATAGAAAAAAAACTATACTATATTTTATTATACAGGGTCCGCCATCTAACGTTTTAGTTTTATCCTTCCGCTTCCTTCCATTAGTTTTATCCTTCCGCTAAACGAATATGGTTGTGTATACGCTTGAACAACGCTGGGAAATATTGCGACATAACTTTGAAAATCATGGTAATGTTCCAGAATGTGTGCGAAAATTTCGTACGGATTTTGGAAGAAGAGAAGCACCGTCAGCTCCGTATGTTCGTTATCTTGTGAAAAAAGTGAAAGAAACTGGCATCCTCATCGATAAACCAAAGCGTGAAAAGCCAAAAGCAGTGCGTACACCTGAGAATATTGCTGCTGTGGCAGAAAGTGTGCGTGAAGCGCCATCAACATCAATTCACCGTCGTTCTCAACAATTGAACATTTCAGAGACATCATTGAGACGAATTTTGCATAAAGACTGGCATAAAGACTGGCATAAAGATGTGAATGACGCCATACAAAGTCCAATTGGTTCAGGAGTTGAAGCCAACTGACCATCCAATGCGTTTTCGCTTCGCTAAGTGGGCCTGCGATCGACTTACAGAAGATGCCGATTTTGCCAAAAAAATCATCTTTTCAGGTGAAGCTCATTTTGATCTTGGCAGGTATATAAACAAGCAAAATTGTCGCATTTGGGGCACAGAAAACCCGCACGCAAACATTGAAAAGCCGCTGCACCCAAAACGAGTCACTGTTTGGTGCGGATTTTGGTTCAGAGAAAATGAGCAAGGAGTGGCCGTTACAGTCAATGGCGATCGTTATCGGGCCATGTTGAACAAATTTTTGTTCACAAAAATTGAAGAGGAGGATATTGGCAACATTTGGTTTCAACAGGACGGCGCTACGTGCCACACAGCCGAAGCTACACTCGATGTTTTGCGCCCTGTTTTTGAAGATCGCATTATCAGCCGCAGAGCTGATGTCGTTTGGCCACCTCGGAGCTGCGATTTGACACCGTTGGACTATTATTTGTGGGGTGCCCTCAAAGATAAGTGTAACGCCGACAAGCAGAGACAATTGACGCTTTAAAGGACAATATTCGTGAAGCCATTGGTGAAATACAGCTGCACATAATCGATAATGTGCTTAAAAATTGGACCGACGTGTAGGCTACTGCATGGCCAGCCGAGGCAACCATTTGAATAAAATTATTTTCTATACTATACTATACTATACTATACTATACTATACTATACTATACTATACTATACTATACTATACTATACTATACTATACTATACTATACTATACTATACTATACTATACTATACTATACTATACTATACTATACTATACTATACTATACTATACTATACTATACTATACTATACTATACTATACTATACTATACTATACTATACTATACTATACTATACTATACTATACTATACTATACTATACTATACTATACTATACTATACTATACTATACTATACTATACTATACTATACTATACTATACTATACTATACTATACTATACTATACTATACTATACTATACTATACTATACTATACTATACTATACTATACTATACTATACTATACTATACTATACTATACTATACTATACTATACTATACTATACTATACTATACTATACTATACTATACTATACTATACTATACTATACTATACTATACTATACTATACTATACTATACTATACTATACTATACTATACTATACTATACTATACTATACTATACTATACTATACTATACTATACTATACTATAAGCATTTATTGAAATAAGATATTTGCATCGTTCTCAAATAAGCATTTAATGAAAAATCAAAATGAATAAATCAATCACAAATGCTCAAAATGAAAATGAAATTAATTTTGGCCTTTTTATACATATACAGGGTATTGCAAGTGGCGGATACGCGGTTTTGCATGTGCAACGACGGTATAACTGATTTCAAAATTTAATGAGACTGATGATATACATTGAAATAATGTTTTATCCGACATCTTAAAACCTTATCTAGACGGCTTCGGTAGTACAATTTGTAGCGCTCTTGCCTAACATTCAAAGGCTCGCAGGAGATAGAAACCCATTCTATTTCAGTCTGGGTCCTAGGATTTTGATTATTTTTCTTGCTAATAAAGATAAATTTAAAGAAGGCTAAATTGATAGTATAGTAGTTGAATATGGAAATTTGGGAGGATTTTAATGAGCTTGAGTAGGCTAAGGAGAGACCATAGCTCTGGCCTATCATTAATGTAGAACACAACGAATATCAAAACATGAATGTAGATCCAACTCACACCTTAGTAACTCGTGGCTCTTAAATCATTGGGATCACAACGATCGGAAAACAGACTGATGGCAGGAAATTGTTCGCGTTGACTCGTATTCAAAAACTTCTCTATTTTTTCGAGTATATGGAAAAAAACTAAAAACATATAAAACCAAAACGTATAAAACCAAAACATATAAAACCAAATCATATAAAACCAAAACATATAAAACCAAAATATATAAAACTAAAATAATTGAAATGATTTTGTTTTTCTTTTTTGCTTAAATTTCGTTAAGCGTATTCGCATTTAAATAATTTTTTTATTATTTAAAAACGAAAGCTTAGTAAACCTTTTCTTTTCTCTGAATAAATCTTATAAAAAGGTAGATATTAGCCTTAGAGTCGGCTTAAAACTTGAGGTTCCAGTTTTTGAATCATTGTACACACAACACAATTGATTATAAAAAGCTCGATCAAAGTCCTTCAAGAGAAATTTTAAAAATTTTTTTATAACTTGGTTAATTTTAATATAATTTTTGAAGTTATTAAACTCCCTTCTTTTAATCATCCAGCTTTATGCCAATACAACCATTTTTTCTTTATGTAAAAAAGAATGCAATAAGTTCAACATTAAAAATTAAAATATTTTTGAAATAATTTTTGTAATTTTTACTAATAATTTTCGTTACTTTTGTGTTGATAAAAATGCCAAAATGAAATTTATTAATGAGATTATGGTCCATTGAAAATTAAATAACTCGTTTTTTAAAAAAAACAACATAAAGATTCGTTAAAAATTGACTGAGTTATGAAAGTAGCAAGCTCGAAAACTCGAAAGTTTTAAAGAAAACTCCAATGATATTTACACAGTTACACAGTTATAGCTATAGAAAAATGCAAAATTTTTTCCATTAAAAATTTAAAATATTCGGCAAATATTCGGCTATTTCGGGCCAAAGCCGAAGGCTAAAAAATCGGCGGAATATGCCGAGTACCGAAGCCGAATATTCGGGCGAACTAACAACTTTTTGGTATTGGTATTGGTATATGCACAGTAGTTCGCGGCATCATTGACGAATTTTTCGTGATGATTTCTTAAAGGAAGTTTCTGCATAAGCTGCTGGACTTAAGAAGAATTCATACAAAATATAATGCACAGTAGCGGTTGTCAGCGCTACTTCTATTACAAGAACTTTAAGATATTCATGATTTTTGGAATTCGCCGAATCGTTCAAAAGCTAAACTGTAGAGTTCGCAAACTATCGATGACACAATCGATAATTTTACACTATCGTTACTATCGACAGTTTTGGTCTGACTATCGATGGTTTTCGATAGTATTTCAATATTCATTGACACCACTGTTTAGGTGTCATTACCATTGCTGTCGAATTCGTTTGATTTTAACAATTTGGTATAATTTTTTTCTGTTTTGTAGAGTGAAAGCACAGGTGATGTTTCTTTTAAATGTATGAGCATTGTGTTGATTTGGAAGATGGGTGATAGTTAGTTAGTGGTTGAAAATATGGAGTAGTTTCGGTAAAGATTTGTTTTAAATTTGCACAGCTCAAAACTGACGGGAAACACGCTCGCAGTGAGACTATTCCACAACTTTACCGTACGACTTAAGAACGAATTATCACTACAACTTGAGGTTCTGTGTGGCATCAAGGCAATGGTAAAGGAATGGGCTTGGACTGGGTGAGGTCGAGCGTATAAAGTATTCGTACAAACAATCATAAAGCTAAAATAACACTCAAGCCCTTACTAAGAGCCGCGTTTGATCTTGTACTGTAGTCGAATGGCCCGATTGAACGAATTTGCATTTGGTATAATAACTAGTGTCCAACCGAATACTCGGTTTCGGTTTCGGTTACGGCCAGTTTCGGTCCTTTTTGTCAGTTTCGGCTAGTTTCGACTATTCGGCCATATTGAGGCCTCAATGTTTTGGTAAAAATTTTTTGCATCAGTCATTTAATTCAAATATATAAGTTTGATTTAATAAAAATATTTACAACGTATTGTACAAAACAAAAAGTATGAATTCGTCTATAATTTGTTTTATCATGTTAACGCAAAATATTTTGGTTAATTTTATGCGTTCGATACTATCATTTTCGATTTTATCATCACTATTGCAATTAATATTAAAGTTGTTTATAGGTACTGAAGCCAAAAATTGATAGCTAAATTTCCGAACGAATTCTGTGTGTGTGGAATAAAGGAAAAGAAAACAAAATATTACTATTTTTATAATACTAAATCATTAAAAAAAACAAAAAATACTTACTTTTGTAGTTCTATAAAAATGTACATTGTAGATGCATACTATTTTGAGTGTGTACGGAAGATATAAAGTATGCAATACTTTTGTAATAAGAAGTTGAATAAAAAATTGTCCCATTTATTATGATAGTAAACTTTAACTAATTATTATAAACTTCAATATTCAAATAATACTTTTTTTAATGTGTATGAAAGTACTTTTATTTAATTTTAGTAAAAATAAAATTATTTGTAAAAACTTAAATTTTCATATTAATAACCAATTTCGGTTTCGGTCGAATATTATAAAATGGCCGAACATTCGGTTTCGGTTTCGGCCAAAATTCCGGTTTCGGCCGGACACTAATTTGCTTTTAAAGTGCTAATTGCTAATTTTTTAAAGTGCTTTTGACAAAGAGTAGCGCTATTGTGAATTTCGTTTATTTGGTTTGTTCATGGTAGTATATTTCTATCAGCTGATCGTAATACTTGCATTTTGAACAATTATTGCTCTTACTGAGCATCGAAAGCGAAATTCTATTCGACTAAAAATTCGATGAACAACGAAAATTTCGATAGGGTTGCACTGCTCATAATAAGAATTTACCTTTCGATACTCGTTGTCCGACCACCTTCAACCTAAATATCACCTCAACAAAAGTACTTTTGAACATATTAAAATACCAACAGATTTTATTTGAAAAAAAATTTTCATTCAAACAATTAGAAATCATCAAACCACATTAATGAATTGCAAAAACTCTGAAGTGTTTGCCAAACAAAATAATACAATGAAAATGTGTCACTTATTATTTTATTTGCTCAATAATTGCTTTATTTCGTGGTTTGTTAAGTAAATGCAATAAAAACTATGTTGCTCTCTTTTCATCCCAACGCACGGCTGTTGTTGTAGCTACAAAGAAACATGCAACAACAACGAAACCAAAGCTGCAAGCAGTGATGGCATCAAAGTCAATCAACAAACGAACTACTTGCAAGAAAATGATTTATTTTTTATTAAAATGTAAATTTTACGACAAAACCATTGATCGTAGGTGCATGCCACCGTAAACTTTTTTATTGAAAATGAGAAGATCTTTCATAAGCTTATAAATCATTGTCAGATATAATTTACTGTTTAGAAAGGAAATGGGATAAAGCGCCAAATTTGACCAAAAAATAATATTAAAGCAGGTTTCTCAGTCAATAACTTGTTTGCTATCAAATATATCAAAATTTTGAGTAAACATGAACCATCTATAATCAATTATAATTGAAATAGTAAAAATTTCATATAAACTCGTTCAGCGGTTCTTTAGTTTAGCGGCAGCCATAAAAATGCTCAATTTTTAAAAGTTTCTTTTTTATACAATGGTATTGATTATATAAATAAATTCACTTAACAAATTATAGCTAAAAATTTGTATGAGAGTAACCACGCCCTTTGGTTTAAATGAATTTTTTTAAGGATAAGCCATTTACTAGCAATATCATAAAAATTTTATTGTTTTATTATCTGAATACAGCAACATTTTATTGTTTTATTATCTGAATTTCTAGAGATAAGTAGAGCAACGCATTTTAGTCTTTATTTAAAAAATTTGGATATTCGCAGTATTTGTTTACTTCCTTAAAATAAATAAAAATACTTGTCACGACAATTCTATTCTCTGAATAATAAATTTCTTAAAGAAAACGATATTCGTTGATAATATTGAGTTATAGAAAATCAACCTTTTCCATCTCTACACCAACATTCTTTGATTCTAAAACAATATTGAGCACTTTACTTTAATTTTTTGATCGACTTTCCACTCGTTTTGGTAATTTTTATAAGAATTCTGAACTATGATGTAATTAGTTCAAATATTTTTTGATCTAACATTGAATTTATTTTTGGTCAATTTCATATTCAAAACAGTGAACATGTTAAATTATATTCTTGACTGCGGACCGACTTTCTTTTATTATATTAAACTTTTTTTTTATAGAAGGCATCTCATACGAGTGGATGAACTTCACTTTTAATGAAAACATCCAAAATGATTAAATATTCATATTTCTGCAATTAAAGTTTGTTAAACTTTGTATGATCTTTCAGGCAGAAAAAAGGGGCCATCGTTCATTTGTACTACAATTATTAATTGTCCTTCTTTTAATATTGCAAAAAAAAAATACCAAATTTCATGGTTTTACTAACTTGCAATGAGATATTATGAATAAGAGAATATGAAATGAAAATTAAAGACATTAAACTCAAGTACGAGTTCATTTTCAGCTTTCTGTACACGTATCCTTGTGGAATTCATCTTTCTCGCAATTTATAGCTGATGGCTAGCAAATAGCTAACCAATTGCAATTCAGTAAATCAATAGAACAATTACATTGAACAATACTGTTATTCATATTGCAAGCTAAACAACTAATTCACAGACCTTGCGGTTCAATCTACTAGAAAATACTCACCTAAAAATGTACACAGTTTAAGTTGCTGCCTTCATATTCCCTGAAGAATACACCAAGGCGAGTTTATCTTGCAAATGCGCGCAAGAATTCAATCAATTTTTCATAGAGATATTTTAGTGGGGTGGGGGTTAACCTCATCTCCTTTGAACTTTACAAGGAACTTTAATTCATGATTCCTTTACGTTGCTGTGTAGCGAGCGATGAGCAACCTGATTCTCAACGTTTGACTTCCCTCAACAACAACAACCACTTCTCGAACTGTCAGACACTAAAGTAGTATGTCAATTTATCGCGCATCGTCCAGGACGCTTTTATGTGGCTTCAGGGATTTTCACTCCCTTGTCTGATAACATTCTGTGCGCTACCAGCTAAAAACGTACAATTTTCAGCGTATCTTTTTGTTGTCGCTTGCGACGCACAGTGTTTGAAAACTGAACATAAATACGAAAATGCAATAAAGTTTTTATTTTTACGTAGTTTAAAAAGTGTCATATTAGCATGATAACTAAATACTACAAAGAAGATTTCACAGATATTTAATGAAGACTTCTGTACATTTGACAAAATAGTATAAATTTTTGTTACAGGAGCTATAACAGACAAACGAGTAAAAGTATTGCACTGTGGCCTTTATAATCTTGTTAAAAGAAAAATTTGGCAAATATTTTTGCATACTTTTAAATTGTTCTTAAATTTTTTGTTTTGAAATAATGACTTAGGCAAGCAAATTCGACAGAAAAGCCGAACATTTTTTTTATTCAACACACATACGATTATTAAATTTTTGACGCTATAATTTTGAGATGATTCAGTATAAAGAAATATATAGCGTTTTAATTTTGTGCATTATACGGGAGGTAGGCGAGGTTGTGTTCAGATTTTACAAAAATTTTTGATTTTTATCTAAAATAGGCATTTTCAACCCATATACCAAATTTTATGAGTCTACAACGAATTATGCTATTTTTTGATCATTTTTTATATGACACTCAACCACTGTGTGACGTGCATTCGTGACTGAGATTTTAGGAGTCGCTACGAGATTACAAAACATTCACAAAGTTCAGATTTGCAATATTTTTTATTGTTGTTATATTGCTGTCTTGAAGCGGTAAGCTTAGTAGCGAAAGCTCTGAAGTCATCGGTTGTTCAGAGGGCAATAATTTATTAGCCCAATGAATTAACTGTCAAAGTGTGACAAGCAAGCGCGCATATACAAACAGGTGCGTCCGACAGGGAGATGGTGGGATGGTGAGATAGGGGATGAGAATAAAGGACAGAGGGAGAGAGAAAAAATGAGATGGGTGGCGGGAATCGAGCATCTATCGCCAGCTTGTTTGCTGTGTCGTCGTGATTTGCAAAACAAGCCTGAAGTCAAACTTTTTGACAAATGTTGCAAATAAGCAACAAGTTTAACAGCAACAACAATATATAGAGATGAACAAGTTGTTGTCATCGCTTTTTATAAGTAAATATAAAAAAGTAAGACCTAAAACACATATTCACACTCGCATTACTGAAAGATACATTTGCGTATTTCGTAGCAACATTTGTCTTTTTCATAGATTCATTTGAGTCTGTACTTTCAACGCAACTTTTTTGCAATACTTTGTTTATGTTTTTTTTTGTTTTGGTTTGTATTTAAAAATTTTGCAATTTTTTTGCTTGCTTTTTACTTTATTTGTTTTATTTCGGATTTCTGCTTCTTTTTTTCATACATAAACAAAAAAAATATGCAGGGGGAAAAAACAATAGCAGAACTATCCGAAGCGGCATAGCAAAAGTGCTGACGTAATTTTTGTCAAAATAGATATTATTCGTTTATTGTTTATTCTATTGCCTAGTTTATTCGGCTTTTTTGCTCTTTACTTAAATGTATGTAGATTTTTTTTCTAAAATAAACTTTTAAGAAAGGCAGTAAGATTTTTTGTTGATCATGATTGTTTGCACAAACAAGAACAATGTCTTTGAAAGCTCTATAAACGGGCATGATTTTCAAGTTTTTTTATGTGGATACTTTTTAGGCGATGCTTTAGGTTTATGTACATAGCAACATAATAAAGATTCTAAATTATATATATAGATTCTATATTATAATATTACGAATTTATTTTTTATTTAGTAAATTTATTATAAATTTTATTAAAATTTTTTTTTTAAATAGTTCCTAGAAGTGGCGTCTTGGCGTAGTGGTTAGAGTGCATAGCCCGTAAGCTAATGAACCGTGGTAGTCCGGGTTCAATTCCCATCTACGACAGAATGTTTTTTCAATTGAACTAATATTTTTAATCGGCAATCTCCTCTTTGCAGACAAAAACAAACCTCAGAGAATAAAAGGTTCCAATTCAAGCTTTTTGAAAGACTTAGTGGAGTTTCTTATGGAACTCTACCAAAAAAATCAGTTCCTTTTTTAATTTTTTGATAGCTTATGATGTGTAGAACATGTTCCTAAAACAGTTTGGCCAATAATGATTGCATGAAAAAGTTGTCGCATACGAAAGGAACCCATATTTTCATAAATGAACTCGAAGAAATCGTTAACCAAATCTTAATACGTGTTACTTACTCAAACTAGTCTCTACGATATCTCAAGAACTACTCTGTGTATAAAATGTATAAAAATCTCGTGTCACAATGTTAGTTACCATACTCCTCCGAAACGGCTTGACCGATTTTTATGAAATTTTATATGCATATTTAATAGGTCTGAGAATCAGCTACTATCTATTTTTCATACCCCTAAGTGATAAGGATTGTCCACCCCTTACATTTTTTTTATATTTTTTGACATTTTTCTTTATATTTTTATAATGTAGCATTAAAAATACATACAACCCTAAATTTGCACCCTTCTACACCAGCCTCTATTTTTTAATAGTCATTTTAGCAATTTAATCTTTTTCATCCCGATTGATAACTGATCAATTATCACTTGGTAAGTTATCCCCGCCAGGCGTCTACCGGTGTTACTTCTCGCCCAGTAAACAGCACGGAGTAGAAATGAAACCGAAGCCGGTCTCCTGTTTCTCTCACACAATAAGCCTTCACGCCTACTTTTAAGAAAAGATAAAAAGACTTCGAAACTACTGGCCCGATTGAGCTCAAATTTTGGCAGTGAATTTGTTTTGAGTTTGAGATGCTTTAAGAAATAACTGCTACACCCCTTTTTACGCCCACAAATGTATACAAAATTTGCGATGTCAAATTGCTTTGGAGTTATGGGTCGAACTGCCTCGAAATTCGGTATTCAACCACAATTTTTACATGTCGTTTCACTGATGACATTTTAAGGGAATAAAAAACAAGGGGGAGTGGCACTTTCGATAAAAACAAAGCTTGCGCTACCAAATAGTTTTTGAGCTACAGGTCACACAGCATCGAAATTCAGTGTGCGATATTAATTTATACATGCAGTGTCATTAATAACATCTTATGGGCGTTGGAAAAGGGGTCGTTTCACCTTCCATACAACTCAAATTTGTGCTATTGAATAGCTTTGAAGTTAGAGGTCGCACAGCATCGAAATTCAGTATTCGACCTATATTTACACATGCAGTTTAATTGGTAAGATTTTATGGCCGTTAGACAAGGGGAAGTGGCACCTAACATACAACTCAAGTTTTCGATATCGAATAGCTATGGAGTTATAAGTCGCACAGCTATGAAATTCAGTCTTCGATCGCAATCTACAAATGCAATTTTACTGATAGTATTTTATGGCGTTGGACAAGCGGGCGTGGCACCTCCCATGCAACCCAAATTTGCGATATTGAATAGATTTGTAGTTATGGGTCACACACCGTAAGAATTCAGTATCCGACCTTATTTTATCAATGCAGTTCCATTAACAACATTTTAGGGCGCAGGAATACTGGAAGTGGCATCTCCTAAATAACCCAGAGTTGTGCTATCGAATAGCTTTGGAATTATAGGCCGTACAGCGACGTCAACGTACACATTCAGTTTCACTGATTTCATTTCATGAGCATTTTTAAAGAGACGTGGTACCTCACATTTAACCCAAATTAGCGATATCGAATAGCTTTTAAGTTATAGGTCGCACAGCGTATGAATTCAGTATTCGACCTTAATTTGTACATGCAGTTTCATTAATGACTTTTTATAGGCGTAGGACAAGGGGGAGTGGCACCTTCCATACAGCCCAGATTTGTGCTATCAATTGCTTTGGAATTGTAGTTCGCACAGGGTCAAAATTCAGTATTTGATCCAAATTTACACATGCACTTTCATTGGTAGCATTTTTTGGGCGTTGGACAAGGAAGAGTGGCTCCTCCCATACAACTCAAAATTGCGATATCGAATAAGTATTGAGTAATTTGTCGCATAGCCTCGGAATTCAGTATTTGACCAATATGCGGGTGTAGGACAAGGGGGAATAGCACCTCCCATATAACCTAAATATTCGATATCAAATAGCTTTGAAGTTATACAATCTATGCATGCAGTTTTACTGAATACATTTCGTTGGCGTTGGACAAGGAGCGTAGCACCTCCAATACAACATAAATTTGCGATATCGAATAGCTTTGGAGTTATAGGTCGCACAGCGTCGGAATTCAGTATTCGACCGAGACTTACACATGCAGTTTTATTGATTTTATTTTATGAGAGTTGTAAAATGGGCAAGGCACCACCCATACAACCACAATTTTCGATTTTGAATAGCTTTGGAGTTATAGATCGATCAGTTTTAGAATTCAGTATTCTACAATGTACACATGCAGTTTCATTGATTACATTTGAACGGCTCTGAAAAAGGAGACGTTACACCTCCCATTTAACCCGAATTTGTGCTATCGAACTTTGAAGTTATAGGTCGCACAGCGTCGGAATTTAGTATTCGGACTAAATTTACAAATGCAGTTTCATTGGTATCATTTCATGGGCGTTGCACAAGGGGGCGTTACAACCGAAATTTGTGCTATAGAGCAGCTTTAGATTTATAGGTCGTACATCATCGGAATTCAATATTCGACCTCAATTTACACATTGAAGGGAGCGTGGCAGCAACGCGCCGAGTTTCAGCTAGTAATTTTTAAAAGTTTTTGTTTTTTTTTTTATCAGACGAGCAACCCTTCGCGGCTTTGTTCGCGATACGTACACAAATTTTTTTTTTTATATATTGCTCATTTCGTGCAAGACCGTCATAACTCAAAATTTGGGTTTTTTGAGTTAAATATACAGAAATATGCACTGTTATCATATCTTCAATTAGAGTGAATTGCAAACTAATTTGCTGTTAATTGATGGTGCAACAGATACTTGTGTCGTTTTGACTTTTAGCAATTTCTTCACTTTTTGTACCAATAACGTTTCATTTCTATTTGTATCAAAATTTATTTTAAATTTCTGCATAGTTTTTCAACAATATTACCTTGTGATTACATCGCTTTTCAACAACACTCTCAACCTGATCCTCTCCGATTTGGTTTAAGCTTTGTTATTTAAGCTACAATTTAGAAATCAATTTGTAATTTTTATTTTTTTTCGAGTGGTTACTGAGTTACGGGTACTCAAAAATTTTAAAAATTCTTTTTTTTTTTCTTGAGGACTGATTTTCATTTGATCATAACTTTAAGTTTGAGATAGAGCAACGATTTTAGATTCATATTAAAGATGTTTTCAAAAGGCTTATTTTTTTATAATAAAACTTTAAAATTTCTCAAATATTTACGTTATTTTTTTTTTTTGCATAAATGTTTACATGTTTATTTCGATGAAAGTCAATTTTAAAAATTTTGAAAAAATTTAAATTAATCAATGATAGTTTATCTCTAAAAACTACAGCCTGGAACGACAATGGAAACACTGTTAAAATAATTTTCATAGTAAACTTAGCTTAAAATTTATGCTCAACACAGCAGCTTACGAGAAAGCAATAAGAACCGAACACACTAAAGAAGACCATATCGTCATATGACATCAAAAAAGGCGTAAGTAATCAAAAAATCAAAATCGACTTTTTGATCGATTATGATGCACAGCATCAAAATACATGTTCCTGCAAAATTTTACACTCCCACAACTAAAAACGACGTTTTTATTAACAAAATTCTAAAAGCCCTAAGTGCAAGCATAAAAAATGCATGACCCAAAAAGGTAACTTACGCCTTTTGAAAAAAAAAAATTGGATTTATAAACAGTTAGCTTTTCTTTTAATGTATTTCTAATTTATGAGCTTTCTTGAAGCAAGCAGTTTATCAAAGTAAATTAAAAAAAATCTCGATTAAAGTGCATTTATTAAAAATAGATTGTAAAACTAATTTAAATAAGTCAGTGAATAAAAAAAGTTAATAAAATACGTTTATATTGCTATGATCGAATGACTGGCAAAATTTATACAGTAAATTAAAAAAATCTCGATTAAAGTGCATTTATTAAAAATGGATTGTAAAACTAATTTAAATAAGTCAGTGAATAAAAAAAAGTTAATAAAATACGCTTAAATTGCAATGATCGAATGACTGGCAAAATTTATACAAGCGTTAATAAAGGGTTAAGATGTCAATCTAAATTTTGTGAAAAAAGCTCATTGCAATATTGCTCACACTTTGCTGAAAATATACGCCAAGAAATATTTAATCGATTTTAGAACATGACGTGGGGCGAAAAAAGAGTGTATGTAACAAGTCAAGTAGAAAGCAAAGTTTGAGAAAGCACAAAATCGTAAAATGTTTTTAAGGCGATCGGTGTCTTATGGTTATTATTTGAAAGTTAGTCCAAGTTTGCCAGCAAATGTTTTAGTCAACTCTGGGAAAAAGTGAAAAATGATAAGAAATTGTGTAAATACAAACATATTAAGCAACGCAGAGTCGGATAAAGTACTGCCAAAAAGAAAAACATCGATTTATGCTAAAAAAAACGAGAGGCGTCTTAACTTTTTTATAAATTGGTTAAACGATATTCCGAAACTTGAATTCCTTTACTAAAGACAATACACCAACAAACTTTATTTTCAAACAGATTTTAAATCATGCAGCCAAATTTATAAATTATATTGTGAAAAATGTGTTAAATATAATGATGATGAAATATCGGCAGTATCGTATCCAAACTTTATGCTTACAATAAATAAAAAATAAGTCCTTATTTTAACCAAGGAATGATATGGGTGATACCTGTATATCATACGAAGCAAAAAGCATAACTAAGGATCAATATAACAGTCATAGATATGAAATTGATGATATGAGATAAGAAAAGTCAAACGATATCCAAAATTACAAGTCTGAATTATATTGGGGGTTGGAATTAGTTTTAGAGGTTTTCTAAGAGATGGCGTAACTATCAATAGATCGCATCGGGCACTCCTGTGACTATATTCATTTCAAAGCACATTGTCTAAGCTTCATTTTTCAGTATGTGTCATTCCACTGAAGTGTAAACAACATATATTTTTTTTCTCTGTGAACATGTCGACTTTCGTTCCAACAAAACGCAATTTGCGGGAAGGTTTACTTTTGTGCTTCCATTTGAAGAAAAAAGCGGTTGAAGCACAACGCACGCTTACTGAGGCTTACGGGGACTATGCTCCATCGATTTCTACTTGTGAGTACTGGTTCCGTCGGTTTAAAAGTGGTGATTTTGATACGGAAGACAAAGAGCGTCTGGGCCAGCCGAAAAAGTTTGAAGATGAGGAATTGGAGGCTTTGCTCGATGAAGACCCGTGTCAAACCCTTCAAGAATTGTCAGAATTATTGGGAGTCGACTTATCAACGGTCGGCAAACGCTTGAAGGCCATGGGAATGATTCAAAAGCAAGGAAATTGGGTGCCGTACCAGTTGAAGCCGAGAGACGTTGAACGGCGATTTTGCATGTGCGAACAACTGCTTCAACGGCATAAAAGGAAGAGTTTTTGCATCGTATTGTCACTGACGATGAAAAGTGGATACATTACGATAATCCTAAGCGAAAAAAATCGTGGGGACCACCCGGCCATGCATCAACATCGAGGGCCAAGCCGAATATTCATGGCACCAAGCTTATGCTGTGTATTTGGTGGGATCAGAAGGGTGTCGTGTACTATGAGCTGCTAAAACCTAACGAAACCATCACTGAGGAACGCTACCAACAACAATTGATGCAATTGAGCCGAGCATTAAAGGTTAAACGGCCGGAATATGCCAAAAGACACGACAAAGTGGTTTTTCAACATGACAACGCACGGCCACATGTTGCAAGAACCGTCAAGGAAACGTTGGAGGCGCTGAATTGGGATGTGCTACCCCACCCGCCTTATAGCCCAGACATAGCCCCTTCCGACTACCACCTATTCAGATCGATGACGCATGGCTTGGCTGAGCAGCGCTTCACTTCTTACGAGGATACCAAAAAATGGGTCGATTCGTGGATTGCCTCAAAAGACGAATCGTTCTTCCGGCGCGGAATCCATATGCTGCCAGAAAGATGGGAAAATGTTGTAGCTAACGATGGACAATACTTTGAATAATATACATTGTACCGTTGTTTCTAAATAAATGCTCAAAAACCGAAAAAAAACCTTTAAAATTAATTCCAACCCCCAATATTTAAAAGATTGTATACTTCAGTCACCAAATGTTCACTATATTATAATAGGGATATTCACGGGGTTGTTGCAAATTGCAAGAGCGTGAAAATGCAAGATATTTTGCGCACTAACGCGTGAACATCAATATTGCAACTTAATTATGCAGTAAAAACTATATGTATAAATATATAATAAACATTAAATATATTGCCACCTCATTTAAAATCACAACCAGTTTTTAGAATCAACGTACAAACTCAAGCTTTTTAAAGTTTTACCCTGGTGGCAACTTTGTTTGAGAACAACCAAAACATAAATCAGCTGTTTAGTATCACTGCTTGTGCGTTCTCGCATTAGGATTGGGCAGTGCATAATTCAAGGAGAGTTGCAAAATTGCTTCTGATGTGTTTGTTGTTGGAGTGATGCGAAAGTTCGCAATCTTGCATTTTCGCATCGTCGCAACTGTGTTTCGCATCAATCCGTGAATACCTCTAATATATTCTGATGGCTGCTTTTATCAAAACCGCAATGTCATATTGTCAAATGCATTGGAAAAACCATAGCAATAGAGCAAAAATATTTAATAATTGGACACACCCAAATGGAATGCGATTCAACACATTCGCTTATCTAAAGAAGAATTATTAATAAAAAAATTAATTTTCCTTCTGAATTCGTTCAGTATGCTAAGGATTCCCGAAAGTATCTATTTCCACTCAGCACCCATCACCTTACTCATCTGTTTTTCCCGAATTATGATTATCTTCCTAAGCTTTACTCTGCCATTCGACCTAGTAAAATTGTTATAATAAATATATATGACCTGTCAATACAATCCAAACTATTGTACAGGAAAAAAGGCTGCAGATCCCACTGTCAACAAAATTTAAGCATTAGGCTATGATCCATCTGTAAATATTTATTTTAAAACAAACATCAAAGAGGAATATCGAATTCTTCCACGGCAAAGTGCAAAAAATAGTCATGACAACGAACCTGCTCAATTACATACTCACAGATTAAAAATTTCTAAAAAAAGTAGAAACATCTTAATGATATCAAGTCCTTCATACCAGAAGACTGCCATGCTTTTTCTGCTAATTTGCCCTATGAAAATTAGCAATAAAATAATTGTAATATTTTATCTTTTTATGATATGAATTTCTTTTTTTTAACATGCTTTTCTTTTTTTTTTGTGAATTACTTTCTATGTTCTATTAGTTATAAATACTTAAAAATAATAAAAAAAATATATGTAAATAAAAATAAATGTTATTTAAAATCTATTCAATGAAGCAAATAAGAACACATTTCTTGAACATTACCGAACAATTTTTTGATTTGACTTACGCCCTTTAAGGTTTCAGAAAAAACTAATTCCCAAAGGCGTAAGTTTCAAAGCACTGAAAGTAATAGAAAGCTCTGAAATTTCTCTACATATACTTACTCTATAGTAAAAAAGCAGCTTAAACCGAAAAAATGTTGAAAAAATTTCGTTTGCTTCTCCTGGAAACTTTATTAAATGTAACTTACGGCTTTTTTTATTTCATATGACGATATGTGTGTGTACAGTGCACTGTGTGTGCACAGTGTGACATCGGTGCTTCGGTCTAAGCTAAGCGGAGTTGATAAGTCAATAACGACTTATTATACCACAAACCATTTTTTAAATAAAAATCCAAGCAAGTAACCTAATATTTTTTGTAGTAAGAAAGTACCAACTCAAAACATGACATCACTCTAGCTCAAAAGGATGCTATCATATTGTAGCAAAATCGTTACAACTCAAAGTGAAACATTTTTTTAAAATTAGTTTTGCAGTAATAATGTCACAACTCTTGGCACAACACAAGGCACTTGCAAAAAAATTGCTTAAAAATTCACTTTTGACTTAGAATTAAAAAATTTTGATATTTTTGATAGAAAATATGATGGACTACATAAATTCTTAACAATAGTCTTCCCTTACAACTAACGGACGTGATAGCATTTAAAAATTTCATAAGGCTCTCCTGAAAAATACTAATACCTTGAGTTGTGACAGTCTTGCACGAAATGAGCAATATGTTGTAGCAATGGTTAACACAAATAACAACGATAAATGTTGAAAAAAATTGAAAATATTTCTGGCTGATATAGAAAAACAATATAAGAAAATTCTATACTTTCAAGACTCTCTCTCTCTATATATATATATATTTATTTCTCCCTCTCTCTTTTACATGGAAATAAAAAAGTTGATATAAAAGTTAATGCCGTTTACCAAATTTTTATTAAACGATTTAAATAATGCATAAATTTTAGGTAGGATTTTTTCCAAGCAAAATAATAACACTAGAAAGCGTGTTATATATTAGTAAATTTTTTTTAAAAATTTTTCTTGTACTGCTTTGCCTTTTAAGACTGATATAACATCTTATCTTTCCTGTTCACACCATTAACCGAGTCTTTTGTTGCCATTTCATCAAAAGAATAGTGAAAAGGTATAAAATCCAAATACAATACTAAACTATACTATACTATGTTAAGTATATGAAAAAATTATGATAAAAAGCATTAACATTAATGTTATTATTTAGGAAATGTTAAAAGAAATGCAATTCTAGAGTAAATATTATATAACTGATTTCAAAATTTAATTTGAATATACCTTACATACAATATACATATACATTGAAATAATGTTTGATCCGACAACGTAAAACCTTATTTAGACGGCCTCGGTAGTGCAATTTTTACCGATCATAAAAATTTGAGAGATTTTATAATGTTACCTTCACAAGTCATTTTGACTTTATTATTTCTGAAGCATATGCTTTGATAGAATTTGTTCGCAGAAATAGTTCTGCCTGACCCATATACGTATAAAATGCTACACTCTTCTTTTGTTAGATCTAAATTAGAATATGCCTCATTAATTTGGAATCCTTACTATGCAGCGCAAATAAATCGCCTCTTTTCTAAACAAAAAGCTTTAACTCGCTATGCTCTACGTGTTTTAAATTTTAGTGATCCTTTTCCTCCATATTATGTTCGTTGCTAACTTATTAACCTAGAAACTTAGCAAAGCAAAAGAACAATGATATCGCATCTGTTTATTTTCGACAAAATAACTGGTGCAATTGACTGTCCACGCGTTTTAGCGATGATATATTTTAATATTCCGGTTAGAAGCCTCAGATCTTGTGATTTTGTGATAATGTTGGATTGTTAAAAATGGCTTTGCGAATAATCACCCAAAAGAACGGAAATGAACAAGCACCCAAAAAAAACGGCTAAAATTTTTGGGCGATTGTTTATTCTGGGTTTGGGCGATTGTTCGTTTTTTTTTTTGGGCGATTGTTCACAATGAACAAACGCTCAAATTCCGAAGAATGAATGATCGCCCAAGAATATTTTTTGGGTGATTGTTCATCGCAGTTTTGGGCGATTGCACACTATGAACAAATGCCCAAATTTTTTGGGCGAATATTCATTTCATGATTTCGGCGGAAGTTTGCAGTTTTGGGCGATTGTTCATCACGTTTTTGGGCAACAAACGCCAAAATTTTTTGGGAGATTATTCATTTCACAATTTGGGCGTTTGTAACTTGGGCGATTATTCAGACAGCCGTATTTGTCTGTGCGAATATTTGCCCAAATTACAATCGCCCAAATTGTAAAATGAATCGCCCAAAAACAAAAACGCTAAAATTTTTGGGCGATTGTTCTTTTTGAGTTCATAATGAATGTTTGTCCAAATTTTGAAGACTGAATAATTGCCCACACATATCTTTTTTGTGCGATTCTTTATTTGATTATGTCTTATTCGGGATGGACATTATGGCCGTAAAATGGTTTGCTTTTGTACGGAATTTTAAAAACTACATTCCGTACAAAGAAAAATTTTTTTGGATAATTGATTGTTCATTTAAGGATTGGGCGATTGCATCTTTTGGGAATATTAGCATAGACTAATACAATCGACCAAACCCAAAGTGAACAATAACCCAAAAAAATTTGGGCGATTGCAGCTTGGGCGAATATTCGCACGGACTAATACGGCTGTTTTCTATATGACCTTATTCTATATTGTTATGTTAATTTTCTATGATTTAAATACAAATTCTAAATATTTGATAGCTTAAATCATTATTGATTTTAAATGCAAATTCTTATTGCTTGATAGTTTAAAATCGTTTATTGAGCTTTTTAGGTCAGGTTAGAACAATTAATTGCTCTAATGAATTTTTTTCAAAAAAACAACAACAACATTTTCCATTTGAAAAACATCACTAGTTGATTTTATTGCAATTTCGGCCCTGCTACAGGCTTCATCAGAAATCTTTGTGATGCCACCACATGGGATCGAACCTGGGCGTGGAACGCCGTGCCAGCGCATTAGCGCACTACACCACAGCGATGAGATTTCAGTGTCAATTTCTCAGTTTTTCTCCCTTTCATACTTCTTTCGTTGCTGCTCTTTTTCGTTTACTATGGAGTCCAATTACACAGTGAAACACAGATTTTCGGGGGTGAACCAAACCAATCTCAAACGATAGTATTTGACATCAATAACAAAAGCCCAAGTCCCTTTTTGCTCTACTACGTCACAAATATTTGTACAGTGGTTTTAAATTTGACTTTTTTGGTCAAAAATGGAATTAATAAGAAAAATTATATGTTAAACTTAATTCAGGGTGGTTCTTGTCTTCGTAAACCTAATCTAAAATTTTCCGGGTAATATTTTTTCAGAACTCTTAAACCCTCTAGCTCCTTCCAGAATGGGTTTGACCCTTTTTTGGAAAACACCCTATATAACAACTTTGGAGGGAGGTCAAAGCTTTAAACCTTCCAAAAAAATATTCTCCTGAAAATTTCACTAGGGGTCACGCAGGACAAGCAACCTCTACGAGTTAAAAGTTACACATAAAATACTAACCGAAAAGATAATACATTTATTTTCATGTTAGGTAATTTTAATCTTTTTTTTTTAATAGCAATGGAACTTGAGCGCTGGGAATACTTCGATATTCGAATTTCGACATATTCACACACAATTCACACACAGAATTTACGCATACATAACAGTTCATGCGATCGTGTTCAATTGGGTCATTCCAAACCATAGGAATACCGAACGGCATCTATCTGCGTTTGTGATGTAACTATTCCAACAATTAATTTCAGTATCTCTTGCAAACTGTTTGTGGCACCCATAGGACATCAGATATAAATTTTTGATCATACTATTTTTCATACGCTATAATCAGTTCCTGACTGGAATGACTTTGACTGCTTCAGGATGGTGTAAATTGATCGCAGATATATCAAAATTTCTTTAAGTTTCCGCAGAACTCCATTGAAAATTAAATTTTTCGAAAAAATTTTATACTATACTATATAAAATAGACCACGAGACTTTCACTTTCACAATATTAATTAAATTACTCAATTCCCACTTTATTGAATTTTTAAGCTAAGCCACCTTAATACAACGAACGTAATTTGTTACCATAACTTTTAAAGTATTACGAATGTAATTGTTGCTTTATACTGTTACGCCGGACCGTTATAATATTACAAATTTATTACTAAATGAAGATATTAACATCGTACGATTCAATAGTTGCTTAAAATATCTATTATCTTACATATCATAAGATATGTATTATCTTTTCGGTCAGTTTTTTATGTGAGACCTTGTCATGGGTGACCCCTAGTGAAATTTTCTGGAGAATATTTTTTGAAAGGTTTTAACCTTTGACCTCACTCCAAAGTTAACTTATACCGTGTTTTCTAATAAAAAGGTTCAAATTGACCCATACTGAAAGGAGCTAGGGGTTAAAGTGCTCCGAAAAAATATTCCCCGCAAAATTTTAATTTGGGCTTCCTAAGACAAGAACCACCCTGAATTAAGTTTAACATATAATTTTTCATATTCTTTAATTCCATTTTTGACCAAAAAAGTATAATTTAAAACCACTGTAAAAATATTTGTGATGTAGTGGAGCAAAAAAGGGCTTTGGCTTTTGTTATTGATGTCAAATACTATCGTTTGAGATTGGTTTGGTTCACCACCGAGACAATGACCCTCATATTGTGTCATAGTGTTATTTGTTGGAATTCGCCACAAACAAAGCATAGTTACTGATCTATGATTTAAATACCAATTCTCAGTATTCTAAGTTTTAATTTTATAGTTATGGTTGACTTTTCTGTGGAATGCCCCAGACATTTTTTAATATGCTGTTATAATTCATGTGTTTTCTGTTTCTTTTCTAACTTGATTTTTAATATATAAATTGTGTAGTCAGTAAGGAAATTATTCCATTGATGAAATAAATACAAATAAACAAATGAATGTAAGAAAATTAGTACATTTACTTTCACTTTTTTTTTTAATTTGATACAAAAAATAATAGGCACTTGGCAATTATTAAAGTTTTATGTGAAATCTTTGAAATAAGAGACAAATGAAGCATAATAGCGAATAACGTTGTAAACGACATTTTTTTAATGTGTTTTTTTTTTGGCGAATCCTGTTAGAATCAGTCTTTTATATTATATACAAACAGAACTGAATAAGCAGTTGAGCAGTTTGGGGTATTTTCATCGCAAACCCAAAAAAAAAAAATTAATAAAAATTAATAAAAGTGCTTGTAAAATGAATAAAAGTGAACAATTACAATTTTGTCGTTTACAACGTTAATCGCGAGAACGCTTCAAGTTTAAACATTTTTTTTTGTCCCACAAATTGCATTAATTAATCCCATATTGACCTATCTCAATATCAAATTTACAAGATTTGTCTTGTTTTCTCTTAGACTCTTAGAAAAATTCTGCGTTGTATAAAAAAACTCAGTTCTCTCACTCTGTTACTTTTAGAAAAAACTTCGTTAACATCTAAATTTTTTCTTCAAATTTGCTCATTTAAATATTTCTGTTGCTGCCTAGCTATTCAATAAATTCTTTGGATTTTTGTCAATTTGCTGTCAATAGCTATCTATTTACTTAATTTTACTCAATAATTTTGCAAAATGTTTGAAAGTGTTGTTGTTTTTTTGTGTAGTTGTTGTTGTTATTTTTAGCTGCTTCTATTATCGCTGTGTATTTAGCTAATAAACATGCATTGCTACATTAGTTTTTTTTTTTGTGTTTTATTTTTTGTGTTATCATCTCGTGAAGCAATAAAATGCACGAGCTACTAAAAACTTGTGCCGGAGATTATCGCTAAAATTGATTCTGTTTCTTGAAATATTTATTCGACTTTAGCTATATATGGCATAATTTTGATTTGAATGTATTTGTGCTTAAAGTGCAACTTTGTGCAAAAAAACTAGTTGTTTCTATTTGAATGGCAACAACTAGTTGGCATGATGTTATTTTTATTGTTGGTGTGCACCAAGGTGTCTGTCTAACTCCACAGTCAAAGTCACAGTCACAGTCAGAGTCACCATTATTGTCGGAATAACAGTTAGAGTAGCAGACAAAACCAAAAATCTTATCAAAATCTACTCAATATGAGAATATTTAATTTTATAGCGTTTCCTGGTATACTTTTATATCGTATTTTTTTCGTATTTATTTTAATTTTTTCTTTATTTTTGTACTATTTTTACTATGTTTTGTGTTGTACACTTCTTTTTTTTTGCAGCTATATATTTTTTTCTTTCTCTATCTTTTTTACTATTTTGTTGTACTTTTTTTTCCATGTTGTATCGCAGCAGACAAACTTTTGGCATATGCAAATACGTTGGTGTGTATCTTTGCTTTGCTTAACTGTAAAGATAGATTAAATTCATTTGTATACATACAACAATGTAATGAAAGAATTGCTGGAAATATTTCATTCGTATGGAGCTCTTGGTGCTCGCTGGAGTCAAGCTAGCTAGAAGCTTTGGGTATAGCGTCTGACGCTGCCTGTGTAACAGTGTTCGGCGTTTTTGTTTGCTTCTTTGATTTTCGGCTTTTCGTTTAGTACATTTCTGTTATTTTTTTTTTTTTTTTTTTTGTAATAAATATACGACGATGACGACGAGTCGATATCTATCTTCAATTTCGTTTCTGCGCTTTTTGCGTTCTTTTGTATTTAATTTCTTTTATTATATTTTTGGTGTTCTTTTTTTGTGTTGCTCTGTATCAATAAATTAATTCCAGCTATTCGAATAACGAGATCTTTTCGTTTTTTTTTTTTTTTTTTGCTTAAATCCAATTTTTTTTAATTCTTTTTTTTTAATGTTTTAGTATAATTTTTTTCGTACTCTTTGCAAATTTAAATTTTTGTTTAAGTTTTTTTTAGCTTTATTTTACTAGCTTGAGCTGCTTTGTGTTCATGCATAATATATATGAGTGTATCTGTCCGTGGCAGTGTATAGGTTTATGCAGCAAAGTGTAGTCGAGTGTGTGTATGTGAAGCACTTATATTCGTGTGCAATATTCCTGACACCGACAGCTTTTGAGGATGCTTATGTGTTCCCATTTTCCCTTTTTTTTCTTTCTTTCTGTTTTTTATTGTTCTTTATGAGCAATATACTCCGGCAAACTATGCTATTTTGTCTATAAAATAGCGCCCGCCAAACTGTTATGAAGCCACTATGTAACTGTTCACTAACTGCCTTTCACCAGCAGCTTTGTATGCCTTGTTGTAAGAGCCTTAATGTAGTAGATACATGTGTCGAAAAAAAAATATGAAAAACAAAATCATGCGATAAGCACTAAAAAAGCTATGAGCTGGTAGTGAAATTCGAAATAAAATTTGCCGAAATACTCTTAATTTGCAATGTTGTTTTTGGCATATCTTGTTTTAGTATTATCATTTTTTTTTTTTTTTTTTTTTTTGCGAAAAAACACTGCTCCATTTTTATAGCCTTTTTATTGCTCTACACCCTCTTCTACCTGCTACCTCGATTAAGCTAACCTTGGTTATCTTTCTTTATGATTACTGCTTGTTTTGCGTGGGTGTGCTTTTTTGTTTGGATTTGCTTTAAATGTTCAGCGATTTTTGTTTGTGTGTGTTAAGGTTGTGGCAGATTATCTAGTAGAGATAGAAATTATCTCTTCTAGACACCTAGAAATATATAATAATAAGACCTAACACTTAGTTTTATTTTTCTTTAGCATTTGGTGGCTAATTAGCGAAAATAAATCAGCTTAAGACGTGAAAAATAAGAAAAAAAACGTACGTTAATGAAGACAATCATTGAAAAGAAAGAAGGTTTTATTATCAGTGGAAATTGTTCAGGACTGCTTGACTTAAGTTAAGCAGTTTTTTAAAAATCTCTCCATCTTAGTACTTTAATAAAACGTGAATTTGGTTTAGTTCCACGCGTTCATTGAACTAATTATTGAAATCATTCACTGCATGGTTCTCTTACTTCAATGAATGCGTTCTTTGATTCAACGAATTATTGGCATAATTTCAATGAACCATTGAGCCAATAATATCGCAGATTGGATTAATGTAATGTGTGAATTCACTGAATCAACGAACGTTTTCCTAGACTTTGGGTACGTTTCTGCGTCAGTGTAACTGTCTTTTTCAAAGTAATAAGAAGTTGACTATGAAAAGGCACTTTTACTTGCCGCGGAAGTTATAAAAATCATTATTTCTTATTTATTTGATTAAAATGGGGTAAATAGCTAGCATTTGAAAGAAAATTTTTACATGAGTTGCTTAGAATCAAAGTCAAAATATTTCACTTTCAACTTAACTAGGTATTTTAAAAGAAGCATTTTATAACAGGATAAGTTTATTATGTTAAGATTTGTATGCGCTTTGTCGCGGTTTCATAGATATAACTTACCTTGAGCATCGCTTGAAATGCTAGGAAACTAGATTTTATCATAATTAATATAAAACTTTAGAATGAGTTGTTTGAGTCGAAGCATTTAGAATAGAGTAGTTTTGAAAAACTAATAAAATAAATTAAACACAAAATTATTCAGACTATTATTGTTCTATTTCAGGCGGAAAAAAAGAGAGGCAGAAAAGCTCGAGCAGGAGAAGATTGAGATGGTGACAGGAATGAGAGCCGAAAATTTGTCGAAAAAATAAGACGCCTTGCCGATGGTTTTAAAACCGGGGCCTCTTCCTGCAAGGATGAAAACGGGAATCTAGTGACAGATGTCCAGAGTACACTGACGTTATGGAGGGAACACTTCTCTTAACTTCTAAATGGCGACGCAGACAACAATCCCGCAAGTAGAAACGATATTCCGGAAACCCCAATTACGGATGAGAGCGTCGAGGTTCCGCTGCCTGACTATGATGAAGTTCTGACAGCTATAGCTCGGCTTAAAAATAACAAAGCCGCGGGAGCTGATGGCTTACCTGCTCAGCTGTTTAAGAACGGAGGCGAAGCTCTATTTAAATGCATTCACGAGCTTCTACGCTCGGATAATATGGTAGGAAAAATTCGTTCCGAACGTTTGAAATCTCAGTGTGCTCTGCCCAATCTACAAGAAAGGCGATCCCTCTATTTGTGCCAATTACCGTAGGATAATCCTTCTTAATATCGTATATAAGGTCCTGTCGAGCGTTTTATGTGAAAGATTTAAGCCCATTGATTAAGCACATGATTTTAAACTGATTGAACCTTATCAGTGTGGCTTCAGACCTGGAAAGTCCACCATCGACCAGATTTTTACGCTACGACAAATCTTGGAGATGACTCAAGATAAACAAGTTGTCGACCTTTTGTCGACTACAAGACCGGTGCAAAACAATCTTGTTTATCAAAAACTTCCATGCTACAAGTACGAACTGCCACCTATAATTGAAAACAGTAGCTCTAAGCTGTACTGAGATTGACCGATGATTACAGACAGCACAATACGAAAGAGTGGATAGCTCGCCAATAATTCTATCCGCCACAGGATACACCTTATTGACGCCTTATTGTCAAGTTGAAAAAAATTAATCCTAAGGACGCAATAGAGATTATGCAGAAGTCTGTGATCCTGAATACATTCAACATAGTGCGACGATTCCTGCAACAAACCGATGCGGGCAAGTACCTTTTCTACGCCCCATCAGAGCACTATCCATTGGTAACGTACCCGTGACGTTATCTCCGATATGTGCCGAACGGGTTGGGTCCTTTTCGCAGAATTTCAAAATCTTGAAAAAAAAATCTTGAAATCAAAATTTTGGAAAAAATATCATGAAACAAATTTGAAAAAAAAAAATCTTGAAACGAAAATCTTGAAGAAAAAAAATCTTGGAATTCAAAATCTTGAAAAACCTACGCACAGAATTCTTTAATTCGCGCGAGCGAATTTTTCTTAATTGAAAATTTGACACTATTTCGACAAGTGTCCAATTTCGAAAGAAGTATCAAATTTTTCGAATAATATCATATTTCGAAAATAATCAAAATAATGAATAATTGCAAAGTCACAGAAATTGTCAAATTTTGAAACAAATGTCAAATTGTCCAGTTATTTCAAAAAGTTTCAAATTTCAAAAAGTGTCAAATATCGAAAAAGTGTAAAATTTGGAATAAATGCCAAAATTCGAAAAAATTGTCAAATTTTGAATAAGTGTCAAGTTTTGAAATGTACAAGTTTTGCAAAAAAAAATGTCATATATAATTTTGAATAAGTGCCAAATTTCGAAAATGCCAAATTTGATTGATTTGAAATGTTAAATGTGAAATTTTAAAATAGTGTTAAATTTCAAAAAGTGTCAAATTTTTAAAAAGTATCAAATTCGAATTGGTGTCAAAATTATAATCGTTAAGGGAATACCATAACTGTAAAATATTTTTAAATTCCTTTTCGTAAATAACATGCAAAGCATGGAGGCATAAACATATGCTCGCTTGTGTTAAAATTTGACATTTTTGTTTTTGAAATTAGACACTTTTCCGTTTTTTTTTTCTCTCGAAATTATACATTTTATTCGAAAGAACAACATTTCTTAAAATTTCAAGATTTTTTTAAGTTTTTTTTCAAGATTTATGCATATTTTGTGTTTTCTGTACTTTTTTTTAATTTTACTTTTTTTTAGATTTTCGTTATAAGATTTTTTTTCCAGATTTAATTTCTGGATTTCTTTTTTCAAAATAATTTTTTTTCAAGATTTTGACCTCCAAGTGCCGAACACTATCGAGATGGAACAAGGTTAGGTTAGGTTAGGTAATGGTGGCTGAGCCGATAGACGACTCGTACACTTAGGCCAGTTCAGGCCCGTTGTGATACCACATGATCTCTTTAAAACCTAGTAGAGATTTCCCTCCTCAAACCAGTTCGAGCGGATAATGAATTTAAGGATATGCTTGACTTCCAGGCATGAGACTTCGGCAAGTCCATTTAATAAGGGAAGGCCCAGAGTTGCCATTCTCCTTTTAGCTAGAACCGGACATTCGCAGAGGAGGTGCTGAACGTTTTCTACCTCCTCCTCACATCTGCAGCTTCTGCAGAAATCGTTTGATGCAACTCCCAACCAAAAGGCATGCGCTCCGATCACGCAGTGACCCGTTAGGATTCCTACTATTTTTGACAGGTTTACCCTGCTTAACTCATGCAGTGAGTTGGTGCGTTTTAAGTCGTAGGTAGGCCATGTTAGCTTAGTTATCCTATATGTATCAAGGCGTTCCCAGCGTTCTTGTGCAAGAGCTAAGGATCTGTTCTTGCACTGGAGTTTATAGGAGGAAATGGGTATACCAATAAAGTCCTCATTTAAGAGGGTGTTAGAGGTCGTACTCTTCCTTGCCAATTCGTCGGCCAAATTGTTGTCCTCGATATCCCTGCGTCCGGGTACCCATATGAGGTGAATCTTGAGTAGCCTTGCCATCTCGTTAAGAGATTTGCGGTACTCAGTGAGAGTTTTAGAGTTGTCAATATTTGAGTTCAGTGCTTTCAGTGCAGCTTGGCGTAGGTTTTAAGGGGATTTTGTTTGCCCAGTCTAGCCGTGAAGGGATGAAAACTACATAGTTCTTTTCAAGATTTAAGCACGGCATACAGTAGCCTGTTTTGTCGGGTGCAGACGAGTTCAGAATAATTGTGTGGCCGCAGTTGTTACCTATCCAATTACCTGATTCTCTAAGTCTCAGGGCTGCTGTGTTGGCACATTCCCTGGCAAAGATATCGAGAGGAGGAAGGTGAAGCCTGACATTGAGGGCACTAGTTGGTGTTGAGGACAGTGCCCCCGTAATACAAAGACCTGCACTTCTTTGCACCTTTGCAAACTTCTGAAGTGCGGTTGCCTTATCAAGGGCCCTCCACCATATCAGTGAGCCATACATTTGTATTGGGCGGACAATTGCTGTATAAATCCAGCGTACTATTTTGGGGGGAGAAACCCTATTTTATACCTATAGCTTTTTTACAGGCAAATAGTGCTATGTTTGCCTTTTTAACACAATGAAGCAACTCTGTTAATAGTAATAATTCACAAAAGGAATAGATGTCAAGTTCTACGGTTTTTTCCTATTACATTGTGCGATAAATTTTTTGAAATGGAATGATATAGGCACCCACTTTAAGAAGGCTATAGCTTATAGATATTTAAAATCACAAAAGGTTTGGCAAGGTCAGCTCAAAATTCCTTTTTATACACGGTTAGAAATCTTGAACCAAATTTAAGTCCCACTAAAATATGACCTTTAAGAAATATTACAGCCAAAGAAATATTACAGCATCCATTTTAGCTTTTTGGCTTAAATTTTAGCTTTTTGGGTCAAAATCTTAGCCTTTTTGGTTTAAATTTAAGTATAATTCCGTATTATTTTTTTTGTTTTAACACACTTTATACAAAATTCTAGTATATTTGGACTAAGACCCGTTAATAGTTAGCCTGGCAATGCTGCGACTCAATATTAGGCAACTCGGTTCATATGTTTGTTTATCGCGCTTTGAATGTGTAGGTCAATTGCCCGGTGGTTAGAGTAGTGAGTTTACAAACTAAGTTTACAAAGTTATTTTTTTTTGTAATATTTTAATCCAAGCTTGTACTAAATTTTAAACCAATGCTGCATTAAAACCATTTTTTAGGCTGTGTGCGAATTGATCTAAATGCGACCTTCATTAAATAGTGTCGATAAGGCAGTGCTTCGTAATTTAGGAAGAATTTAGGTAGCTCGAGAATTTCCTAAATTATTTAGGAGCACTGCCTTATCGACCCAATTTAGTTTAGGTCTCATTTAGATCAATTCGCACACAGCCTTAGTATCTAGCAAATGCAAAATTTAAACCAAAGCTTGTGTTGACTTATATGTAGCACAGAAACGTTTTAATTTTACTACAAGATCTCTAACCGTGTAGGTATTTCTAATTGTATAGGATCAAGTGCACTTTTTTTAAATTTTTTTAAGTTCTATTATTTTTGAACTAGTGTTACTTGAAAGAGGTTGAGAATTTGTTCATTTTTTTGTGCAAAATTTTCATGCTTATAAAAAATAGTTTTAAGCTAACTACACTACACTACACTACACTTTTTGTGGATTTGAATACCAACATATGTCTTCTTTAACGGAGTGCTTAAATCCTTCCATCCCAAAACGTTGACCTGAAATTTTACGCAGTGTTACACTTTTTGTGCACGATTTTTGTAAAATCCATAAAATATTCCGTGAAAAGTTCGCAGAGAAATACAGTTTGTGGAAATGCGACTACGGAAAATTGAAGCATATATAGGGTATTCAAAAAGTGTGCTATCATGTCATAATGTCATATTGTCCTAAGATTTTACACTAGTTTAAACATTTTATTGTTGCCTTCCATATAAAAAACTACTTATATATTACAAATCTAAAAGCTATGTTTATTGAAGTGTCGCAATCAAACAGTTGTTTCTTATTTGCATTTATTTATTTTGTAAATTTTAGTTGTAAAATTTTAGGACAATATGACATGATAGCACACCTTGTGAATACCCTAAATGTATCACGTAAATGGATTAAAACATATTTGTTATATATGGACTGTACAATATTGCTACCGATTAAGCTTTGCCTAATTATTAATTGTCAAAAATACTAAAGAAAAAATCGTAATTATCTTCAGCAAAATAGACAGCAAAAAACATTGAATGAACTACAATAAATAAATATTGAATGACTGATTTTACAAATGGATTTCTGATACTAATAGATCTAATGCCACTTTTTTATTTCTATATTTTTTATAAATTAAATAAAGTAAATGAAATGAAAGGGCTAAGCCAGTATTGGGCAAGAATAATTGAAGGGCTGATTGCAATAACGTGATAAGCCACATTTCTATAAAATCGGGTTCTTAGGCTCGATACATTATTCAATGTATTAGTAAGAACTACTGAAGAGATTTTCGCTATTTCTTATTAGATTTCGAAATTATTTGTAAAGGTTTCTGTGTTTAATTCCATTTTTAAATACAAAAATACATATTTCAAAACTTTAAAGTCGTTTATTTCCAAATAATTTTTATGTGGCTTACATGTTTTTGCAATTCAAAACAAAACTAATAATAAAAAAATTTTGATTATTGCAAAGTTTGAATAACAAATATGTGATTAAATTTTTATTTTCGTATGATGAATAAATATTTTTTATGTGTTTTTATTCAATATTCAAAAAAAAATTTTATTAAAAAAACATGTGGTTTTTTCGTCATGACTCGAAACCATACATCCTACAAAGACGGACAAATTATACAATAAAATGATTGCAATTACAATACCCATATGACTGCATTCTTAGAAAAAAATCGGTTTTTTCAAGAATTTTAGTTTTTTTATACGTCACTTTTGAAGATTTTTTATATATTTTTTTCGTCATAACTCCCAAACCATACATCAAAAAAGGACGATTTATGCAACAAAATGTTTGTTTAGTCTTTGCCTGCAAGACTGCATTCCTTGGAAGAATTTAAAAAATATTATATTTTGTTTTCATATAGAAGAATTGGAAGAATTTTAAAAATAATATTATATATTGTTTTCATACACCCTCTTTGGTAAATTTTTTCGTTTTTTCGCTAACTAAAATACATCCTTACGGCAAGATACTTCTTGGTTGAAATGCGTTTTGCTATATCTCCTCTAGTTTGGAAGTTATAGAACAATTTTTGGAGTTATAGTAAGCCAAAAATATGTGGTTTTTCGTCATTACTCCCAAACCATACATTCTACAAAGACGATTTATACACTAAAATGTTTGCAATTACGAATTACGAAAATCCATACGACAGGATACTTTAAAATGATATTTTATTCAAGAATTTTGGTTTTATACGTCACTTTTGGTAATTTTTCGTATTTTTTTTTTATATGTTTTTTCTTGGTAACTCCCAAACCATACATCACAAAAAAACGATTTATGCACCAAAATGTTTGTGAAGCCTAGGCCTACAAGAAGAATTGAAGAATTTTAAAATCAATTACATAAAATTATGTTGATTTTATATGATTTAAATACAAATTCTAAATGTTTGATAGTTTAAATCATAATTGATTTCAAATACAAATTCTAGTTGTTTGATAGTTTAAAATCGTTTATTGATCTCTAGATCAAAATGAGAACAATAAATTATTCTAACGAATCTTTCCAAAGAAACAACAACAACGTTTTTTCAATATGGAAAGGAAAAAATCACTAGCTGATTTTATTGCAATTTCGGCCCTGCTAAAGGCTTCATCAGAAATCTTTGTGGTACCCGTGCAAGCGCGCACTAGCGCACTGCACTACAGAGGCGATGAGATTTTAAGTGTCAATTTCTCAGTTTTTCTCCCATTTCATATTTTCACATTTGTTGTTGTATTTTTGTTTTACTTTAGTCTTTGTGCTTATGAGTCCAACAGTCTACTGATTTTAAACTATGAAACAACTAGAATTTGTATTTAAAATCAAGTATGATTTAAACTATCAAACATTTAAAATTTGCATTTAAATCATATAAAATCAACATTATAAATAACAAGGTCATTTAGAAAAAGCTTTAATTACATTTTATTTTCAAATGTCCTCTTTGGGGAATTTTTTTTTTTCTATTAAATTTTCATAAATTTTATTTTTGATAGAGAACAAGAAGGTTCTCTTTAGAGCTTGCATTTTTAACAATTTCGACTGCTTGCGCGAAAATATCGTATGTGCCATTTTTTCCAATCTGACTTTTTGATGCAAATATTTTTTACACTCCCAATCTGGTAAAATATTGCAGTTGAAATTCTAATAGTACATCAATTAATTATCTAAGCGCATTTTCAATTTGGATTTGGTATTGCAAGCTAAGGCACACAAAAGTAGAAAAAAATCGGTCCTGTAATTTTTTTTGGCACATACGCTAAATTTGCGCAAAGGTGTCGGTCGATATGGTTTAAGGTTTGTGTCACATTTTCTTTGGATATTTTTTGGACCATTGAGTTTTTCCATCCAATACTAAGACAAAATCTCAATGGTTTGGCTGTTATAGGCCAAAATATTAAAAAAAAAAACGTGACAAAAGTCTGAGAAAAAACTGCAAGTCAAAATCTGGAAGCTCGATTTTCACCGTAGACGTATGGTCTAGTGGACTTTTTTGCTCAGTACAATCCCAAGAATCAGAAACGCGAAGCGCCCATTAAACTTTTTTTCCTTTCATACTTATCGCCCCACTCTATTGAGCATAGTTGGTTGCATCAAAGAGAAGATGTTACACTGGTGTCGATAATGGTAGTGTTGCATTGAATTTCATAAAAGTTTTTCTAATAGCGGAATATGTAGATAGAAACCTTGCGTTGTGTCAGCGTCCGCCAGATATTTCAGTATTTTTAATAACCAACTTTGAATTTAAGAACTTGTATATAAAGAAAAAGATACTTGTTACCTCGAGTTCGAGTACGTTGGTGGATAAGAAATCGAAAAACTCATCGTTGCTACGACTTTCTAAGCTTAAAGATGTGGATAACAGCTTGTTCACCGCTTTTCAAATGGTGAAAGGAAAAATTTAAATTTTTAGGAAAAATTCTAAGTTTTTACTAAATTTTAACTAAAAGAGATTCACACTTAACAATAGAAGCACTCACGTTGTGGACATCATCTCCTTGACTTATAATTTAAAAAGCAACCAGTTTATTGTCCAATTATTGTCCTACATCATTCTCATGGTGGTAGAAGAATAACTTGATAGATGCCTCTCACTTAACGAAGAACTTAATAGATGACCAACATTTGATTTTCACAATATTCCGGCTCAATTTGTTCCGTTTTTTTTTTATTTTTATTCAAACAGAAATTTAAATAATAAATAACGAATAAAAGTTTTGAATAATTTATTTGACATTAAAACAAAGAATAAAATAAAAAAAAAATGATACTGAGTTCTTATTGAAAAAATATGGAATAAATATTACTTATTGTTCGTTATTTGAATAATTTTTTATTGAAATATAGAAGAAATGTTACTTGTTATTCGTTACTTGAATAATTTTTTATTGAATAATGCCCTACACTGGGTTAAGTGAAGCTTAGAGAGGTTCAAGTGTAGTTCTTTAAATTAGATCTTATATTTAAGATAATCTGTAATCTTCTTTTCGTGTAACAAGTTGTGAAAAAAGCTCCCTTTATCTAAAGCTTCCCAGTGTTCCCATGTTTGGCAGAAATTCATTGTAGGTAAAATGAGACAGCTTTTTTCAGTTATACTTATACTATCAATATCATTATATTGATCATATAAACCATTGAAAACATTGGCCTCAGAAAAGTTGTAGTAACTGTAAAATATCATAACGACACTTTCTAAGATTTTATAGGAAACTTTAAAATTAATTTTAAAAGTATGCTTACATTCTCAATTCAGATGAGTGTTGAACGCCGACTCCTCCAACTGCACACTTCCGGTGTCATTTAAGCGGCATTTTTTTTTGTAATAATAGAACACGTCGCCAAGAAAATGTCACTTAAATATTTTTTAATTAGAACACAATAAAATATAGTAGCAGAATATCATGCTACCTTCAGCGTTTATTAAATGACAGCATTGTTACATTCCATTCCACTAAAGTTTTATACAATTTTTTTGACAATAGCACAAAATTAAGTTTTCAATCTCAATTCAACTCGAACTTGGGTGGAGATGGTGGCTAGCGATGGCAACTGATGGCGCCTGCTGACATTAACTACATTATTTGCATGCCATAAAACGGTGAAGCAGCTGAGAGACAGCCAGCAAAAAAATATATCAAATTAAAATGTTTGAATTTCTTTTCTTTTTTTGTTCCTTTAGTGCACTCGCTGTCTACATCCGGTTCGGAAATTTTTTTTTCACACTGCACCACTTTCCGTTATTGAGTGTTTCTTGTACTCTGTGGTTTATTAAAAAAAAATTTGTTTATTTTTTATTTTTGTTCTCTTATTGTGCGGCTGTCAAAGTAATTTGACAGGCGTTTCATGACAGACAGGCGTCTGCTTGTCAAAGTGATTAAGTCTGCGGGTCATTGAAGCTCTTCGGTTTTGGTACCAGTACCGAATGAAGCTTTTTTATAATTTTATTTTTTTTTTCACACAACTGTTCGAATGTTTCTCACACTTTGCTAGAAAACCGAGTTGTCAATAAAAAAAAATAAAAAAAAAAGGTAAAAGCAATTTTTGGAGTCTAAGTTAAGCGCGTTACCGTTAATCGTACATCACCGCTGAAGCAACGGAATGCGAATGACATCGATTGGGGCAAGATTGCCAGCGTTTAGCGAAGATATTCGAGAAAACGAAGCAAAATAAAATAAAACAAAAAATAACCCAGCGCATGAATGAAGTCGGGTTGTTCCATAGACGTAGCTGTGCAGTGAGTTGTGCTGGAGAATGTGAACTGGCTCTTAGCTGGAGTATTGTGGGCCTTTTGCGGAGGACAAGAGTGTGAGAGGTGGAGAGAGAGAGAGCGCGTGTTAATTGTGGGGCGTTCAAAAAGCTTTTGGAGCCTCTGAACAAAAAAAAAACAATTTGTTATATTGAGCACAAACTTGGGTCTTCTCATACCGGATTCGCGAAACACCCCCCCCCTCCCCACACAACACTCTCCATCAAACAAATTCACACAGACAGTCATTTCACTCCAGCAATGCAACCATAGACGCTTTTGTAGCTATATCTTTTTCTCTCGTTCTCTTGTTCTCTTTCTCTCTCAGATTCTGAGACCCATTTTGGTGTTGCGTACAAAGAGCGCGTAGGTCGTCTAGAGGCCGTTAGAAAGGCGCAGCTTTTTGTTTTTGTAAACTGCTGTTGATTACCAAAGAAAGTCATTTTCAGACAACCAAAACATGCCTTTATGACGACGTTGACGATGATAATGCTGCTGATGATGATGATGATGATGGAGCTTATTTTATAGCCAGTTAAGAGCATGTGTGTCATGGCTCTCTTCTGTTGCTCTGCAAACAGCATTTTGCTAGTTTTGTCAGAGCGCGCACTGAGTAAACCGTAAGTTTTGGAGCACACAAAACTGCAAATCAAAGTCGAGGTCGTTGTACGAAAGAAGGAATGTTTTTGTTGTTGTTGTTGCTAATTTTATTGTTGTAACTGTTAGTGTTGCTGTTGTTGCTGTTGTCGTTAAAGTTGTTGTTGCTATTACTGTAGTATTCTGTTGTTTTAAAGCCCATCATGTTGTTAATAATCAAGTTGATTTTGTTTTTATTTGTTTTTGCGTTTTTATTTTATTTTATTTCTCTCATACCTGATATTTTTTATTATGATTTTTTATTGCTTTTTCTATTCTTTTTGCTTTTGTTGTTGTTGTTGTTGTTGTTGTTATATGTTGGCATTTCTGTTTCTTAGCAATTTCTATCTTTCACACAGCTTTTGCTCATGTAGACTGAAACCACGGCAGTTATTTAGTCGTTTATGGAATTTTTGTTAGCTGCATGTTTCTTTGAAGATTCCAGGCTAACAAATTTCTAGCGCTGTATTGCTAGACTTTATGGAGTGGTAATGGCATGAAGATAAAGATAATATAGCAAATCTACAAGCTGTGTTTGTCTTATTTGGCGAAATTTTACAATTCTTTGCAAGTTTTTTTTTAGAATTCTCTAAAGAAGATTTGAAAGTAGCAATTCTTTTTTAGTTATGAACTTAAAAAACAATTTTAATGAAAAAAACAAATAAAAATATCTGAGGAAGAGAAACATTTCTTTAAATATTAAGCCATAATCTTTGGTCCAGAGAAGCTTTTTTTATGTGGATTATAAGTTTTAAACACTTTATTTTTAATATTATTTTTAATATTATTTTTAATAATTAATTGTAAAAATAATTTTTATATATGCATTTTTATTTATAATTTTTATGATTATTACGTTATTATGTTCTGAAATGTTTATTTTTATTTTCACTTAAAAAAATATTTTAATACCTTGAACTCATGCAACCTAGCATCATTTAATATACTCAAACCTATCAATTTTTATACTAGCATGTTATCTTGAAGTTATTTATCTTAACTCTTAAAAATAACTAGAGTAATTTTTAGGACATCTATGTTGGAAAATTTTTTTTACAAATGACAAATTATTGTTTAGACTGCTAGAAAAATTGGCCATGTTTCTATGTCATGCAAGAACCAAGTAGCTGCTTATGAAAATTAGCACCACCTACAACTTTGACGATAACAAATTAGTCCACTGACCTCATTAAAAAATTTTATATTCTTACTGTGCTTGTGTTTGAAATTCTAAGGAGTTGTCTCATAAAAAACTTAGCATTTTATATATATTTTAATATATTTATGTTCTCTTTTATTTTAAGCAAAATCTCTCAAAGAAATGTTCCTACACTACTTAAGATTATTTTTGTTTTCATTAACTTTTTACAAGCCAGTTTTTCAAAAGATGTAAGATACGAAATAATTTACCAATCGAAACGTTTTTATTATAAATTTTAAAAGTTAAAGTAACTCTACCAGCAACTTAAAAAAACATTGTTTAATTTTGCCATATCTGAAAAAAAATCTATTATAAGAATCCAAATATTAGATAAGATAATATAAAAACAGTCATTCTAAGCAAAACCGATTAAAAATGTTCTACAAACTTTTATATATTCTTTTGGTTAAGTAGTCACTTTATTTAAATTAGCGTCAAACATTTTTTTGGCGCTAAGTATGATTATTCCAAAATAGGGGGAAAAAAATTCTGTGATAACTTTAATGAGTGTGATAACTTTCTTATAAAGTAAAGATAAAAACGCTGATAACATATAAAACGCCAACTCATTATTGAAATAGCAGATGCTCAGATGTTATAGTATGTATATAGACATATTAATGAACTAGTGTAATCTAAGATTAAATATAAAGTTTATGTTGGTTTTCTATAAATTAAAATGGGTTGTTAAAAATTTTTGGCTCCCCACAGGTTCAAAAATTGTTTCATTATAACATTAGAATGTGTTTTTATTAGTTGATTTTAAATAAGATATGAATTTTGATGAAATAAAAACATAGTTGCCAAAGTGAAAGAAGTAAAACTTTACTGCAAAAACACGTAAAAGTATGCCCGACTTTCCTTTTATTAAGCACGGGCACGCAAGAAGTTAACTTTTTTAGGCAAATGGCACGGAAAAAGCACGGAATTCACCCATCTCTAGTTGTGGCTAGAGTGAACGCCGATTCAGATAGAAAGGTTCACAGACGCTGGCAAACTGTGTGACCAAGCGGGACAAAGGTCAGCTTAGATTTATTTATTTCTGGTGTCTTCGCATGCTACTGCCTGCGCCTGCCTGCCTGTCTGAATCGACGTTCACTGTGTCCGCAACCTTAGATTAGGTGCAGGCATTAACCTGCGAAGAAACAAGATAGAAATAAAGCCAAGCTAACTTTTATCCCGCTTGTTTACATAGTTTGCCTGCGCCTGTCTGCCTGCCTGCCTGCTTCAGCGTTTACTCTGTCCGCAACCTAAGGCAGAATCGAAAAATAGTTTTAAATGTACCCACCTTTTTTACACAGTTCCAGGTTCGAATTCGAGTTCGGGCATGGTTCTTTTCACTTTCTTTGTTTTTGCTTAAATTTAAGAATTATGAAAAACTAAAACTCCACAACTAAATTGTAGCATGTAGCACAGCATAAATGTGGAATTAAAGGACAGGAACAATTAAGGGCTGGAAATGCTTGCCGAGGTTAAGGCATAACACTAGCCTCGGTTAAAAGCAATTCATATTGTCTTTCACGTTTGTTTCGCCTCATCAACAATTCACATATGGTTCCAATCAATTCCTCTAAATAAGCTATTCCTTTCCTTTCAGGCCAAAGACCAAACCTTGTTTGTATAAGACTCATGCCCTTAGTTCTTTGATCTTTAATTTTTTTTAAAAACAGTTACACCAAGAAATTTTCGGAAGTGCAAAAATTGTGGTTTTTGTTACGGCAAAAACGCCGATCAATAGTGTGTTTTAGTTTTTTGAAATAATTTTTTATTTCAATTCTTTTGGGGATATAATTTGTATATAATCGAACGTAATAACTACTACTCAATAGTTTGATGATCAAATTATAAACAAAGATGTTAATTATGGCACTATAAATAATTTTTTAGTACATGGCTTTATATCCTATAGAGATCGCCATATTCAATTTATTGTGACGCAACATAGGCTTAAACCAGCGGACGAGCAAAAAGCTTCCAATGATACCTCATTTGTCAAATTATCATAAGTATTTCAAAAGTAAGAGGTTTAGTTGACTTCCTGTTCTCTAGAGGGCGCCATATGAAATCTAGTGTGACGTCACAAAGCTTTTAACCAGCTGATGATCAAAATGCTTCCAACGATAACTCATTTGTCAAATTATGATAAGTACACGGTTAAAAATCTTGTAATAAAATTGGAACTTTTCTGTACTTAATATATGACAACACCAGCTGCCAGAAACAGTTGAGATTCGAACCTCGGACATACAGTTTGTAAGCTCACTACTTTAACCATTGAGCTATTGCGCTGTACGAAACATAAGCAATAAATTAGCATATAAATCTAACAGCCTAATATTGAGTTTCAGCATTGCAATATTTCTTTGGTTTAAATTTTAGTAAAGAAAAGTTTTAATTATGGATTAGTATTTGTAAAAGTTTAAAATTTAAACCTCAAGGTTAAAAAATATGCAATAGTATTTTAGCTGGACTAAAATTTATTTCAAGATTCTTAACCCTGTAGTTCAGAAGTTAAGGGTTCAGTAAACTTTCTGTCTCTTAGAAGGCGCCATATTAAAATAAATGTGACGTCACATAACCTTCAACCAGCGGACGATCAAAATGCTTCCAACGATAGCTCAATTGTCAAATTGTGATAAGTAGCTTAGAAGTAAGATTAGTTCAGAAGTAAGGGCTTTAGTTTACTTGTTTTCCTTTAGAGGGCGTCATATTCAATTTCATTTGACGTCACATATCTATTCTTCACCGGATGATGAAAACTCTTCTAACGAAACCTCATTTGCTTATGTCACTAAAAAATTTTTTATTTCATGACTTTATGTCCTCTAGAGTGCGCTTTATTAAATTTAATGTTACGTCACATAGCCTATAACCAGCGAATGATCAAAGCGCTTCCAACAGCACCTCATTTGTTAAATTATGATATGTAGTTTAAAGATGAGAGTGGAACAGATAACATAAATACATACACACCGGTCAAGCACATATACCGCTCCTTTTGCTACGCCTTAGTCGGAGGAGAAAAAAAATAATAAGAAATTTCCAAGTAGGGGAACTAGTCATAACTGAGCTAGTTGTATAATGATTACTTAGTAATGGGAGATATTTCCTTTGTGGATTACAGCACACATAAATAAGGCATTATTTTAACATGGGCTTGTCAAAGGCGGTAATGTGTGGTGCTTACATCTGGCATTACTTATAATAAATGTTGTGCAATCAGGTATTTCAGCTTAGGTTATTTATTTTCGGATAGATTAACGATAGTGTTAACGAGACATTTTATTTGACATTATTCGTAAAGAAATTCTAAGCGAAGGCGTAATGGCATTTGCTTAAAGGGTAACTAGTTACTTAGTTAGTTATGGCAATAATGACTTCTCGTTTCCCAACTGGGTTCATGCATTTATTGTTCTTAATAAAAATGAAATTTTTTTTTTATTTTTCCAGTTATTCAAAAAAATATACCCCCAAGTAACGACTTTATGATTATTTTTATGTTGAATATTTTTTTTTATGCGTTTCATATTTAATAAGTAGATCTTCAAACCTTAACATTACTGTAAAATATTCTTTTAAGTGTGAAAAATCTGCTATTTTTCCCCACACCTGACACAAAAATTATTCTTGAAAAATATCGAAGAAAGAATTATAAATCTATAGATCAGAAGTTGTACTACTTAATAATGTAAAAAAATAAATACCATTTGATGACTTATAAAGAAAAAGGCAGCGTAAGGTTCCCGAACATAGCATCCAAGAATGCTCATATCGGTTCTTTTGGTGACATGACCACAGCTTTAACATGTCATGAGACCCAGCAAACAAATCATTCCTAAAAAAAATTCTAAAGTCTCAAGTATAAATATGAATATTAAAAAGAGTAGTAATTATGAGTATTCAAAGAGTCTTTTATATGAGTATTAAAAGAGTATTAAATATGAGTCTTAAAAATGTCTTTATTTTGTGTCCAAAAAGAAACATAAAACAGTCATTGTTATGATTCAAATTTTGGAGTCTTCAACTAACGAAAATGTACTCATAAAGGAGTGATTTTTGAGCGCATTATTACGATAAAGGCTACTTTATAGGAGTCCTAAAGGGTCTTTTTAGGCAGGGTGGTCTAGAATATTAAAGAAATCTATCTATTATTTTTTTTTATATTTCAAAAGTATAGTCTCTCGAGAACATACTGAAAAAGAACATACGGTTTTTGTAAGGGTACTGACGTTATTTCCGTTTCTACAGCCGTTTTAATAGGTATCCAGCCACAGTGTTTCGTATACACTCATTCTATTTTTACACTTTTATCTCGAAACTAGTTTTTTTCGGCACGGTCTTGTAGAAAAAACAAAAACTTTCAGCCGAATCATTTGAAATTTTAATGTGTTATTCACAACATCAGTGGCTATCGCTGCAACTAGAATCAAAGTTTTTTTTTAAAAACATCGTATATTTTACAATTAATAACCGGTCAAAAACAAGCTGTTTTTAAAACTTAAATTTCAAAATCGCGTCATTCTGTCAATTTTCAATTTTTTTTTCCAAAAGTTTTTAAATCCATAGGATAGGAAGGTGGCGACTATTATTCCTGTAGCAAAAAACCAATTCAATCTCATGTCGCACCTACAGTCTGGTTTTCGTCCTGGGCACAGCTGCTCTACTGCTGTGGTCAAAATACTTGATGACGTAAGATTACCCTATGACTCAGGCAATCTGACACAGTTGTACATACAACATTTCTCTACAGCTTTTGATTCCCTCTGCCACTATATCCTTTGCAAAAAACTCTAACAAAATTTTTGGTTCTCTAAATCTGCAGTCCGTTTCTTGAAAGGCTATTTGGTAGGTAGGTTTCAAAGAGTTCGGTTGGGACAAATTTTATCTTTGTTAAAGGGCACATCTAGTGGAATACCTCAAGGCTCAGTACTTTGTCCTTTGTTATTCACCATGTTCATAAATGACATATTTAGCAAGTGTCACCACGTCACAATGCATGCACACGCTGATGACTTCAAACTACACTTGTCCAGGTCAATTGGCCTAGTTGAAGATTTATGCGCTGACTATAGCACTTGTGACGTGGACTTGCATGCATTGTGATGAGGACTTAACCGTGATATCAAATTTGGCTGTTGATAACATGCTCATGCTGAACCTCTTGATATCGTAAGTGTTGCCAAAGTAAAAAAAAAACATTTAGCAACGAAGACCTGCTTCCAATTCTTCTTAAAAAGTGAAGCTTAAACTAGTTTGTATGGTCACCAATCTTGAATTTCAAACAAACTCTTCTCTATTTTGCTGTGATCAAATCAATTCTTACATAAAAAAATTACTATGTTCTTCAAAATACATGGATGACATCAAGCTTTGTGCCTCAAGAAATTAGGAAAAATCTGGTATTGCTACTGTTGATGCCAGTAATAATTTACTCGAAAGTAGTATACTGCTAACTCGATTCGTGGTCGTTGCACAAGCTTTTAGTCACCTTTAATAATGCAGCCCACTATGTAAATGGACTAGAAAGATCTGGTCATATATCTGACCACAGAAAAATTACTTGATTGTAGTTTACAAAGCTACCTTGAAGCTAGACACATTTTTCTATACCGGATTATTTACACACAAAAACTTTATACTTTTTTGAAAAGATTGGGTTATGTATTTCGAGTAGAAACATGAACCTTATGATCAGTAGATTTAACTTCGTAAACTCTAGTAGATTGTTTTTCATCAGTGGTATAAGATCATGGAACTCATTGCCTTTCAATATTAGAAGTGCTTCTTTTTACTTTCTCTATTCCTCTTTTCTTGCCTGTAATTTATCTATCTCTAATTCTACATCTGTATCCTATTTCATAGTCTGTATTTGTTTTTTTTTTTTTTGTTTATTGACTTAAAATCAAAATAATTTTTAATTCATTATTAGTTTAATTTAATCTAATGTTATTTTTATTTTTTATGTAACTCTATGTTGTGCTCTCTAATGTTACTGTGCTCTCTAATGGATGCAAAAGATTATATCTTACACACTGCGTCTCATAACTATAGCACACTTTAAAATATTATTTTCACTGACCATGGAAATTATTTAAAACACCTATGATACTAAATTAAATTTTAATGAAAACTGAATTTAAAATTTTCTTACTCTCTTCTACTTCTTTTCACAAATTTTTTTTTCTTAAGTCTGCTCTCTGAAATGAACCGCTTAAAATAGCAAAGTAGTCGCATATTTGCACCTCTTTTTTCATTTCATAATTATAGCACACATTTGAAAAGGAAACTTTAAAGGACAACATGTGCACTTCAGATAATAATTCTGTGCTTACAAATAAAAAACTTATAAGAAAATAAAATGAAAGGAGCTAAGAAGTTGTCAGAAGTACAAAAAGAAAAAATCTTGGACTAAATGGTGCAGGCCTGAAAATTAGCGATATTTCAAGGAAAGTAAGCAGAAGAAGGAAAGTTTTTTATAAGTTGCTCTCAAATCCGGAAGAATACGATAGTGCAAGACGTTGTGTCCCAAAAAAACTTCCAAATTGCGAATCTCGAAGAATTTTACAAAAAGCTAGCAACTCAGCGCTTAGTTGCAGCCAACTTGCTGCAACAATAACAACAAAATTTTCTAAATCAACGATTTGGAGAATTCTGAATGATGCACCGAAAATCTGTCGACAAAAAATAAAAACCCAGATTACTTAAGCGTCATAAAGTTTCCCGGCTTAATTTCGCTAAGCGAAATATGCAAACAAACTAGTCTTAGGTATTGACAGTGCATAAGTAACCCTTTGTCATATACTGAATTGTTTTTGTTCTACAGATTATTCTAGAAATGCAATCTGGATGGCCCTGATGGTCACAGACAATGTTGGCGTGACCTAAGAAAAGAATCACAAAATTTTTCTCAGAGAAATTTCGGTGGCGGTTCGTTGATGGTATGGGGTGCGTTTTCAGCGGATAGCGTGTTGGAGCTGCAGGCTGTTTTATCAAAACTGAAGAGCATGAGTTACACCAAGGTGCTTTAATGTACCCTACTTTAATTTTGAAGGCAGAATGTTGAAAAAAACTACACATTTCAACAAGATAATGCAATAAAAATAAATAAATAAATAAAAGAAAATGCAATAAACATGTAATAAAAAACCTAGTTGATTCCATGGAAAACTGAATAGTTGAGTGTATTCAGCATAACGGAGTTGTAACTCATGACTAAAAATTTTTTAAAATGAAATTAAATAAGAAAAACCTACTTTTAAGAGTGTTTACTAAAATGTTCCATACTGCCCTCCTAAGAAATAGTATCATATCTCCATTTGAGTAGTTTTGAGATATGCAGCTTTTTCTTTTTTATCTTTCTAAGAAACAGGCTAGAATGACTATTTTACTTTTTACGTTTTTCTTTTTAGCTTAACACAAAAATCAGAAACTCATTCACGTTTCCGAATCTGCCCTTAACTCAATTTTGGAATTATGGCGTTTGTGACTTTCTCTCTTAGGATGGCAGTATAGTTATGAAAATAAAAAAGAGGTGCAAATATGAAAACACTTTGTTATTTTTAACGGTTCCGTTCAGACAGCAGGATTTAAAAAAAAAATTTTGTGAAAAGAAGTAGAAGAGAGTGAGAAGGTTTTCTATAAAAATCGTTTTTATGCAGACTGTTTCATTAAATTTTTATAAGCAGTTAAAAAAAAATGTTATAAATTGTGCTATAGTTATGAGACGCTGTGTGTAAAATATAATCTTTTGCATCCCGCTAACATTGGAGAGAACAACAAAGAAGAGAAAAGTATGTCAAAAACTTTTGTTAAATAAACAATACAAAATATTCTTCTAGATCAGTCTAGACTGTAGGGAAATGTCTTAGTTTGGAGGTAAAATAATTTGTTGCACTCTTATCCGGTCTGGTTTTTATAATAAATATGACTTTTTACCGCGAAGAATAGCTTATTCCTATTTAGTAAGATAAGATAAGTGATTAGTGCCCATACTGAATATCAAAATTGATGAGCTTCAAAGTTTTCGGTTGTAATCCTCAACTTTCATCTTTATCTTTGTGAACAATCTCCGACACATTTCGTCCTTCTTTGCGTCTTTATAGGATTTGTCAAACTTTTGTTTGTACTCCTCCCAATCTTGATCTGAGACAGTCGAAATATTTGCGCCTGTGTGACTGATGACTTTACTGAGTTATTCACTTTATATTAAAATTATTAAATTATTATAAAATATTTAGTACTCAGCAAAATACACAACTATACATGAACAAAATATGTGCAATGTGTAATTAAAGATTATATATATTTGATGTCATTTTTCTGATTAAAATATGGTTCATATATATTTAGGTTTCATGTATATTTCCACAGTTGTTCGAATTAAACTGTTTTCATTTGGGCTTGACAATGTTTTATTTCGACTTTAAAGGTCACGTCTATAGATCAAGGTCTTAAATCATTGAGATCTGCAAATACATTTTTTTCAACTCTGCCAAAATCTTCAAAAAAGATGGTATACTAAAAAAATATAGAAATTCTTGCTAAATATCTTTGGCGTTAGCTACAAAGAACTTAAGTCAAAAAATTGGAATTTGGGCTTTTGATTGGCTTCTAATCAGTTATTTTTCCTCTTTCGATTGCTGTTAAAATCTTTGGTGTAGCACAACTGCATCCCATTTTAAGTAATAAATTTAAAAATTTCTTCACCTGGATTTGCTACTAATTAAACAATCTTAAATTTCAGTTCACTAAAAACTATGCTTTTTTACTTAAATCTGGTACAAAGTACCTAATGCCAAAGATATAAGGGTCTATGAAATTAAATGCATTACCACGTACTCTTTCCTATTTTGCATCTGTTGATAGAAGGTGGTTTCCTAAGCAACTGCGTCTTTACCAAATTCAAAAGAAGTTATGTCATTCGGATGCAAAAGAGAAAGAACACGAAGTAATGTATTTGTCTTGCTTGATTTCTTTGACCTTGGAGTAAGGACATATATTCTTAAGGCACTATGACTTTTAGCAGATTTGGCTGTATTTACGAAATTAAATAAATTTACTTTGAAACCCTTATAATTCAATGACCTAGACCTATTGACCTGACCTATTATATTAAACTAAAATATTTCATACTGTCAAGATAAAGAAATTTAATTCGAAAAACAGTGGATAGCCTTTACAATTAATTCCTCTATGATAGAAATGGTAAAATCTTTGTAAATCAAATTTTCTTTAATTTCTCTGATTAGGAATTTTACCTTTAAAATAAATCATATTGTTAAAAGATTTGTTGCCTCTTTTCCAAAGAAGAATAATCCTAAAGTACAAATTTGAAGAAGCTTTACCCAAAATAACTTGATTAGATGCTAAAATCTCGCTTCAATAACATAGCTGCCACACTGAGGTCATTCGTTAACCCAAAAACAAAAATTGCTCTCGAAACTAGCGATTAGGATGTTAAGACTTAGAAAAAATAGTTACTGTAAATTGATTGATCTATGCTTTTGAAGTTCTTGTGCTATCTTCAAATTGCAAAAAAAAAAAATTAAATGAGAGAAAAGTCTGAGCTAACGAACTACCCCATGTTACAGCTAAGTGTTAAGTATATCATCAAACAATCAAATAAAAAGCATTTTTGAGACATACCTGAGTTGACCTTCGGTTCCCACGTTTTTTGGAGGAAAAAAAAAACGCACACAAAACAAAACGGTGTCAAGAAACCGCTGAAAATCATGAAATGTTGACGAAACTTTTTAGTACTTTAAAGTGTCATAGCATCGAGCAATGTTGGGTAATCATAAACTTATTACAATGACAACGTTGAGCAATTCACAATTAAAGTTTAACAAATAAGTATGACTTAAGTTAAAGTTAAGCTTGGCCATTTTTCACTTTGACACTTTTATTCCATTTTGAAATTGGAAAATAAAACACCGAAATTAGCTCACAGTTAGACACAGTTTGGAGGATAGTTTTTGTTTTTTTTTTTGCGAAGCATGTCAAGTGCAGTCAAGTTGTATTTGTATAGTATGTCATCAAACATGAGGCTGTTACACACGCCACACAAAATTTTCAGGTGCTCTTTCTTACTGTTTGTTGTTGTTGTTTGTAGTTTAAGCAGCTTAGTGTTAAATAAGCTTTAGGCACAAGTTTCAAGCAATTATTTTTAAGCTTTTGTTAAGTGTTTGCTTAAGTTTTATTAAGTATTTGCTTAAGTTTAGTGAAATTTAGTTAAGTTTTTAAATTACTTTTTTAGTAAATTTTAGTTAAAGTTTTTGCTGCAGGTAGCACTAGCTTAATATTAATTTTTATTTAAATTTTGTAAAGTTTTTGTAAAATTTCTTTTGAAGTTTTTGTTTGTGTTTCCATTGAAGTAAGAGTTAAAGTTTTAGTTATAGATTTGGTTCAAGTTTTAGTGAGTTTTTACTAAAGTTTTTGTTGATGTTTAAGTTAAAGCTTTTGTTGGAGTTCTTTCAAGTTTTTGTTTAAGTTTTACTTTTAGATTATGTTTTTATTGATGTTCGAGTAAGAGTTTGTTTTATTTTTGGCCTTCATTTCAGCAATAACATAAGTTAATATTGGTAATTTTTTAAGTATTTGTTGTTTTGTTGCAATTTGAACTTTAACTTTTAGCTTAAGTGCTAGCTGAAGTTCTAGTTAAAGTTCTAGATTTAGTCTTATGCTTGTACTTAAACGTTAACTGCTATGACCACGACGTTCAACGACCGTTTGACGAATGAGCTGAGCTGAGGTAAGCGTGTTGAGATTAAGCCATAAACTTTACAGCAACTGCTTATAGACGAGACAACGTTCGCCAGCACTGGAGCAGGGTGAAGCGGGCTGACTGGTTGTATCTGAGTTGAGGTTTTCGTAGTGCACAAAAAACAAAAACAGCAGCCGCAAAAAAATTTCAAGTAGCACTGGAATTAGACGCTTGCACATTCCGGCTCCATGCAATTCTGAGCTGCTAGCTGCTTGTCTGTCGGATTATTTAATGTTTTTTTTTTCTATATTTTTTTTTCTGCTTTGCTGATTGACTGACTTTTGATGCCAGTCTGATGAAGTCTCGTGTCTGGATTCTGTGCAGTTTGTGCTAATCTCTGTTGTAGCTAAGCTTAGCTTAGAGATATTTACAACAATAACAACAAACAACGTTCAACGACCGCTCGCTTGGTGGTTTGGTTGGTTGATTGTTTGGCACGGTTCGCTTCTCTGGCCACTCTAGCATTGATTGCTATGCTGTTGCCAAGCAAGAGCAAACGAACCGTTCTTTGCGAAAGTTCCGTTTTAACTGAATCTTGCTTGCATGCCAAACAACTTGAACCTACTCAACGAGGAATTTGTTTGCGTTAGCAATAAAAATCCAATTCACCGAAGTCGACGACAACGTTATCGACGTCGTCGTCGTCGGCTGGAGCTATTGGAGTCACAGTGAGTTTGAATGAAGTCACAAAGAAGGGGGTGGGGACGTGTAGAACGTCGCCAACAGTCAGGCTTGGCTTTTAAATTGGCAGATTTTTCAGTTTGCATAAATTACAACGACTCCCTGCATTCCCTATGTGACTGAGTAACTGAGCGAGTGAGCAGGAAAGAAGCTTCCTCTATCACAACAACAACAACAATACCAACAACAAGAAAGAATGCCAACAGACAGTAGACAGACACAGTTAGAGAAGCTTTGTAATGGTGTAAGCAGCAGCCAGCTACGAGCAGTAGGCTGTGCAGACTGCAGCTTGTATGAATCACGAAGAAGAGACATCGATTAAAAAGACCAGCACAAAAAAGAAAAAAAAAACAAACGGCAAGAAGCAGTAGCAGCAGCAAAACGCAGCAGTGCTGCGATCCCCACAGTGCATTGGTCTAGTAAACTCTGGCAACGCCACAGTTAAGAATTTTTACCGTTCGCTGCTGCAGCTATACTGCAGTCTATAAGCGACTATCTCACTCTAGAGAGCAGCGTCAGCTCGTCTCTGTCTGGTGTGTTATGCACATGCGCAGAGGATGGCTGTATCTGACTGACTGGTTTTGGCCAAACTTCACTTGTTTGGCTTGGTGTGGTTTTACGGGTGGCATTGAAGCTTTCTGCACATTTGCATGAAGCTTTTCTCTTGCATGGAAGCTCTTTATTTCGCTCTCTCTGACTCTTTTCCCTAGATTAACTGTTTCACTGTCTCGCTTCTTGTCTAGCAAGCACAGGGAAAAAACACTACGCCCTACGAACTCCACCGAACCAAACCGAAGCTCTTAAAGCATCTGCCACGAATAGCAACACGAAGTTGCTCGTCTATTTCGTCGTTTTTGTTGCAAAATTCCTGCAACGGAGTTCCTCGAAACTCAGCGCCGGTAGACTTTGCACTTTGGTGTATGCTTCTCATTGTTGTTTTTGTTTTGTTTCGTTCATTAAACACGAGCCGTTCGGCTCGTTCGCTTCCTCGTTCGTTTTGTAGTTTTACACATTCGTAGTTTTTACTCGTTTTGTGTTTTTGTTATTTTTTGGCTCCGCGCCCAAAATATTCGTCCTTTCTCAATGTAATTCGTGCTGCGTCCGGCTTGCACTCGATTTGTGTCGGCTGTCGCGACTCTATGTTTCGGCTTTGGCCCGTACCAAATAGCTTGGCCCACAATGCATTCGTACATGTGTGCGCTGCAATCGGCACAAGCTTTCTGTTTGGCTCACCCAAACCCTTGCTCAACATCGGCCCTTTGCGCCCCAAGCTAACTCATTCCCAGGGCAGTTCCCAAAAAATGTCGCATTGTTCATTGTTCTTGCCAGTTTGGTATTGTTGTTGTGTTTCTGTCGTTCTAGTGGTTGTCGTCGTTGTTGTTTTTGTTGTTGTTGTTGTTGTTGTTGGCGCAATTGTTGTGTTTGGCATTCCTGCTGCTTCGTAAATTTATTTGTGCAATTTTGTATTTCGTATGATTTTGGGGCTTGTGTGCGGTAAACGCATACATTTAGCGGTATGTTTCGCTATATACATTAGTATATAAAAAATATATTTATTTATATACATACATTTATATAAATATATATATATATATAAGAGCATGTCCGTGCTCAAGGATGCATCGGTATGTGACAATCTTTGTAATAAATAAGCTCCGCTTGCTTGCAGCTACTCAAAATAACTCAAAGCCTGTCCTTCCGGTTCGTAAGTGACTTCGACTGCACCTAGTTTTGTTGGTAGTAGCAGCAGCAGCAGTATTTAATTGTAGGCTGAACTTCTTCAGGCTGTCGGAATTTATGTAATTGAGCACATATTTTGTAATTTTGCCATGCTCCATTTTCCTTGACATATTGAAAAATAAGTTTTCTACACAAAACACATAACTTAAAGGATTCTGCTGACTCTAACATTTCTACAAACTGTCTAACGGTTTAATAATATGGCTCTACTGATACGAAAATTTTGTCTTTACTCTCTTCTCTATGGTTACACACTTGATAAGTAAAACTTATAACCAATCATACGAACACCCATTTCAATTAGCCTAAATTCAAAATATCTGTAATCACTGAAAAACTTACGAACAAAGTGTTCAGTAAACATAATGTTAAAAGTGGTCGTTTCAAGGAGAGATACACGTAAAAAGAAGCATTAGAAAATTCCTTATGATATTTACTTCGGCTGCAGATAGCTATATTATTATAACCAGGGCTCGGATTTTGATGACCTAAAAAATTGCAAAAAAAATACCTTAAAAAATTGACAAAAATTACCTAAAATTTGCAGGTAATGACCTAAACACTAACAATAATGACCTCAAAAACACAAACAATTACATAAAAAATAAAGTTTTAAAAATAAAACATTACTAAACCTAAAATTTATTTTATATAATTTTTATACATAGAGTTAGAGTATATTGCAAGGAGCATTTTTAAGTTATTAAAATTTAAGGAACGTCGATGGCAAATTGTTTTTGTAAACAGAAAAACTTCTTTCTACAGGGTCCGCCATCTAACTTTTTTTTTTCAACTAGTGCTTATTTCGTGAATGGTAATATTTAGCTCATGTCTGATTTGACAGATAATTAGTTTTATCTTTCCGCTGAACAAATATGGCTGTGTATACGCTTGAACAACGCTGGGAAATATTGCGACATTACTTTGAAAATCATGGTAATGTTGCAGAATGTGTGCGAAAATTGCGTACGGATTTTGGAAGAAGAGAAGCACCGTCAGCTCCGTATGTTCGTTATCTTGTGAAAAAAGTGAAAGAAACTGGCATCCTCATCGATAAACCAAAGCGTGAAAAGCCAAAAGCAGTGCGTACACCCGAGAATATTGCTGCTGTGGCAGAAAGTGTGCGTGAAGCGCCATCAACATCAATTCACCGTCGTTCTCAACAATTGAAAATTTCAGAGACATCATTGAGACGAATTTTTCATAAAGACTGGCATAAAGATGTGAATGACGCCATACAAAGTCCAATTGGTTCAGGAGTTGAAGCCAACTGACCATCCAATGCGTTTTTTCTTCGCTAAGTGGGCCTGCGATCGACTGACAGAAGATGCCGATTTTGCCAAAAAAATCATCTTTTCAGATGAAGCTCATTTTGATCATGGCGGGTATGTAAACAAGCAAAATTGTCGCATTTGGGGCACAAAAACCCGCACGCATACATTGAAAAGCCGCTGCACCCAAAACGAGTCACTGTCTGGTGCGGATTTTGGTCCAGAGGCATAATTGGGCCATTTTTCTTCAAGTATGAGCAAGGAGTGGCCGTTACAGTCAATGGCGATCGTTATCGGGCCATGTTGAACGAATTTTTGTTCACAAAAATTGAAGAGGATTGGCAAAATTTGGTTTCAACAGGACGGCGCTACGTGCCACACACAGGGCTCGCAAACAAACTCTAAAGAAAAGTATTTTTCTGTTCTGTTTGTTTCTTCTTAAGATCAAACAGTACTTTGTTGTACAAACAAGTATTTTGGTTTATTTAGTTTTCTCTCTCCGATTCAAAAAGTAGCACAAACCGAAGCAAGCAGAGATGAGAGAGAAAAGCAAAATGAAATGTTTCTTTTTTCGAATAGAAAAAACTTCCTCTCGGTGTTATGCTTTTGAATCGCGGGCACAAAAACAATCAAAGTAAAGTATCTTTAGCGATCTCTTGTAGGTTGATGGAAGCACCAAAATACGAAGAGAGGTCTGCAATGTTTGTTCGTTTCATTTATGATGGGACTTTTTTTTTGTGTTGAAAAAGTTATTGCGTTGGAATTTTTCTTTGTTTTGTTGCTTTTATTGAATTTGTTGTTTTATATAGATGCGTTGTGCATATGTATATTAGGTAACGTTTTGTTCGTGAAAAATACAATGTCTCGGCGATTGGACAGTGCACAGCGGGGAAGATAGGTTATTTCAAATTTAAGGAATGGTCTAGATATTAGAAATGACATTTTTAATTTCTATCCTAATTTTTTGCGAGTAAGGAGTGTTTAAAAATGAAATTATTATTATATTTATGAATAATATGCACTTTTTGCATTATTAATTTTTTTAAATCCGCCTTTACATCCGCATATAAGATCTGTATTTTATTATCAACAAAAAAAGAAAAAGTTAAAAAACTAAGAAGCCATCAAGTATATACTTTACTTTATATAAAATACAATTTACCCTTTATAAAAAATTAAATACAGTAAACCCTCAGAAATAAGAAGCTAATAAAATTATAATCATCTAGAAATTAGAAGTTGAATTTTGAAAACATTAAAGCTTCTGAAATTAGAAGATTGTACTTTAATTTCCGAGGTAATTGTTTGTGCAATTTATATTTAACAGTGCAGCGTTTTCTACGAAAAATTTAAAATGAAGCTTGTGACCTTATTATAGTGTAGAATATTCGGTTACGGCCAGTTTCGGCCCTTTTTGTTTGTTTTGGCTATTCTGCTATATTGAGGCCATATTGAGGTATTTTTGGTAAAAATTTCATGCATCAGTTATTTAATTCAAATACATATGATTGGTTTAATAAAAATATTTACAACGCATTGTACTAATCAAAAATTATGAATTAGTCTATTATTTGATATATCGTGTCAACGCAAAATATTTTGGTTAATTTAATTCGTTCGATATTATCATTTTCGATTTTATCATACCTATTGTAATTAATATTAAAGTTTTATAGGTACTGAAGCCAAAATTATTAATTAAACTTACGAACGAATTTTGTGTGTGTGGAATAAAGGAAAAGAAAACAAAATATTTCCATTTTTATAATACTAAACCTTTAAAAAAACAAAAAGACTGCTTTGTAGTTCTATAAAAATGTACATTGTAGGTGCATACTATTTTGAGTGTGTACGGAAGATATAAAGTAGGCAATACTTTACTAATAAAAAATAAATTAAAAAATAGTCTCATTCAATTATTTATTATAAACTGCAATATTCAAGAAATACTTTATTTTGTATTAAATTTTTTTCTTTTGTGTATGAGAGTTCCTTTTTTTTTTAAAAAAAAAAATTATTTGAGAAAACTTAAATTATAAATAACCAGTTTCGGTTCTTGTTTCGGCTAGGCCGAATATTCGGTTTCGGCCAAAATTACGGTATCGGTCGAACACTACTTATTATGCTAAATGTACGCAATCAATTCACTTGGAGTCTTTTGTGTGGCAATAATTTTCATAAGAAAATTTCAGTGAGAGAAAAAGATTTTATTTTGCTTCATATGAAAACGAAATTTACCAGACAAAAGGACGTTTTACAAAATAAGGCCATTTACATAAAAATGTGTATAATTTTCTACACATTATAAGTGTGTTATTTTTATCCAGTAACTATATCTTTAAATTATTGCTTGAGAAATATTACTATAAATTCAACTTTACAAATTTTAACTCTGAAATGATAAGATTTCAGAAATTAGAAAATCCAGACTTAAAAACAGCTTATAACTTCTGAGGTACTGTATTAACATAATTTTTAAAATAATTTTAATAATTAAAGTTCTGCTTTAAGTTTGTCTAGTTGAGCTAAATAACTATAAAAGTCCTTTAAATTTAATATTTATACTTTTTTTTGTAATTAATGAGTTTGTTATTTTATTCCTTAAAAAGGTTTACATAAAAAAATAAATATTAGCAATAATAAAAAAATATTTACTAAAGTATGATTTAAACTATCAAACATTTAGAATTTGTTTTTGAATGATGTAAAAATCAATATTTATAATTTAACTGAGAGCATCCGCATACGCCACCCGCGGTTCTTAGATTCAATTGTCCGCATCCGCATCCTCAAAGAGGGCTCTTTACAGATCCGCATCCGCAAAATGACATCCGTCACGTACCTAGTTCTTTATTGAAAACGAATAAAGACAAAATTGTTCAACTTATTTTATTTGAATAAAAAAGTATGATTTTAATAAGTGCATTAGAGTGGAACGAATTTTTAACCTCACCGGCTTAATATTTTTTTGAAAACTACTCGTCAAAACCAATTCTTCTGCATCCTTGGTATTTTTCTGTGACGAAACTTTTGACTTTGCCCGAGGGTTTTTGTGTATGAAAATCTCTCACTACATAATTACTTCCCTTTGATACCATGTACGCACTTAAAGATATTTCTGCTCAAAGTTCACCGAAGTCGGTCATTCAATATCATTCAATATCCAATATCTCCGTTCCTTTATGTCAGAGGTAAAATATGCATGCAACAAAATTGTAAATCAGATAGTTATCTTCAAAAATACCATTAACAGTTTTATCGTAAAAGCCACAGTTTTTACGCTATGAGACTGATTATGGCTAAACACTGCAAAGTATAGATTTCTTACTATTAATTAATAGTAGTTTATTAGCAGAATTTTAATGTATGTTTGTTATTTTCTCACTTCGAACATTGTTTTTCAAACAAACACATCGCTTAAGAGATTATGTATGTTAACAGCACAAAATCAATGTTCTGCTTCATTTCTTAGCGTTATTGTAAAAAAATTTAATTTTTAGCTGTCTCCCGCCTAAGGGAACATTTGCTTTAACATGTCCCAATGGTCGTACAGGGTTAAAATCGAAAAGTAGACTAGAATAGAAACTATTAACCGTATAAATTAATTTTGGCTACCTAAATCGGTCAAATACCCCAATGTGCACTGCTTAACAAATTTGTTTGCAATGTTGAATAGTGTTGCATATGTCCCAATGGTTGTGCAGGGTTAAAATCAAATAACAGACTTGAATAGAAAATTTTTACCGAATAAATTAATTTTGGCTGCCTAAATCGGTCATATACCCCTACGTGCGCTGCTAAACGAATTTTCTCAGAAGCGAGACCAAGGTAGATCGCTTTTTCGCCCCTGTACATCCCTATACTGAAAGTTTCATCAAAATCGTTTGGGTCGTTTACAAACAAACATATAAACAAATAAACAAACAAACAAATATTGCTCGTTTAAAAGTATAAGAAAGATATCAAAAATTCGATAACTAGGAGCGTGAAATGTATGAGCTGGTCATATTACTTTTTCCCCCTCAAAAATTCTTCTGAAAACACCTACATTCTACCTGCCACCCTTCTGGGTGTCCGCATACAAACAATCATGTCACTAAAACCATGTCGTACAAATCTATCGGTTATTGAAATTTTCATGCAAGCAAATCAACAGAACGAGACTTAAAAAATCTTAGCTTCCAAAAAAAAAAAATGCTGCTTAAAACATGACGAAATTCTTTTTGAATTTCCGTAGCAAAACGAACACAACATTTGTTACTTGTTGTGGTTGTGATCGTGACAACAAAATCTAAAAAACGAAATACTTGTTGTTTTCTTAAAACACAAAACAATAGTTTTCTTTCTCTCTTAATTTTCTGTTCGCTTTGGTACGCATTTCTGTTTGTAGCAAAGATCCAAACCTAAGCAGATAGTGAAACTGTTTGCTTTCGCAGATTTAGCAGATGAAGAGTTTGTTTTTTCGTACAGTTTATTTTCAACCCCTGGCCACACAGTCGAAGCTACACTCGATGATTTGCGCCCTGTTTTTGAAGATCGCATTATCAGCCGCAGAGCTGATGTCGTTTGTCCACCTTGGAGCTGCGATTTGACACCGTTGGACTATTATTTGTGGGGTGCCCTCAAAGATAAGTGTTACACCGACAAGCCGGAGACAATTGACCCTTAAAAGGACAATATTCGTGAAGCCATTGGTGAAATACAGCTGCACACAATCGATAATGTGCTTAAAAATTGGACCGATCGTGTAGGCTACTGCATGGCCAGCCGAGGCAGCCATTTGAATGAAATTATTTTTTATTATTAACCGGAAGGATTGTACTTTCAAATAAAAAAAGAAATTTGAGAAAATATTCTGTCGTTTCTTTATAGAATTTTCAAAAAAAAAGTTATTTGGCGGACCCTGTACTTCTGCACTGATGAGAGGAACATATTTAAAAGACGATATGTCATCGGGCGTAAGTTTCCAGTATTAAAATTTATAACTCCTAATATTTTAGCAATAGAGCACACAAATATAGTTAATAAAAACTAGCATATCCTTAGTCTTTATCCAACACTTGTTTCATCTTTCTACATACCCTTTCGTCAGTTTCACCACGCGCAGAGATTTTTTTGTTCATCGAGGTCTATAAACAAAGCTACTCCTTTTTCGAGAGGTAATGTTTTTGATTGAATGGACTTTATTGTTAAAGGAATATGTTTAAATATTTGCATTTTTAAAATTTTTTAGTACGAAAGAAAAGAAAAATTTTAATTTTTACATTTTTTAGTACGAAAAAAAAAATATTACATTAAAATAACCAAAAAAACCGAAAAATGCTCTAAAAATTAAAAGTGTCCAGAAATTGCAATAAAATAACTTAAAAATCACTAAAAATTAACAAAAAATGCCCTAAATCTAGATAAAATGACCTGAAAACTAAAACCGATAAAAATAATGAAAAATGACGAAAAAAATTACCTAAAAATTTTTCATATTTTTAATTTAGGAAAAATAAATAAACGTTCTAAATAAGCAGGAAATGTCTTAGAAGCAGCAAAAAAAAAGATGGCATGTCATCAAAATCCCAGCCCTGATTATAACTAATTAAAACTTTATACAGGGTGTCCCAAACCATCGTTTCAATCCGAAGCTGGTTGATTCCTTGGGTCAAGACAAGAAAAAAATTGTATGGCAGGGGGTCCATCTCTCGCCTGTTTCGAGTTACAAGCGGAAGTATAGCAAAAAATGACATTCATTCAGGTGTTATCACTTTTAACGCAATAACTTGCAAAGTATTAAAGATAGAAACCAATTTGAAGCAGTTATTTGAAGCTTTTTAATACATTTACTAATATAAGTTAAAATTTTTTGGTATTTCAAACCACGGTATAATTTAAAGCCACTTAAATATGAAAAATATGTCTTTTATTTCATTTTTTCACTTTAAGCTCGTTTTAAAAACAATTTAAAGCCACTTAAATATGAAAATATGTGATTCTTATTTTCTTCTTTTTGTTTTCTTTAAGCTCGTTTAAAAAAAATATATATCTTTTTTGATGCAGTTTGAATTTCCAAATAATTCTCTACAATATTTCATCATAAGACTATATCGTAGAGCAACGACTAAGAGCGAATTAATTATTTTATGAAAACATACACTCAAAAAGCACTTACCAATTAATACGGAAACAGCAACGTTTCTCTTCAGATAATGTTTTTTTTTTTAGAAATGTATATCTCTTTATTTTTTCATTTTTAATATTTTTTTAATTTTCTTTAAAAACAAATTAGATTCAAATATAAAGAAATTATGAAAAAGTTATTAAAAAATTATAAGCTAAAATTCAAAAACAAGTTGGAAAAATATTATTTTAAGAAATGCTCAAAATGGCTTCCTTCAGCAATAATGCATGCTTCAGCTATTTTTTTAAAAGTTTCAGCAACATTAAAATCGGCTAAAGTGCCTCTTATATGGGCTGCGGCTACTTCAACTCTTACTGTAAGCTCTTCTATGCTTCCTACTTTTTTGAGTGAAAATTGATTGAAAATCGAGTGAAAATTGAGAGATAGTAAGTAATAAGAGTAACATCCATTTTATAATGTCACGTTACTTATTTTTTCCTTTCCTTTCCTTTCAAATGGTAAGTGATTTTTGAGTGTATGTTTTCATAAAATAATTGATTCGCTCTTAATCGAAAATGTTCCAAATACAAAATAATACAAAAAATTCCGTCAATCGTACTGATATGAATATGATAGTTTCCATACGGAAATTTATTCCGATAATATTTTTTGTAGACAAGCAAACATTTATATAATGATATTAATTAATTTTAATGATGATTATATGATGATTGTAATCATGGTGTAGTGGAGAAGTAAAAAATATTTATAATAATTTAAATTATATGTAAAGAACTTTTTATTAAAAATATCCCTTAACCAACTCTGGTTTCGTTCAGTCTTGAGTTATTTTATGTAAATACTATCTACTGGTGCTAGACTTCACAAATATTACACTACAGTCAAAAATCAAGGCCACAAAAAGGTAATACTTGATACACACTGTAGAACTTTTTGAAAATTCTTGTGCACTTGTTTCCCTGCATTTGATAATTTCATCGTTCTTCATCAGAGTTGTTCCTTTTATTCTGATGAACAACTCTGCTGACCAAATAAACCGGGTATGTATCACAAAAAGTCTACTCGTAGCTTAAAGTCAGCATAGGTTGCAACCAAAAAATTAGATTCCGCATGGCGTATGATTAATTCTAATTGCTTTGAAGTGTTGAAAGCGGGCCAGAAATTGAAAAGTTTTCCATTCACTGACGGAAATAAAAACTTTATTACGAGAGAAAAAATTTGACGTGATTTTTGGTAGAGTAACAGGGTGCAGAAAATTAACATAAATCGGTACAAATCATATCTCAAACACTTCTTAACCGAATGTTTTGCTTAAACTTCTGTTGGATGGTAATGAAACGGACTTTAATCTAAAATTTTGGGAACTTTTGGTGAAATGGGGTTGCATCCTTTGCAGTAAGGTAATTGATTTCAAAGAAGAGGTTCAAAGAACACCATTTAAAAATTAAAAAAAATTAACATCTAAGCAAAAATATACATATATTTAAAAATATTCTTGTTCAGACATTAAAATGACCATAACTCATGAACCCATTGAGTCTCCACCCTAATTTTTAAATTGTTTAAAAGTTAACAGCTTCAAGGAAAATTGAATTGAATTTATGCAAGGAAATTTTCAATTTTTAAATGGTTTTCTTCGAACCATTTTTTCAAAATTAATTACCTTACCGCAAGGGTTGGAACCACTAGCCACCAAAATTTCTTAGAACTATTTTTAGATTAAAGTCCCCGTAGTTACATTTTTATTGGTAGCTCAAACTTTGGTTAGGAAGTGCTTGAGATATGAATTTTTGTAATCGATTTTCAAAATTTGTTCCAATTTTTGTTAATTTTGTGCACCCTGTAAGATAACTACACCCAAAATCATGCCTAAATTTTTCTCATCGAAAGTAAGTTTTTTTTCTGTCGTTGGTGATTCATGCAACAATTTACGCAAATCGAATATGGTCATTGCGTAAGACCGGGTACGTTTTAATTGGAATTGCAGTATTATTTTACTATTTTTTGTAATTGCAGGCAGAGTTTCAAACATTACCACCTCTTTTTTTCAGAAACATCATAAGTCTCGCAAATTTCTTTCTTCAGGATTAATAAAAACTGTGTCATTTACAAATAAAGGAAGGAACATTTTTTGGCTTAACCCTCAGCAGCTGACGTCGTAGTCTGACAGACACCGAAAATCAAAACTTTCGAAAATGAAATTTCTTTGGAAGCGGATTTTCAAGAGGAAAGTAATCGTTTTACGGAAGTTCAAACAGAATCCATAAATAAGACTTTTTATAAAGGTAAGAATGGCTTTGTATGGTCTGCTCAGGAGGGTCCAAGAAATTGTAGAGTGAGAGCTCATAATATTATAAAGCTACCAAAGCTTGTAACTACCTCAAAATTTAAAAGTTATGTTGATCTTTGGACAAAATTTTTTGATGAGCCTATGCTTTCGAACTTGGTAGTAAATACGAACCAAAGGCTTAAAATGTTTAGTTTTAGTTTAGTTTAGTTTAGTTTAGTTTATTTGGAAGTCTTTGAATACATAAATTCTTACAGACAATATAAATTTATAGAAAAACTAAAATTAAAAATTTATAGTAAAAATATAATCTTAAGACTAGGTTAAGTAAATACTATTAACATAATTCTTAAACTTTTGTTTTGGAACAAAGAAATCAAAGTCATTAGATTCATTCAATTCATTATACAGTAACAAAGATCTTGTAATTGGCTCATTTAAGGCATAGTTAGTTCTACAATATTTTACATAAAATAATTTGGAAATTCTTAGATTTCTTAATGGGATATGAAAAGGTATAAGTTCCAAGAGAGACTGACAGTCAATTAATCCAGCGATAATATCATATATAAACATCAATGATGCAATTTTCCGCCTGGAATCAAGCGATTTAAGTCCTAAGAGCATTAGACGAGAGTTATAGGGTGGCAAGGGTCACAAAAGTTAATTGACCTCAGGGAAAACCTCGTGAAATTTTTTGTATTTTTTCCAGTCTAGGAGATGATTCAAAAATAGCAGCCGACCTGAACTTATGGACACAAATTAAAATGAAATAAGGCATTTCTAGGAATCCTACATTATTCGTCGGTGTTCAAATGCAACGACTGCGATCTTAATACAGTATTTTCTAATGAAGGCAAAGGACGTGAAATATTTCGCTGCGTTATTTCCAAGAACAGTCAACTGTTTGTTTACTATGTATACTATAAATTTGCAACGACCTCTGAATGGAACCAGCATTTTCTCATCAATGCACATATCAGCGCCAAGGGAGTACTGTTGAGATTTTAGATTTTAAACAGTTTCATGTTTAGTCAAGTGTTTGAAATTTGCCGATTTTATGACCAGAGAAGAACGTTTAAAAGAGAATCCGCTGGCTCCTATTTCAAATATATTTAACAATTTTATCTCAAATTCTCAAGCTCATTACTCCCCTGGCACTGATATGTGCATTGATGAGAAACTGCTGGTTCCATTCAGAGGTCGTTGCAAATTTATAGTATACGTGCCACAAAAACCTGCTAAATATGGCCTGAAGATCATGATTTTATCTGACGCACGAACTTTTTACACCTACAATGCTTATATCTACTACGGAAAAAGTTCTGATGGAAATAGGACTGAATAAAGAAGAGAAGAAATTATCGGTGCCATCACAATCAGTCTTTCGACTTGTAAAAGTTATTGAAGGATAAAACCGTAATATCACAGCTGAAAACTGGTTTAGTTCCATCCCGCTTATGGAAGTTTTGCTAAAAACTAACGTATCTCGGAACACTGAAAAAGAATAAGAGAGAGAGAGACACCTGCATACTTTTTGCTAAACAAAGAATGAGAAGTTGGAAGTTCACTGGACGGTTTTACCAAGAAAATTAAATTTTTATCATTAATTCCAAAGAAAAAATAAAAAGAATTTAACACTGAGTCAGGCAAACCACTAATGATAATAGCATATAATCACACTAAAGGAGGCGTTGATGAGATCGACAAAAAGTGCCCAATATATTCGTGCAGCCGCAAAACTCGTCGTTGGCCAAATGGCAAATTTTTTATAGAATGCTGGTTATACTTAACTGTTTTGTTTCGTACCAAGCATATGAAAATATGGACCCTAAAATGAGAAGAGGCACATTTTTATTGAATATGACTCGGGAAATGGCGCAAGCAGGCCTGTAGCCAGGGTGGGGCAAGGGGGGGCAATGCCCCCTACTACAACCGTTTGCTCCCCCTGGCCAAATCAGACAATGAAAACTTTAAATGAATAATTAGTATGAATTTTGTTGATATATTTGTTTATTGCTTTAAAATTAGTTTAGTTTAAAATAACAAAAAATATACACATTCACCTTATTCATGACTTGAATATGTATATGAAGTTTGTTAAACAAAATATTTCAGACAAATTGTTAGAAGTTTTGAAATTTCTACTGCCAACCTTTGCTACCAAAAAATAAGATTTGAATTTTAATAATTTTGTAACCCGCATCCGTACACGCAGAGAAAAAACATAATTGCAACAACCATGTTTTAAGAGAATCATAGTATGATTCGGATTATGATTGTTGCTAACATGTCGTCCTCCAATATATAATATTTTTTTGATCATGATAAAATGATTACAACAACTGTATTTAGAAAAGGAACTTTTTATGTAGAAACCAAAATATTATTGAAACAATCATTATTCTCTCATTGGGTCGAAAATAGAATGATTCCAACAACTACATTATGAATTTATTTTTAGGATCCAGAATATTATTGAAACAATAATTTAATTTTTTTATTTTCATGCACTCCAATTTCCATTGTCTGGGCTGAACGGAAATATTAATTCAATTAAAAAATCATTTGATAAAATTTTCTGCCCGAGCTGGGGTTTGAAACTCGGCTTTTTCGCTTACGAGCCACGCACACTACCAGTAGGCCACAGCCGCTACTATCACTCGCCTGACTAACGCCATTCATAAGCACTTTATCAAGTGATTTAAAGCAATATGTGTGATAAACAAAATATGGTCAGAATTGCGAAATATATTTACGGTAAAAAGAAATATGTTTGCTACAATTAAAGTCGAAAACGTCACTTTTCTGCGTGCTGTTTTTAGAATAAGGCGATTAAAAACAAACCACAATAATTGAACAGTTAACAAACGAAACGGCACATAGCCAGGAATCGATAAAACTTATTGTGTCTAAATCAGTGTCGGGCAGCTTTGCACACTTGAGATTGTGTTTGTGCAGTAAAATATGTATTCATCTCACCTACAGAACGATCAAAGCTTCAGTGTTCAAGCGAATGTCAAACAGATAAGATCTGCGCTTGCGTGTTCCTTGAATATATTAGATTATATCTCTGTCGATAAGCAATAATAGCTTAAGTTGATTTAAGACAGAACAAAGTTATTGATATAGTTGTGTTCCACGTTTATATCATTATGAACATACAAAATCTAGAACTACTAGCATGACCTTAGCCAAAGATATAACGCAAAAACAAAAGACCCTTTCATAGAATTTATATGGCTATTGAAAGCTTTGAAGCTAGATATCTGGAAACTTTGAAATAAGACTTAAGCTGTTATTGCTCATTGACACAGATATAACGTAATATTACACTGCATAAAGTTTTATGTATGCAAAATTTTTGGAAGTATATGAAAAAATTTTTATTTTCAAAGAGTTAAAATTAAAAAAAATTATGCATTAAAAGGCATTACGATAATTTACATGGCCAATATAAGGTAATTCTGGGGCAGACGATGGAGAAATTAATTAATTATTTTAAAGCGGCATGTCCACATATCAAATCATATAGTGATCAGTTCCAAGAAAGTATAATGAAAGTATCTTACGCTGTCAGTTTGGCCTTGGCAAAACGCAATAAGAAACATAAGCACAGTAAAAAACATATTTGTTTTTTACTATTAGCCTGCCTTTTTACATTTCCGTCCGCTTATCTAAATTTCATATTATCCGTCTCTCGGTCTGTTTCCTTTTGTCGTTCCGCTCACTACTTATTTATTTAATTTTGCAATACAAACCCGAGCAAAAAAAAATATCCCATAATGCCTAGTAAGATTTCTGCAAAAAGCGCTTTAGCACTACTTTTTTTTTCAGTGTGAGCTTTAAAGCGCTTATGAATACATACTCAAGATGAGAAAGTATAGGTGTGCAAAGCTGCCCTACACTGGTCTAAATGAAGTGAAAGTTTTTCCTGCAAACTGTTCAGACACAATTCGATTCAGATATCTTTCGATTTTTGGTTATGTTCTGCTTCGTTTGCCAACAATCAAAGAATAGTTCTGAAAAACATACAAAATTCTAATATGTTTGTCTCTATAATAATATTCACATTTATCATGATGACAGAACTACAACATTTTTGTTGCAATCAATATTCGAAGCAATCATAGTATGTAACGATTTCAATGATGTTATGATTTCAACTATTATGTTATTTTTGGTACCATTATTAGTAAATAATGACTTTATTAAGGCAAAAATTTGTGTTTGCAGAAATAATACAATAATTTTAGTAAAAAAATTGTCATTGCAGTAATCGTGTCTCAACCATGTTTTTTCTCTGCGTGTAGGAACTTTCTAGGAACGAAAAGCACGTTGTGCACCAATTTGATGCAGATACAAAAAGAATATATAATTCATTGAAATGTTTTTAATTTTTAATTTTTTTTTTATGCATGATGAATGTTTATTAATTTTAAAAGAAAAAAATCTGCAAATCTTAATTCTAGCAAAAATTTAAAAAAGCAAAAAATTTAAATCAAAACATGCACTTTTGTTGTTAATATATAAATCTGAATAAAAAATTTTACATCAATTTGGTGCAAACGACGGATGCGGGTTAATTCAATTTTTTTATTTGTTTTACTTAAAAAATGTCTTTTACATATGTTAGCCCATTTCGCTACTCTTTCTTATATTTCTAGCCACTTTAAATAAATCTTGTATTTTTACCTTAATTTTATTACAAAATCCTGAATTAATTTTTATATTATTTTTTATGTATTAATCTTATGTATGAAAAGATCTACATTTACATGTATATATTATAAAATTAACTGTTTTTTAATAAATATATGTAATGATAATTTTAATAAAATATGTTTCACACGTTGAAATGAAAAAACAAAAAATTTGCCCCCCAAGATTCATGCCTGCCTCCTCTGTCTTCTTGGTCTAGCTACAGGCCTGGGTGCAAGATCACATGAAAGCACGTGTGTATAGCGAAAGATTACCGAGAGAATTGCGTATGACGATCAGTCGAGTTCTGGAAAAAGACTTGCCACCTCCACCTCCAAAAATTCAGTTGGAGACAACCAGTGATAGAAAGCTATGCTATATATGCCCACCTCAAATAAAAAGGAAAACAAAATACAGCTCCTGTTCTTGTTTAAAGCCTAATTGCTTGCAGTATTCCAATCCTCTCTGTAAAATAAATGATCTCACCATACGATTTGGCTAAAAATCAAAACTGAATTTGCGCGATTATTGTTTTCATAGATAAAAAAAATTCATTAAAATTAGTAAGAATTATTGTTTTATTTTATTATTTTTAAGAGACTAGTAATGTTTTGTTGTTTTTATTAAACTAAATTAAATAAACCAAATATATCTAAGAAACGTATTTTATTTTAAATTTTATATTTTGTAAGAATAATAATTAGTTGTTGTTATTTAGAATAAGGTCAAGAAAGTTAGTCAGAAACTTCATCATAGGAAATCAGCTTAAAAGTGAGGTCTGCTAGACCCCACATCAGCAATATTGTAAAGTTTGGAGCACGTCAGTTGCAGAGAATTAAAATGGGCTTAAAATGTATTAATGTTGTAAAAAACTGGAAATACTGTTTTGGCAATAAGCAGGTGTTATTGAACAATTAACTTTAACCCATTTACGTCCAAGGCCATTTTTTTTCGAAAATTTAAATCCTATGAAAGACATATTAATTCTTAGTACCCTGAAGAATAACTTTCCGCTATCAAAAAATTTTGCAATTGGCGGTTGGCGGGGGTGTAGTGTTCGAATTTTTCGATCATTGACTAAAGCAGTATCAAAATATAAAATTTATTGAATTGGAAAAGAAATGATTTTTTAAAGAAATTTTGTCAATGAAAATGCACTGTATTTATTGTTGTAATATTTATTTCTTATAAATACCCAGCAAAAACCAGTTTGTTGAGCCCATAAATGAAAGGATTCTAGTAGGTGTTTTTGAAGAGAACTTTAGGAAGGGAATCCCTTCCTATAGAAAAAAATCCCTTTTCCCGATTTTCACCGATTTTCCCGGTGTTTGAAGTAGAAAGTGGTTGCATTTTGTTGGAGGCTTAAAAAATGCCACGGAAAATGAAAAAATACTAAACAAAATAACTGAAATTAAATGCTATTTGAATGTCTTTAAGAAGTGGTTTAAGCATTGTTCTAGAAAGCACTTCTTGATCAGTCTTATGGAAGCAGTGTCCCTAAGAATGCATGTCATATTTGTAACAACAATTTTGCTGGCTACATTTTCAAATACTATAACTTTTTATGTGGGCTTTATTATGTGAAGCATTTGTAATGCAAGTGAACGTTAGAGCAAGTGAACGATATTTTCCACCAGGTGGACGTATGATCAAATGGTTTGATCGAACCGCAATTCGTGGCAAGCTACGCGGATGATCTTGTTCGCCTTTTAGTGACTCATGACGTATTGTATTGAGACTATGATGGAAGAGGCACCGCTCAAACAATTTTTACGAATAGTGCCACAGCCAAAAAAGCCAGCAGACTTGATGCTTTTCGGGATTTTCTACATTATGAGCAGTGTTGCCATGAAAAAAAATTTTACAGCGTAACTTTTGCACTCTGCTCGTCGGATTTCTTGTCGGATTTGTGAAACTCTGAAAACAAGAACTAAGAAATTTTCAGTCGCATTTTACAACAAAGAAGACAAATAAAATATTGCATTTTATTAGACGTATGACGTATATTTAAAGTTTATTTATTTAAATAAAGCACATTTTTTTCAAAAGTCAATTCAATAATCATTATAAATATAGAAAATATATTTTAATAAATTACATTTTGAAAATATTTTTGAACACACAAACAAAGAGTCAAATTAAAAATACATTTGCAACACAGTTTGGTTTAATGTAGATCTCTTAAATCGGTAAAAATGAAATGCATAGAGCTATAATACATAATTTTTCAATTTTAACTCTATAAATGTAAAGCTTTTGCTTCAAGTAAATTAACGAAAAAAAATTTTGTTTTTTTAAGCCAGCAAAAACTACAAAAAAATTAGATTTTAGTGAAAAAAATATGTGTAAAAATATATAATTTTTTCGAAGTCATATATACATTGCTTTATTAAATTTGTTTATCAATTCTTTATCAATTTGAAGACTAAAACTGTTAAAAGATTTCATACGCAGATAATCTTTTTTATGCAGAGTTCCTTCCATTTTATCTAACTCTAATCTATTGCGAACTTTAGTTTTATAAATATTTATTTGATTAAAAGTTCTCTCAACGTTAGCTGAGGAATTCGGTAAGCTCAACAATTTAAAAATAAATTTTTCCATTATTGGAAATGCAATCGCATCTTTTTATTTTCAAATTGCCATCAATATTATTATACTAATGTTTTTCTTTTCATATATATATGTGTATAAAAATACTTTTTCTGAAATCGTAACATTTTGAAGAATTTTGGTCAAATATCGGAACGTCGGATTCAAGTATTAAAATCGTAACATATCCGATATATCGGACCATATGGCAACGCTGATTATGAGGTAGCTCCAACATTACTTGTGGACCAATCCCATTTGTTTTGTCCCATGCAACTGACACTCCAGGCAAAATTGCTCTATTCAATAAGCTTAGTTAGGGCTGCACCTTAGCAAAGTGATTAGTTGTAGCAAGCTTATGGTTATTGCATAGATGTAAAAATCGTTTGATCGTTTGATCGTTTTGAATTTACCTCTGCTCATTTTTTGTTTTACAATCTGAATGCCAAGATCTGCTGATATTGACCAATACAAATGAATGGCTGGCAACTGGTGATACGCAGATAAAAGTAAAACGCCAAAAATCATCTCATATCTAAACAAACTGACCACATCATCTTGAGATTGGTGAAACCGACAATTTTATAAATGATATATCGTTTCCGACCAACAGTCGATTTTAAAATATATAATTTTTGTGCAAACACAAAAATTTCGCAGGTTTTTTACTTCTGAACTTAGTCGAATTTTAAGAAACTAAGAAATTTTAATTAAAAAATCGAAAAAGTTGTGCCGCAAATCTTAAGTTTAAAAAGTAGCAACGCCAGACACTTAACCATAGCAGTAATGGCTACATAGAAATGTTTTCTCAGAAATGAATACATGGATGAGAACATATATAAGTGCTTTAAAAATAAATTAAAATTTGAATTAAGAGTGAAAGCTGAAAGTAAGTGTTTTATTTTAAAAATTTATTTTTTGAGTTTCATGTAATTGTTTTTCATAATTGAAGTTTATTCATTAGTAACTCGAAAAATATTGAACCAATTTACAAACACATGTACAATATTGTTAAGTATGGAGTTAATTGTTTCTAAAAATTCTGCCTTTAAGATTATCGAACAAGAAAATAAGTTTCAAGGTTAGTGACAAAAAAGTTCTATCAAACAAAAGTGCTTGGAATGACCCAGAGAATGCACAAGAATTATTTCAGAATGGATTTTCCAAAAATATGGCCTTTTTAGTATCCAAAAATAACTGAAGAAAGTCTGGTAAAAATCACACGTATTCTACTGGCAATTTGAAGCATTTCTGTTTAATAAACATTATTTGTTCAGCAGATCCTTTTTGAATTACAAAAAAAGTTTATTGTTGTTTGTTTTTTGCGTTAAGTTGCCGTATTACTATAGTTACCTTGAATTGAAAGATGTGATTCAAAAGAAAATATTTCAACAAAATAATTTTTTTCAGACACTAAAAGTATTTTTTATATATCGTCGCCTGAGAACATAAATGTATGTGAAAATTTTCACTTTTGAGATTATTGTGAAAAAGGGACTATAAATTCTACAAAAATAGCGGTAAGACCACAAAAATTTCGTATTATATTGTAAAATGTGTCTGCAAATAGGCCTGAAATTCTGAAGAATAGTGATCCGCTACACGCTCAGAAATCTTGGATTAAATTCTAATCCAATCGTTGGAATCATGCATTTTTAATACTTTTTGTATTAGAATTTAATCCAATCGTTGGAATCATGCATTTTTTATACTTTTTGTATTAGAATTTAATGCAATCGTTGGAATCATGCATTTTTTATAATTTTTGTATTAGAATTTAATCCAATCGTTGGAATCATGCATTTTTCAGCGTTCGGCTTGGTTCGGCTCTTATGCATGTTTATCATTTCTTTATACATTTGGCTTCATAGAGCAGTTGGTAGAGCCAAATACTTAATAACCTTAACGTAGTGGGTTCGAATCCCACATGTTTCGTTAATTTTTTTTTTGTCAAAAATATTTTAATACAGCATGTATTAAAATTAATTCCAATGAGAGAATAAAAATCAATTGTAATATATGTAGTGTATTAGATTGTAATACAATTCTGGTGTGGTCATATATACAATACAGTTTGTATTAGAATTTAATCCAAGATTTCTGAGCGTGTAGATTTTAAATTATAGCCCCTTTTCCTCAATAATCTCAAAAGTGAAAATTTTCACATACGACTTTTATTTTCTCAAGCGACGATATGTATATAAGGCAGGATTGTTCTTGTATGGAGAAAATAATTTTCAGCCGTTCGCGGTCCCAAACGTTAGAGGAACTCATTAAAATGATTTCTGCATACTTTTTTTTTCAAATTGGAGAAAAACCGTCGAAGCAATTTTGATTCTCTTGACGGTCCTTTTTGTTAAAAAAAACATGTTTTTGTTTGTAACTTTTTATTTTTCACAGAACGCATACCACATTTGCTAAAATATTAAAATTCTTACTCATACCCACATTTTGACATAAAAAAGTTTTTTAAATTTTGTTTCATTATAACTCTTATTGACCACCAAAAATTGAATTTTTTGCTATTTTAAAAAACACATTTTTTTAAAACCGCTGTAAAAAACATATTTTTCATTAGATTTACGTAGAATTGTTATAGTTGAAATGGTATTAATTTCTTCTTATCAGTAAGAAATGTATCATTTTATTAGATTTTTAAAGTCAATTACTAACGCTCTGTCAGTTTTCGCACACAGCTTTGATTAAAGCGATATACAGAAAGAAAGAAGAACTTAATACCTTTCCCACAATAACAATTCTACGTAAATCCAATGAAAAATGTATCTTTTACAGCAGTTTTAAAAAAATATGTTTTATAAAAATAGCACAAAATTCAATTTTTGGTGGTCAATAAAAGTTATAATGAAAAAAAAATTAAAAAACTTTTGTATGCCAAAATGTTGGTATGAGTATGAAATTTAACCTTTTAGCAGATGTGGGCATGGGTTTTGTGAAAAATAAAAAGCTACAAGCAAAAAATGTTTCTTTTACCACAAAGGGCCTTCAGGATAATCAAAATTGCTTTGGCGGTTTTTCTTCAATTTGAAAAAAAATATGCAGGAATCATTTTAATGAGCTCTTCTTACTTTTGAGACCCCGAATGGAGGAATCTTAATTTCAATCCGGTCTAATGTATTTATATATAAAAATATAATATAATTTTATATTAAAATATACAAACTATTAAATTTAAAATATAATTTTTTTTTTTTAAAGTTTTTTGTATAGGAGCTATATCATATTTGATAATGGTCCGATTCTATGTTTGCAAAGGAACATCAATATTTTTAATTCAAAAATAATTAATTTAAAAAAAAAATTTCAATCAAAAAGTGTTATTCAAAGAATAAAAAAAATGTTAACTCAAAAAACGGCTTTTCGCCAATAATAGAATCCGTTATAAGATTAAAAATAATTAAAAAAAAAACGTAGGTGTGTTAAAACATTAATTAAAGTTACTTTATACTTAATGACAGATCAATTCCTATACTTCGCAGGTGGTTTTGGAAAATGTTTACGTATATAAGAACATGCAATTTTAATTCTGCGGGAAGTTTTTGGCCTTATTTTAAGTGCGTAAAGAAAATGGTATAACTTTTCAAAAGTGTAAAAAGAAACAACTAAGAACTTGCTATTAAAATGCCTTGAATGTCTAACTTGCAATAGAAAAAAAACCGTAACAGAGAATTATACTTCAACTGAAGCTGCTGTACAAGTATATATGCAAGAAACGCACACTTGAGTCACAAAAGTAAGAAAAAAATAGAAACAAAAAAAAAATGTAAGTGACACCAACACAATTGCGTTTGACACAGCATTCGCAATCACACTGACACATCTACATGCATACATATACATAGATGCCAATACAATTAACGCTAAAACGGAAGCCTACGGAAAGCTTCAATTTAACCGGCATTTTGCTGTGCATCCGCTCATCCTGAAAATATAATTTAACAAATACAATGAAGAGAACAATAAGAGCAGGATATGACAACGCCAACGATGACGATGAATAAAACGATGATCATTACAATGATGGGGATGATGATAATTTAAATAAAGTTGTTCTTCACAGGATGAGCACAACTTTGATGATGTTGATGAGCATTAAAGGCAGAGAGCAAACCAACCAAATTGAGTAAAATTTGCAATCGCCTTTTTCAATGGAAGAGACACATTGACGCAGTCAAAGTTAATAATAACTTGGCTTTAACTAAATCCGAATTATGTATTGGCTGCAGAAAAGCAGTCAAAGAGCATGACAAAATATGTTTTATAATAAAAAGCTCTTTGTTGTGTCATGAGAGTAAGTGTAACAGAGAGCGCGCTCCTCTTTCTTTATGGACTTATGGTCTCTCTACAGCTCTCTGCAAGCACTTGCATTAATCAATTCGCTTTCCATTGGGGCAGGTCATGCTGCCAGCCAAGTAGCTATCGCCAGCAAAGAGCTCACTAACTAGCCAAGCCAGCCAGCCATCCAGTCAGCCAGCACCAACCATGAATACTTGCTTCCATGCGCGGCCACCTGCTTCGTACAGCCCAACTTTACGCAGTTCCACTGTCGTGTGCTGTTGTATTCGAGACAAAGTTATGGCTATCCTGGCGTTTGATAGGCGCTACTCCTCTTTTGTGGCAGCGAAATTCAGCGAAGTTATCAGGTTCGCAGACACAGATAAAACAGGTTCTTCATTTTGGAGTAGTTAGCTGGCAACAGGGTTTAGTTTTATTGCTCATTGCAAATGCATTGCGATGGAATCTTGCGCGCTCCAAGACGTATTGACATTTTTGTTTTTTTGCATTTCCATTTGTGTATTTTCTTTTGTGTGCAGTGCTTTGATGTGCTCTTCGTTGTGCTCTTTGGTTGCGCTGCTTTTATATCAAACCGCCACTCTTCCCTACCTTGTTTTAACACAAGATAATGTTTAATCCTTTTTTTTTTTTCTTTTCTTTTTGCTGCTTTTTGTCTTTATGCGAAAGATTTTAAATTGTTTTTCATGCTTTTTAATGAGTTGATGAGCTCTTCTAGCTGAGCCTTTGGCTTCGTTCAAGCTGGTTGGTTGAGTTGCTTGAATCTGTTTATTATTTGCTCATTGTTTGTGTTTTCCCCCTTTTTTCTCCCCTTTTTTCTTCGTCTAATTCTTCTTTACGATGACTTTTCCTTCATTAACAGCGCAAGAAAATCTCTAAGTGTACGTTTGTGTACGCGGGAAATTAACACTACTTGACTTACAGTTGTTTCGAAATCTGATTTGGTAGTAAATATTTAATTAGCCATTCTTGATTTTTGGTTCATGCTTTGGTTCGACTTGAGGTGTTGGTTGCAATGTGGTGTGGTTCGTTGGGTTGTGTTCGGGTGTTGCAAGGTGTTTCTTTGTGTTGGTGTTATGTTGCATTTCGGAGGTGTCTAAAGACTTAAAGGTGACTCAATTAAAGGTGACTAGATTAAGCGAATATGGAGATTTGCCTAAAAAGTTTAAAATTATGGATGAAGCTTATAATTCTCCAAAACGTAAACGAACCAAAACAAAATCTTCTTAGTTCAGCTAAAGCTACAGATATAGCCTTGCCGCCGCACAGTGCGCTTTTTTCGATTTTGGGGTGACATTTGAATGATCTCAGAAACTATAAAAGCTAGAGCCATGAAATTTTGTGCTTTAGCCTCAAATAAGTAACAGCACAAAAAATTACAATTCTAGGTCAACTGCATCGCCTACCTCCCATACAAACCATATATTTTTTTTTAATAAAAATACCCGCATAAAATTCCTTATTTATGTTCATTTCAATTTAGTTTATTTAAAAGAGTAAACTCAGTTTGTTAAACTTCACTTAGACGTCATGCTAAAAATACTTCAAATCGGATAACTTTTATATCTCCCATAAAACATAATTACCAAATTAACGAAATTTGAAAAAAATGGTTGCTAATAAAAAATAAGGTCACAACTTGTTTTAAACTATGAATTCTATTTTATTTTTCTTTAAATTTAAGAGTACCTATAAATTGTCTTGGAAATTAGTGCATTTCAGTGCAAAATTTGATTTTTATGATTTCTTTCAAATTAAGTAGTTTTTCTTAATAGCAACTTGATGCAGCAGGTTTTTACAGAAACAGAAGCTAGAAGTACGATATTTTGTGATAATAATAGTCTTCGACTTCATTAATGCTTAATTAGCAAGATATTTTCTACTAAATTTTACTTAAATTTTCATTCCTTGAAATATTAACAGTCATATTTCAACGATTTTTCTATTTTTATTTATTAACATTTTTTATTGTATCTTATATTCAATTCAATGGCGATTAAGACATAAAAATTTTTATTTATTATTTTTATTTATTTTCATTTAAAAAACTTGTTGACATATAAGAATATTCTTTTGCATGCCGAATTAACATTGGATATAACAACATTTAAGACACGAAATTCAAATTAATGTTACATAATGCTATCAATAACAATATTACTTAAAAATACTAAAATTTAAACTTAAAAATTTAAACAATGAATAATTATTCCTTAAAAAGAAATTAGAGTATAAGAGAAGAACAAGAAAGAGTAAGGAGAGGAATTTGAAGTTAAGAAAAGTGTTTGAAAATTAAATGCTTGAAGTTAATTTTATTAGAAACGCTTTTAATACTATTAGGTAATGAATTCCACGACCTAATGACACAGATGAAAAACAATCTACTGGAGTTAAGGAAATTGTATCTAGGGATAATGAGGTTCATATTTCTACTTGACCTGCAAAACTTCAACTTATTAAAAAGATATGTAGGACTACATGTAAAGATAATTCGGTGTAGGAATATGCAATTTCTAGCTTCAAGGTAACTAGATAAGTCAAGGTAACCAAGTTATTTTTTACAACAGACAGAGATATGATCAAACTTTGTAAGACCGTATACATAGCGAGCTACATTATTAAAAGCTACCAGGAGCTTATGTAGGGACTGAGAGTCAAGTTTGCAGTATACGACCTCTGAGTATGTTATGATCGGCATAATCAACTGCAATACAAGTTTTCTTTTTGTTTCAACTGGCACAAAACCGGATGTCATTCGGAGATTACGTAGAAGATAATATACTTTTTTACGCATGAGTTGATGTGATCATCGCAGGCAAGGAATGAATTTATTTGAAAACCTAGATTTTTGGCCTTACTTACAAGTTTCAGTTTAACGGTATTAAGTAAAATTGGAGCCAAATCATCATGATAATATGGAGTTTTAGATATAGGCAAAACAAATGATTTCGTGGGGTTCAACGTGAGCATATTCTCATCTGCCCATTTAGACACCAAAGCTAAGTCCTCGTTAACTCTAGCACATAGATCTTCAACCAGGCCAATTGCTGAAAATATCATTTATGAACATTGTAAATAGTAATGGCCTAAGAACAGAGCCTTAAGGTACTCCGCTAATAGTGCTTTTTAGCATAGGAAAATGTTGGCCCACACGCACCTTTTGAGACCTACCTACTAGATAGTTCCTTAGCAAACGGACCGCAGATTTTGAAAATTGAAAATTTTGAGCTAGTTTTTTGCAGAGAATAGAGTCGCTGACGGTGTCGAATGCTTTGTAAAAATCCAGCAAGCAGAGCAATGTCAAGTCAGCATTATCGAAATGTACTCTTATATCATCCAGTATTTTGACCACAGCAGTGGAACAGCTGTGCGCAGGCCGAAAACCAGACTGCAGATGCGACATGAGGTTAAAAAGATTTAAATGATGGGATATCTGTTGCGCCATGAGCGATTTACATAATTTAGACACCGAGGACAATAGGCTTATTGGACGGAACTCGCATGGGTTGCAAGCATTGGGCTTTTTTGCTATAGGAATAATAGTCGCCACTTTCCAAATCTCAGGATAGCACGAGGTGGTGGTAAAGCAGTGATTTATTATATGGGCGAGCAGAATAAGAACATGTGGTATAATAAGCTTTATAAACCTAATGGAGATTCCATCTTCCCCAGATGCATTCGATTTAATTTTTTTTTTATACAGTTAGCTATATCCAATTCACTTACAGCATTAAACCGAAATGCGTTCGAAGACTCAGGATCAAAACTATTATTATTATCATCAGTTTGTTGAGTTTCAGTTGATGAAGAATTAGTGACAAATTAATCATTCAACTGATTGGGGTCTTGATCGCAAGCTACAGAGTTTTTGCTGCATATACCGATACCTTTTAAGTTTGCCCACAACTGCTTGGAGGGTAGCGTAGGATTAAGTTTGGCCATAAAATATTCTGATTTGGACCGCCTAACAGCGGATGTGGCATCATTCCTGGCTTTTTTGTGCTCATTCCAGTTCAAGGTAGTGGGGTTGCGCTTCCACTTACAATATGTTTTGCTACGGTTTTTGAGAGCTGCTTTAGCAGTCCACGTGAACCATGGACAACTACTATTTATGACGTGACGCGTGCGCAAGAGAACGTACATATTAAAAAGATTATTAATAATGTCAATGAAAATATTTAACTTTTCATCCACTGATTGTAGAAACCAGCTATCTGACCAATTAATTAAAGCCAAATTCTGATGCAAAGAGTTATTATCAATAGACTTAAAATCTCGATACGTAAAAGGAGTTGCTGGTCCAGAGGTCGAAGTTCTGATATTTAATGTACAAGAAATTAGATCGTGATCGGATACAAAAGATATTTGATCAAAAAGCAAAACCAATGATGCGTCGGAGACAATAAAAATGTCTAGCAAGCTTGGAGGAGAGTTGTTTGCAAACCTAGTCGGCATGAAGGTGTTTACTACAGTGAGTCCAACTTCAGATATTCTTTCTACAAAGCTACTGGCAAGATTGCTATTGGCTAATAGGTTTATATTAAAGTCACCAGTTAAAACAAAGTGTGCACGTGCAACAGCACAACTATACAAAGACATAAATAAGGGATCCAAATTGTAGTTGCAATTTGGATTGTAGACACAAGAAACAAATATTTTATTTTCGTTGCCTGAAATCTCGACATTCAAAAATTCTACTTCCGATTTATTATATTTACCCAAAACATTTACTTTGAGCTGTTTCTTACAATAAATTGCAACTCCACCACCTTTTTTATCCACTGTATCATTTCTGAAAAGCTTGTAAATTTTCAAGTCAAGACAGGAATCGTTTACATCTTCATGAAACCACGTTTCCGAGACGCAAATAATATCAACAGATGAATCGACAAAGACATGTCTCACACAATCCAACTTGAAATCATTTAGACTCCTAGCATTAAAGTGGACGATTTTTAGACCTTCATGCTGCCTACACAAAACTTCTATCACAGTTTTATGATTGTTTTTAACATCAAAATCTATATTATTTACAACTATCATAATAAATTTCTATGAACAACAAACTTAAAGCATTTAAGAAGACAAGGTAAGTGAACAAGTAGCATAGAAGTGAAGGAATAATAGAATAGAAGAAGGAAATGAACAAGAAGTAAGTTAGTTAGTATGTAAGAGATAATATAGATATAACAATTATAAAGTAAAATATAAATAAGGTAGCTGCACTAGAAGATACCTTCTCCATTCTCACTAGCACAAACAATTTGTTGAAGTTCATCGGAGTTGGTGATTTTGATACAATCAGCATCTTTAAAAAGCTTGATGCAGATGGCACCACGACGAGCAAATGCGTTGAATATTCTTCTTTGGCGCTTTTTTCTAAGGTTGCCCGCAGAGTAAGCGCAGAAGCAGACAGGCAGGCAGACAGGCACAGGAAAACTATGTGAACAAGAGAGAAAAAAGTTCTTTCTATCTCGTTCCTTCGCAGGGCCTGCCTGTCTGCCTGCCTGCTTCAGCGTTTACTCTGCGGGCAGCCTTAGAGTACATTTTTTAATTTTGAAAATTTTTGTTCTTTTATATATTTGGTTTCTAAATAAATTTGATATCTATTTACATGTGTTACTTACCATTACGTTCAGTGTGTAGGAGCCCTTAACTAAAAAAACAATAAAAAAATTGATAATTTCTAGCTACTTGTTTATGTTTGCTCGTATCTGGCTGTTCGTCTCAAGCTTCCCGCCTTTAGCCTTACAATACTTTTTGTCAGAGATATTTTTAGTTCACAAAATTTTTTGATTTTAATTGGAATTAGCATGAAGTAGACTAAATTTGTTTTGATAATTAAGATACGCATTATTGCTTTTTAAAATTAGAAAAGTACATTTTTTTACCCTAAGTTTCATTTTAACAATAGGGGTGTTGAAGACATAAATTCCAGTTTATGAGTTTTAGCTAAGAAGCTAAGAATTTTATTTATTAATAAAACAAAAATTAAGGATTTTCAATTTACAAAAATTTTTACCTAAGAACTTTAAAAATTTGGTTTTTCTGCCTCGTGCAATCGCTGTTCAAATGTAATGCAGATTAAGTTTTATTTTTTACATTTCTTTGTTTCAAATTCAGTACTGTATGCAATTGTATTTAAGGGTTGCTAGGAGACAAAATTTATCTTTAAAAGGGATAATATCAGAATTTAAAAATGAATAGTAAAGTTGATGGAGAGTCGCTGCGTTGGTAACACGGGGTATTCACGATTCAGTACACTACCAGTGCAGTTGAGGACTTGAGGACATGTGCACTTTACAAAAACAAATTACGCGTTCGTCAAAAATCTGCACAAGTGCTTTTCTACTGTAGCCTCAAACTTGAGGACTTGAGCAGTTGTGCACACTGAAAAATTTTGACAGCTCTGAAAAAGTGATAGTGGTGTGTTCACGAAAACATAACTGCACAAATCCTCAACTGCACATGCAAGTGCACTGCATCTTGAATACCCTTATTTATTTTTTAGTAGGATTTTGGTTTAAAAAGTACGTTCTCATTCAAAAAGGTACATTTTTCTCAATCAAAAATGTACACTTAAAAATTCTCTCATAGCGTCACTGAAATATGCGTTTAATAGAATGTTCCATGATTGTTTTCTGAAATCTGTTCCGAAAAGGAAGGCCTCTTTGACATTGGGGCCGGTATGGTATACCAATGAACTAAAAAAAATGAGGAACTTGAAATCTAAATATTATAAATAATATCAAAAAACACATAATACATGTGATTCTGGATGATATATCTCAATTTAATACAGCTGTCAACAGTTATGCAAACAATACTTTAATATTTACATAAGAAAACCAAAAATAAACATGCAAAATCCATATTTATTTTCCAGAAGTTGATACAAACACAGTCTTATCATACTTAAAAAATATTAAATCATCTTATAAAAGCAGTCCTGATAACAAACCTTAATGTATATTAAAATACTGCTGTGAAGTATTAGCAACTCAAATATATTTACTATTTACTTCTTCATTGAAATCCTGCTATTTTACTGCAGCCTGGAAACATTAAGTTTTATTCCGTTGCATGAAACTGGAAAAAGATCCTTAATTGATAACTACTGTGGCATTGCAAAACTAAGTGCTTTGCCTAAACTTTTTTAGGCATCACTAACTTTTTGTTACATCACATCTATCACATAGTATTCAATCTTTAATGTATCGCTTCCAACATGGATTTCTTTCTGGAAAATCCACTCTTGCTAACCTACTCGAATTTACATCAAAAACAATAGAATATTTTCGAAAAGGTATGCAGACTGATGTTTTTTACACAGATTTTCGCTTCAATAGTTTGAGCTTTTTTGAAAAAAATATAAAAAATATATACACTAACCAAACATTACATTTTAAACTATTTTTGTCAAGTACTTTGATTGGACTTTTGAACAAAAAAAAAATCAAAGTAAAATATATTTAAAAACAGCGGACATATTTGCATCGAAACTCAAAAAATATGGATTTTCAAGACGATTTTTTCTCATTCTTAGGTACATAACGATGTTTTATAAAAAAGTCGTTTCACTCTTATGGTTTCACTTCTATCATGCGTGTCGGCCACACACATACTTGTTATTTTGCTCTGAACTAAAAAGTCGTGTTTTATTTTTGTTTGTGTTTTGTATTTTGATTTTAAAAATATAATCGTCGTGCTTATAGCCCTCCAATATGGCTCATTCTTTAATAATTTTTCTAAGAAATATTGAAATTATTTATTGAAAAATGAAATAATTTTATTTGGAAACGGAAGAATTGTCGAAAGAACGCGCTTGCCTGCTGAAAGTAGGCAGCTTAAAATTAGAAACTTAAATCCAATATTTCGGTCTCATGAAGGAGTTTTTGTCATGAGGTGAAGAAATCACATACTTATTTAGGAGGAACGGATATGAGCTCGTGCCAGCTACTCATAAACCAGGATAACGCGTACACAAAAACCACTTCCGCAGCACTATTAATTAGACTGCTTAGCCACCTTTATGCTGACGTTAATCTGCTATTTTAGTCAAATAAGTGTGCTTCAGCAACAGCAACACCAATACCAACAACAACAATAACAACAACAGTTGCTGGAGCCGCATCAGCGCTACTTTAGCGACCACTAAAACTTCAGCTAAATGCGGTTGGCTAAATTATGAGCAGAACGCATGGCAAATAATAAAGCAACAACAAAAACAACTAAAACGTATACGAAGTTGTTTGCGGTTGCAGCACTAAAACAACCGCATACACACATACAAACACACCCAAACAGACTCCCACACGACGAGGTGTTGTTACTTCCGTTGCTGCTTTCAGCAAAGTCCTCTTCTTGCTTCTGCTCATGCTGCTGTTGTTGCTGGAATTGAAGGAATATTTTTATAAATTTATATGCCTTTGTGTGTGTGTGTGTGTGTGTGTGTGTGTGTGTGTGTGTGGTGTGTGTGATTGTGATGTTGGTGTATGTACCATACATGAGGCTGATTTAAGATGATTAAACGATTCCGCTCTTGCGCCCGCTTCAAAATGTTGAAACCAAAAAAGGAAACCGCCAACAATTTATGACCTTGTTTTTTTTGCCGAACAGTTTTTCATTTAAAATTCTTGATTGAACTATATACATATATATTGAACAATATTTTAAGGCTTTTTGGTAGCACGTTTTATTTTGTTTTAAAATTCCGCAAAAAGTTTTTGTTTTCTTTTCATTTTCTACGCTCACGCGTAGAGCTGTTTATTTATTTAAAAGCATTAAGATGGTGTGAGGGAGGGGGAAGCAGGAAAAGGGGCCTATATCATTCATCAATGAGAAGCTTTTAAGGATTAAGAAACATTTTATTTTTCACAGCCGCTATTTTTATTGTTCCATTAAATTTAAACTCATTGGCTTCAATTCAACCCAAAGCAAAAATGTGCTCAGTTTTAAATTTTTATAGCGTTTCGATCGATTTTCTCATGTGTATAAAATATGCATGTGTGCGCGTGTTTGTGTGTTTGTCTGCTTGTATGTACAATGTATTAGTTAGCGCTTAAGTCAGCACATTAGATAGCAGCTTTTGTTGGCCCCACCACAAGCGATTCATTGCATATAATTAAACAGCTTAAAAGCAGGCAACTTGTTGTAGTTGTTGCTTTGGTTCGTTGCTCGGTGCTCTGTAACAAAATCCTGCTAAGCTGGAAATGCATAAATTTAGCCACAATTTGATGCTATTTAATTTAATTTCAAGTTTTGCACCTCTACCAAACTTTATGCGCACACGAAATGAACGATTCTATTACGCTTAGGCGAGCGTTACAAAATTATTTTGTGTCATAAATACCTTGTTTCCAAATATATTGGCTCGATTTGGATGAAATCCCCAAAAGATCCATGCTAATCATCTAATCAGTTGTTCGTTCGCTTCGTTGTTGGTTCGTTCGTTCAGTTTTGAAGCTCATCTAATTGTTGTGTTTGGTGCAACCAGTTCCAAAAAAAAATCCTTTTCCAATCAGCAAAATTATTTCAGTCCCGCTGACGTGTCTCTAGCGTGTCCTGCTTGTGCACCTCCGTGTGCAATTAGGTTAATTTACATAAACGTGTATTTGTATTCATGTGTGTGGATGTGTGTGTATGTGCCAGTGTCAAGCAACCATATGATTGGCTGTGTGTCAATGTGAGCAGCCACCAAAAATTTGCATGCAAATCGCTGCTTTTTGTTAATCTTAGTTTTAACTGCGCCGGATTACAACACAACATATAAAAAAGTCTATCCCAAAACAGAAAATTTTTCATTTATTTAAAATAGCTGCAGTCAAAATTTATACCTACAAAATGTTTAAAGCTTATTAAAAGGATTTGAACAGAGCATTCAAGTTGTAGCGTGCCTTTAAGATAGATAACTTGGAACTGAAAAATTCTGGAATCTGGAACAAAAAGTTTGTGAAATATTAAAAATATTTTTTTATTCCTATGATATTAAAGTTTTTCACATGATCACAACGTTTTTGGATTAAGGATTTTTACAAACTAGTAGGGGTTTTTTCTTGCAAAATTTTTTCAGTCGGTACTATTAATTTTTAAGGAGAATTTCCATACTCAATTTCTTTGGAAAACTGATAACACCGCAAAATAATTTCTTATTTTGTTTCAGCTAACAGACTTCTAGGTAAAAACAAAAATAGTTTATGACACTGTAGGGACGTCAAAAAGACTCACGAAAATGCTGAGACACATAAAATTCTTTTTTGGTCGTAGAACTCAATGGCATACTCAGTTTTTTCCAAATCAGATCAAAATCTTGAGATATTTGCGATTGAAATTTAGTAACTTTTAAAAACCATTTTGAGCTATCTTTTTCTTATTTTTAAAGACTAAAAATTTTGACCACCTCCGATTTTGCTTAAACTTTCAGAATTGAATCTTCTCATGATATAAAAACACTAATTAGAGTAAAAAAATTTTTAGATTTTTTTAAATTTCTTACGTTTAATATTCAAATTGGATCAAAATGGAAGAAAAAGCTAAATTGCTTAACATTTGAAAAATCATAAATTCAACAAGGTTAATTCGATTTTAAAGTTAGCGGTATTTTTGAAAAGACTATAAAAAGCAATTGTTACAAAACTATAAAATTTTTTTTATATGAAGATCAAGAGACATTTTGATCTGATTTGGAAAAACTGAGTATGCCACTTTTACCTGTCTTGGCGTTTTTTTGTGTCATTTCAAAAGTTGAAAATTTACATACGGTGTAATCATCACCCGAGGATCATGATTGGTTGGCTGCCCTGGAACTCCAAAATTTTTCTAACTAAAATCAGAAATTTTTTCCTAATTATTGAAGTCATTTTAAGGAAACATAGATTTATCGATTGTTTATAATTATTTTATGTTCGAAATGCCAAAAACAGGCACTCTGGGCCTTTTTGAAAAAAAGGCAAGTTTCAACAGCTATAACTTTTTTATCAAAATTTTGGTTTTTGTATATTTTTGCAAAAAATAGCTAAAGACAATGTCATAGCCTATTGTGATGTCATTTTGTAAAATTTCGCATTTTTGTGGTTTTGGCGATTTTTTCAGAAAAATACCCAAATACGAAATTTACAAAACGTTAGACTTCTAGTAAGAAATTTCATAATGACCAAGTTATTTAACGTAATTACTTAATTTTTTTTATTTGTATTAAGTGTTGCTTCAGAAAACATATCAACAACATTTCATTGCTATTTTTTTTAGATTTAAATTTTTATAATTTTTTCATTACAACAAGAAAGAAAATTAAATTTTTTTTCGGAAAGTAAAATATCACAACTTTAGTACTTTTTACCCGATTTTTAAATTTGATAGCTCATTATAAGTATATACCATAAGCTTATGAAAAAATAAGTAAATACCAGTTTTATGGACCAGATTAGGTTTTATGTGCAAAAAATTGATAAAATTGAATGTAAAAAAACAATTAGTTTTTGAATGTTTCTCTATTTAAAACAAAACGATCAACTCGCAGTAAGTCGTCGTACTCCAATCAAACTTATTTGAATACATGTTGGTTTCCATAACAAGTGTTATATTTTTAAGTTTTAATATATATGATTATCGAAAAATTATTGAAGAAGGTCAGTCTAATTACTACCTTATAATTTGCGATTATTGCTTTTGGGATTATTGCATAAATTTTTTTATTTGATATTATTTCTGAAAATATCGACTGTACATCTCTATTAGAGCTTATTTATTTGCAATTTTCTAAGAAGACATAAAAAAATCCAGTTTATTTTTATTAAAAATTTTTAAAACTAACTACGTCTTAAATGAGCCAATAACAAGAACTATGACAATATTTAATGAGCTGTATATTTTTGATCTTATTTTTTTTATCTTTTCGTCCCTAAACAAATTTTTAGAAAACTTTGTTAAAGTATTATTAATTTAATATTTAGACTATTTTATTAACTACAACGAAAAAGCTTTGTACATTATAAAATAAATTTGTACATTATTAAAATATAGTCCGTAAGGATATTTATATTTAATGACTTAAAATAAATAGTTTAAACAAACTAAATTCCACAAAAATTATGTAGTAACTTGATATTTTACACATTTACTTATTCAAAACCTTTGTTGTTTAATTAAAGTAATAATTGTATACTTAGTGTTTTAAGTTATTTAAAGTATTAAAAATTTAAGTTAACAGTTGACTATACATATATTTTTTTTTTACTGTTATAAGATTTCTTGTATCTGGTTGTACTAATTAATATTAAATAAATATCAAATCTGAAATATCCATAAAAAAGTAAAGTTATCAAAATAATACAACATTAAAAACTTTGAGTCACGAACTAAAAGTAAAACTCTTTTCTATATATAGTAATTTTACTTCAATAATTTATAGTTTCAAGTGGTCTCCGAGATATGAGCGTGTTAGCAGATTAAACAGGAAATGTTTAAGGACATTTAATTTCAACTTACACTTTTTTCGTCATAACTCCCAAACAATACATCCTACAAGAACAATTAAATAGAAATGTTTCTTAAAAATTTGCCCACCAGACTGCATTCTTAGAAAAAATATTATTAGAATACGTTATTTTTGGTGATTTTCTACTTTTTTTTAGCCATAACTCCCAAACCATATATCATAAAAAGACCATCGTATCCACCAAAATATTTATTAAGCCTCTGCCTACAAAACTGTATCCTTGGAAGAATTTTAAAAATTATATTACATGTTAATTTCATATGTCCTTTTTTGAGAATTTTTCTTTTTATTTGTTCGCCATAAATTCGACCTAAAATCAAAACTGCATATCCGACAAGGACGACTCATACATTAAAATGATGGCCATTTTTTGGAGTACAAGTATGCCAAAAACAAGTGGTTTTTTTACTTAACTCCCAAACCATACATCCTGCAAGAACAATTTATGCACCAAAATGTTTCTAATACATATACCCACAGGACTGCATTCTTAGAAAAAATATTTTCTTTTTAAGAATCTTAGAAAAATACGAAATTTTTTGTGATTTTCTACTTTTTTTTTGTTTTTTTAGCCATAACTCCCAAACCATACATCATAAAAGGACGATGTATGCACCAAAATGTTTGTTAAGCCTCTGCCTACAAGACTTTAGCTTAGGAGTTGTAGAACACTTTTTGAAGTATAAGTATGCCAAAAAAATGTGATTTTTTCGACTTAACTCCCAAACCATACATCCTACAAGGACAATTTTTGCACCAAAATGATTTTAATACATATACCCATAGGACTGCATTCTTAGAAAAAATATTTTTTTTAAGAATATTAGAAAAATACGTAATTTTTTGTGATCTTCTACTTTTTTTTTTTTTTTTAGCCATAACTCCCAAACCATACATCCTACAAGGACGATTTATGCAAATTTTTTAACACATATACTCAAACGACTGCATTCTTCGAATCAAGCAAAATATTTGCTTAATACAAGAATATTTTTTCCCTCCGTGAAGAAACTAACACTCAATTGAGGCAATCATTCTGTCGGTAATGAATAATTTCAAACATTTTCTTTAAATAAACATTTCCAAACTATCCTCGTCTACACATTGACTGACACTTACATTTGTTTTGGAAATTATTTCATTAGGTCGTTTTTTATACTTACTATTCTTCTTTTCAAACATATATAAGTATGTATGTATGTTTGTGTGTGTATAGCTTTTGTTTCGGATAAACTTTTTAGACAAATAAAATTTATTTAGTTTTTGGCATATCATAGAAACGCAAAGCGTGCTGCCAGATAATTGTGCAGTTCCTTTAAATTACAGCATAATATGTCGATATTGTTGTAGAAATATTATTATAGCTGTTGGAGTTTTTGTTGTTGTTGTTGTTGTTGTAGCTGCATTGTCATTTATTTCACTTGCTTGCATGCAGCTGTCTAAATTTTATTTTAAAATTCAATATTGGCAACACTGACAACCAACATTTTGTCATTTCAGCGGAAATGTTGCCACAAAACGTTCGACGGCAGGCAACATCTACACTTCAATACAACGCAGTAATAAAACAAACAAAAATAGCTGTCGGACATAAACATAAATGCAAATAGCAACACGCACACACGGAAATACGAATACAAACACATACATACATATACGGAGAGAGATAGACAAAAGCACGCCATAGTGACCAAATAACTACAAGATTATTTATAAAATGTTTGAATTTCAGTTAAAGCGCCAAAAAAGCGAGTGGCTGTGTATATGTGTGTGTATGTGTGTTCAACAACTCAACGCTTGCGAAATTTTTAGCGCCTCATTTTGTGTTGGCCGTTGTTGAAATCCGCTCTATAAATAGTTGAGGTTAGTTTCTGAAATTAAAATTAAATTTGCAACACTTAACAATGATGCTTCGGAGTGTGTGAGTTTGAGTGTAAGTGTGTTTGGATGAGTGTGGATGACAAGTTGTTGGTGTTTGTATTGCTGTTGGGATTGGGTCAAGCGTTGGCCATAAAGTACTTTGTTTCTAGTTGATAGCGGCAACGCTTTAATTTGCTCTATAATTAAATCGACTACAGACGTATGTGTACATGCATGTATGAATTTGTGTGTGCTTTTTTGTAACTCTTCTCATTAATGTCCTATGGAATTAGCTATTTTTATGAAGCACTCTATGTTTCTGTAAATGCGTTTGCAATTCTAGTAAGCACATTTATAGAAAAGCGGATATGCTATTTATAAGGAAGACATAAAGTTCAGCTGCTATACATATATCAATAGACTTTTGTTCAACTTATTTTCAAAGATGCGACAGTTGAAGTTTCTATTTGCCTTCTTTCTGTAACGAATTCATGAATTGATCGTTAGCTATTTTTATTTCGAATATATTCTTTTGTAAGGTATTTTCTAAATTAATTCAAGAGCTTTACAACTTTAACATTTTATATTCCAAAAAAATCTCTTTCCTAATTTACCTCTTGATCTATTGATGGGCTTAATAGTTTTACTTACACAAACTTTATGGAAGTGCTACCGAAGCTGTATGGAAATGTAATCGAAGTTTTATGAAAGTGTTTCCGAAGGTTTGTGGAAAGTTTTATCGAGGCTTTTTAGGAGAGCAGGTAGTGATATCCAAACATTATGAAAGTGCTACCCAAGCTATATGAAAGTGTTATAGAAGCTTTATGGAAGTGTTATCGAAGCTTTATAAAGCTGTTTTTGAAGTCTTATGCAAGTTCTATGAAAGCTTTAAGTAAGACTCATCGCATCTTTATTGATAGCTTGATTTATAGTGAAAATACAACTTTTAAAAGAAGTGGAAGCTATAAGCTATTGAAGCTACAACTTTCTTAGCCACACCTGGTTTTAACATTTTATTTTCTAATTCCTACTTCACCTTAATTTTTTTTTTTAATGATTGTTATGACATTTGAGTGATAATAAAATTAATAATATTATAAACCCCACCAACCGTTCTTTCTAAGAGCAGTCATTTTGACTCGTGAAGGTTTTTTTCCCATTGCTAAATAGTCGGTGTATCTAGAATTATTACTTTACTCATTATAATACAGTCTGCTGAGTGAATAGTATTCAAATTGAACGTGCAGTGTGTCGCTGGTGCTCATATTTTCTTATTCACATTTCAGCTTCGGTAAAACTTCTATTAATAACTACGGAGAAGCTCTGCTCAAGTTGCTTTCTAAATCTTAATAGAAGGTAGAAGCTTAACGATAGCTTCTATGATTCAATAAAAAGTTTATCTTTTGACTTTTAAATAAGTTTTATTTCATATTTTGTAGAAATGCGATTCTATCTACTTGCCGCAAATTTAATAGAAGCTTCTATGTTGCTTGTGTGCATCAGTATAAAAACGTATTCTTAAAAAACAACTCTTGAACCTTTGTTATTGCATCTCATCAAAGCAATTTAAAGCGAAATTTTTTTTTATCATATTAAAAAAATACTGTCACATTCTTTGATTGACGAGCAATTATCAAGCATCAAGCAACAAAAAAAGGATATTCAACTCGTTGCTCCAAATATTTCACATTGGTGCATCAAGCAAATAACTGAAGACAACAGAAAGAAATATTCGTGAAGACCAACAACAACAACAACAATAACAACAAACAAACAAACAAAAACCACAGAAATAATTATGCAAAAAAACCAAAATTACAGTTGACAAAATAAAAAGGCAAAAATTTATAAATCACAAAAACAAGCAAAAAAATTACAACACAAGGATAATGGACTTTTTTGCACCCAAAAAAATAGAAGCAAGCAGGCATAAAACCAATGCACAATTTATAGAAAATGCTGCATGCAACACAAAGACAAAAAAAAAACAATAAGCAACAACAAAAAAAAACAAAACAAACTCTCCATTTATGAATTAAAATGCAAATAATTCATGTCGAAGTTAGGAAGCCATAAAATATGCAACGAAAGACACTTCAATTTATTATCATCAGCAATGATTGTCACACCGTAAATCATAATAAATGCTAGAAATTTAAGAAACGTACAGCTATGTCTATAGCACAAAGAAATGTAATCCTTAGTGAATACTAAAGGATAATTTCTTAAGTACTAAGCACACGTATCGAGTGTGTATGAGATGCAGAAATTAAATTTTAAATGCCGCAAAGTATGCAAAGTAATTTAAGAAGTTGCCTTAAAGTGTATTAAAAATAAATCAATTTAAGTTCTATACAAAAAGGATTGACAAACACATAGACAAGTGCAAGTTTTTGCATTTAATTTCATATTGGTTACACAGTAACTCATACACCAGCAGAGTCTTGACTGCTTCGCTTGCCAATTCCATGGTTATTTCAAGGCAAAGAAGTTACTTCATCTCTGAACAAGCTGTCAGTTTAGCAATTAATAAATAAATTTCTGGCACCAACTTAAGAACTCGTACTGGCCACAAATGTGGCATTCTTTTAGTTAAAAGCCTTGCTCTATTTGTTTTTTTTAGCTTTCTAAAGCTGACGCTGTAAGAAAGCAAACAGTTATCCTTATAAAATTGCAGTCAAAAACATGCCACCTTACGGACAGGATAAGGTGTAGGGTGCAGGTCGTGCGGGCTGGTCAAGTGCTCGGATGCTAAGTAAGTTTACTGCAGCGCAGCCAAAGGAAATTCAATCAGGAAAGGTAAAAGTAAAGTGCAAAAGTAACAGGATGCAGCAGCTTTAGGCTGTAGTTCACAAAGGATGTGATCTGAAGTACACAAAAGGGGAACGCAAAATTGCTTAGAGCGGAAGCTTGAGTGGCATGATAAATTATTTTGCTGCTCCACACACAATATTTTGCCACAACATGTTTTTTTCCATAAATTTACGGTTTGGCAAACAAAACAGAATTTAATTACACATGAATTAAACGTTCTTCTAAGTAAAAGTAAAATTGGGGAATAAAAAGAATAAAGAGTTAAATACTTATGGAGCGATGATTTTTTCAGTCGTATCCTTGGACAAGTAATTTTTTTGGTTTTTTTTATCACACCATCATTATTTTGTATATTTCTATATATAAACGTATAAAATAAAATTTCGTTTTAGATAATATTTAAAAAACAAAAAAAAAATTTATATAGCCAAAGGTTGCAATAAAAGAAGACCATTGCTTCCTAACAATTTAACTCTACACAGAGCCAAAAAACATAATAAAATAGGTGAAAATTAGTAAGATTTCTCTATGGTTTTTATCCAAGAAGAAACCATTAAAACCATAGAGAAAATCTAACTAAAACTATGAGCTTTTTTTATTAGGCAAACCACATAATTTTAAGAAGAATTTTATTTTTTTTATAATAACACTTTTAAAAACAATAGGAAAATCTTATCTACACTTCTTGGTTTTTAATCTGGAAATCTTATAGATTTAATAAGATTTATTTTTTTAAATTTAATAAGGACATCTTATTGATTTAAGAGGATTTCTTTTTCTTATAAGGAAATATTTTTAAATCAAAACGGAATCTTATTAACCTTTTACCTAGAAATAGACTTTTAACTGCCTGTAATATTAAATAAAAAGACATTTTGATTATTACAATTTATCAGGAAATAAAACTTTTATATGTGCATATAAAATACATCTGTTAAAATATAATTTCAAAAAAAGCAAAAAAAAAATACCTTTGTATAACAAAATGACTTTGTCACCAAAATACCCGGCGATGTCGAGGCCTTCAAAGATAGTGGCGACATCCTCAATCTCCATTTATTGAAGAACTATAAATTTTTAATAAAGTCGAAATTGAGTCACACAAGCCCCACGACTGAAATATGACATGAGTTTCCAGAACTTCAGCCTCGTCGAAAACAAGTTCGGGAACATAAGTATCATTATCCATTATCACATATTTTTATTTTACTTTAAATAAATTAAATCAATAAAATGCACATAAATTTCATGAACTAACTTCAGAATTACTACTGAAAGCGCAAGCAAAGAATAAGTAGCATTTTCACCGTTATTACCTTCTTAAAGGGGGTGTTTAATAAGAAAATCTTATTAAAGCAGATCAAAAAGATTTTCTTATTAATTTAAGGTGATCTCTTCTTAAACTTTTGAGAGTGAAAAAAATGTTCTTATTAAAGTAAAGTATTAATAAGATTACCACAACATTTCATTCATTTAATAGGATATCTTATTAGAAAATGTTTGATAGTAGTTGTAAATTTTTTATAAAATGTTCTCTATGGAATTAAAAAGATTTCTCTGTGGAAAATTCTTACATTTTGGTAGTTTTAATAAAAAAACCTAACAAGATAGCTCAATTATGTGATCGTATTGATTTTATGTGGTGGTTTTTGGCTCTGTGTATGCTCTCAAACCTTTGGCTTACATCTAAAAAAATAAACAAATCATTTTTAAGTATCAACAAAATTGCCATTAGTAATAATATTGTTTAACATCAAGAACATCAAATCATATACTTAACCCTATACCACGCCGTGTTGTAGATCTGCAACATTTAGGAATTGCTCTAGAAAAATAACTCAAAGAGAAAAATTAAGTCGGAATTCTTATAAATAACTCATAAACATTCTAAACAACTCTAGCTTTTCAATTAGAGAGTAAATCAATCAACAGTTATTTTTTATTTTTATATCGGCGTAGGAGTTTTTTGGGTTTTTGTAAAAGATTTGTAATACAGTGCTATCTAGTATTACAGATGTATCAAAATTTATGATGCCAAAATATTTGTCGTATCCAAAAACTCCTATACACAAATTTTCATTATAATCATATAAGCGGTTAAGAAGTTTTGGAGGTTTTCTAAAAAATTTGTACTACAGTGCCCTCTGGTATAAAAGGTAAATCAAAATAGATCGTGTCAAAACGTTTCTCGTATCTGAAAACTTTGTAAGTCAAATTTCCATGATGATCACATGATCGGCTTAGGAGTTTTTTGGAATTTTGTAAAAAATTTATACTACAGCGCCCTCTAGTGATAAAGATAGATCTACCAAACTTCACAGGACTTCACTAGGCTAATCTGAAGATTGCCTGAAAATTTCATCAAAATCGGTCTAGCCGTTTTGAAGTCCATGGGGAACATACATACAGACATCGGCTTTTATATATATAGAAGAATAATTTTACTTAAGAGCCCGGACCCGAATTTTTTCAAAATGTGTATTTGGTAGTTCTTAATCCGAATCCGCTTTCAAAAAATGTCACTCTCGGATGGTTTAGGAGATAAAAATCGTCAAAGTTTCAAAAAATTACCATTTGAAGCACATGAAAACGTCTACATTTTTTACATGTAAATGAAATTCTAAGAAAAATGTTTGATTATTATAAGGTTAAAGCATTTTCATTTAAATGAGATATCAACAAATAAAATCCTTTAAGTACTTTAAGAAATAGTACAAAGGCTAAATCGTAGCTCCAAATGTGAAAAATTGCAATGCTTCTGCAATATGAAATATAGTGAAAAATGCAAATTCTTTTAATTTGCAATATATGTTTAATGTGTTTTTTCCGGAAGGAATTCTTTGGAAATTTTCAAATATAGGAAGGTATGTATGGCTTAAATTTTCTGCTAAAATTAAAGTTATTTAAAATTCACGCGCAGTCAAGTCGCCTTTAAAATAACAGAGGCATTTACAAATTATTGAACAACTGCAAGCGAGGCATTTAATTGCAAAAAACCAGACAATAAAGTGTTCTAATGGCCATTACCTTAAATTAAATTAAAATTCAGAAGCCCAAGATAGCTTTCAATGGCAGTATCGGGAGTGGTTTTATTTATTGTGATTGTGATATAAATGGTATCACATATTTTTAATGACATTTTAAAAACTTTTATAAATAGATTAATGTGATTCTGAAGAAAAAAGCAGTTGATTTTCATAAAACGCACCTTTTTTTATTTAACAATATCACATTAATGTTGGGAGTGTTAACGTAAAAGGGCAAATTAAATTCCAAGCATTTAAAAAATTTGTACTGAATTTTTAAGTTTTTGCGAATATTATCTCCTAAACCATTTGAGAAAGAAAATTTTTGTTTGCATTTTTACACTTAAGAAGTCCAAATACATTTAATAAAAAGAAGTACAAAAAAATAAAAAGAAAAATTCGCTTCTAAGCACTTAAAAATTTACACTGAATTTTTAAATTTTTGCGAATTTTATATCCTAAACAAAGCGACAGCGACAATTTTTGTTTACATATTTAGGCTAAGGAGGCCAAAGTACATTTAATAAAATGAAGAAAAAAAATATTCGTGTCGGGGCTCTAAAGTAAAATTATTCCTATATAGATTTTTTATCTCACCATTTTGATCAAAAATTAAATTTTTTTTTAAAGAAGGATTTCCGTACCTCAGTTTTTCTATCATGACTAAATTTACTTGACTTTAGATCTTTTTCAACATTCCGTTGACTGTATAATGACATATCGAGACTTTAAAAACATACTATTTCAACTTCTTAACGCAGATTTTGACAGAACTGATTGGCAAAAAATATTTTGTATGACATCAGTAGATGACCAAGTAGAATTTTTAAACGATACTCTATTGGTTCTTTTTGAAAGGCATGTACCTTTAAAAACAATACTTATTAAAAATTCAAGTCAGCCATGGTTTAATCACGATGTTGGTCTTCTTATCAAAAACGTAATAAAGCTTACTCTAAATGGAAAAGATATAAGACGTCAGCACACTTTGAGGCATTTTCAAATTTGCGCAAACGAGCTGTTAGTGCTATAAGACGAGCAAAATCCCAGTACTTCTTCGAAAAATTTTCAAGAGCAGCTAACAGTAAGGCTACTTGGCGAACTATTAGAAAAATAGGCATAAATAAAACTTGTACCGACAAATTAAATGCTGACCTCAATATCCTCAATAACAATTTTGTAGGAAACCAAAATTGTGATAATATATAGCTAACAAGGCAACCCATCTGTGCTATAAGCGAGTCTTACATGAATTTTTTCCGTGATAACCCCCTTCAAAGTGCAATATCTACAACATCTAGTTTTAGTTTTATGTGTGTTACTGAAAGTGATGTGCTTTCTAGTCTGATTTATGTAAAATCCAACTCGACAGGCATTGACGGTATTACTTCTAAGTTCCTTAAATTGTTTTTACCTAAACTTGTACCTGTTATTACACATATTTTAAATACAATCTTTACTAAATCAGTGTTTCCAAAGAGGTAGAAATAACCCAAGATAATTCCAATTCCAAAATCAGGCGATGAATTTCGGCCTATAGCTATCTTACCCTTTCTTTCAAAAGTATTCGAAAACCTTGCTTACAAGCAAATGTCTACTTATGGACAGACAGTCTGGATTTAGACCAAAACGTAGTTGTACAACAGCAATAACAGATGTGTCTGAAACTATTCGCCAAAATATTGAAGCAAACAAACCTACTTTCCTGGTTCTTTTAGATTGCTCAAAAGCTTTCAATTCTATTAATCATCATTTAATATTTTGCCATAAGCTCAAAAATTGGTACGGTTTTTCTCCAACAGCAATAAAATTGATTTGGTCATATCTGTATGATCGTTTCCAATGTGTTTGTTCTGGTGATTTGTACTCAGACTTTATTCGAGTAAGTAATGGTGTTTCCCAGGGGTCAGTTCTGGGACCCTTTTTGTTTTCCATTTCTGTACATGATTTTCCGTTAATCCCGAATCAATGTTTCACATATATATACGCTGATGATATACAGCTTTATGTTTCATGTGATAAATCTGATCTTTGCAGTGGTGTGAGTATCCTTAATCAAGAACTCCAGCGAATCGGTAATTGGGCCGCAGAAAATGAGCTTGAAATGAATCCAAGAAAATCTAAATGTATGTTGGTCTATAAAAAACCTATAAACTATAATAGTCTTCCTGATATAGTAATTAACGACTCGATTATTGAATATTTGTGTAAGGCTAAGAACTTGGGTTTTATTTTTAATAATACCTTGACATGGAACGAACACATCACCAGTTTCTCAGATAAGATAAATGGTATGTTACGCAGTTTATGGCCTACCCAATACTTTAGAATTGTATAGAATACTTAGAATTAAGAATTAGACTACTTATAGCAAAAACATACTTAACACCAATTCTCTTGTATGGCTGTGAAGTATTTGCAAACGCTGATTCTGTCCATAAGCAAAAATTAAAAGTAACATACAATAATATCGCTCGGTATGTATACAGTCTGAGTAGGTTTGATCACATCTCGGAATATGCTCACCAAATGAATAACACCACCTTTGATAACCTTTTCAAGATAAAAGTCCTACAGTTGGTTCACAAATTAATATTTTCCGCTGAACCTATCTATCTTTTCGAGAGACTTCGCTTTACACAATCGCGCCGTAATAATAATATTGTATTAGCAAGATACTCCTGCCTTGCCTCCGAAAAGCAATTCTTCATATATGGTCCACGTCTTTGGAATTCCTTAGATCATAACCCACAACAAATTAGCAACGCTGTCAATTTTATAAAGAAACTATTATCGTCATTGTCGTCCCTTAATTAGTGTAACATGTCATCCATAAGAGATAAGTCCTTTTAAAGTATTAAATCAGATTTCATATTTATTTGTAATAATTTTGTATGTTTTCGATTTTTTATTGTAATAAGCTTTTCATGTTAGTTTTAAGTTTTCGTATATTAAATATAAGTGTTTCGTATATTAAATATTTACTGCCATATTTCCTTTCTTAATGATTAGTGCTAGTTAAGAGATATTATATCTTGTAACACTAAGAACTGCAATTAATAACAAATAAACAAATAAACAAATTTTCGATGATTATTCCCTTCCAGAAACTCCAAAATTTTTTCAATAGTGCAGGTTTCGTGGCTGTTTCTGGCAATTTTTTTTAGATATTGCAGCAAAACAGCAATTCCAACCTTCTTTTGTAAAACCGGATGTAAATCGAAATCAGTTTTAGACTAAGGTTTTATATGGCAAAGTTGCTTAGAATTTTCCGTAGAACATTTTCCTCGCCCGCGATTTTTTAGTGTTTTTTTTCACCCATACAAATTGACCCGCTCTAATATACATATATTCGTATGTATAATATGGCAAAATCACACCATAATAGGATATTATAACACCTCACGGCAACTTATCTTTCCGCTCACGTCTTCTTCACTAGCAAGGACACCACAACAATGCCCCGCTCAGGAGCAGCAAAACTTATTATAAACTTGGAAAACGCTTTCATCAACATAAGTAATTAGAACCTATTTTGAACACATCCCTCATTCTTTTACGTTTGCCTACCATGCTGCATCTACTTGCAGCACGTCTTCTTCACACATTTAAGGATAATAAGAAACTTCATAAATTATACAAGAGTGTCTGCTTGAGTTGTTGTTGTTGTTGTTGTTGTTGGCTTTTGGCTCAACCACCATCACCACCACCAACTAAACACCGCCTCAACACCAACTCAACACCACCTGAAACATTTTCATTTTCACAGGCAATTGAAGTACTTGCGCCTCCTTATCAGCATTCAAAAAACAACAAAAAAAGAACCACCCGCAACTGTCGTTGCTTAAAGAAGCTGAAGTATGTTAAATTATGAGGTCATAAAGTTGAATATACACACACAAAAGCACAGTGAACAAACTTTGAAGTCAGAGTTGCAACTCATAATTTATCATATTTATGATGATGTTGTAGATGTTGTTTTTCATGTTGTTGGTGATTGTATTGTTGCTTTTGCTATTCACCTATTGTTGCAAGGAAAAGTAACGAATAAGCACGAAATATGGTACATTTAGTTAACAAAAAAAAATGGACAAAACTTCCAAGGGTGAATAAGCTGAAGAGTTTACCGTGTGGTCAACAATGTTTATAGTAATGAAAACTTGGAAGGAAATCGCCTTAATAACAATTAATTTTATGTAAGCTTTTCGTCAATGTGGTACAATATTCATTAAGGTTAAACTTAAATGAATAAAAAAGTATAAATGTATTGTAGTAATATTTTTATCATTAATATTTTATTTGTAAAATAAAGGTAAGCTTATCATTAATTTATATAGCTAAGGACCAATTTTTCAGTGCAATTTTAACTCTGTTTCTAGGTTAAACTAAGTGTAAGCCAAGAAATATGTTTTTTAGTGAACATTAACCAAAATTTAAACTAAGGTTAATAGCTTAATATTTATCGGTTAAAGTTTTGTTAACTTTCCGTTCGATTTTGACAAATGATTTGTATACTTAATTTATTCAAAAAAATAAATTCAAACTGAGCAAAACTGTTATTGCTGAGAACGGTTTTCATCCTCCTCCTGTTTTATAAATTTATTGCTTGTTGTGTTTGCTGATTGTTGCAAACAAGAATCAAATTCCTATAATGGAAGAATTGCAACTTCTTCTTTTACTCATTTTGTTTATTTTTTTATTATTGAGACTTCAGATTTTACACATATTTATTTGAATTTTTATGACGTTTAATGGTGTTGCCATATCAATAAACACAAAAGTGCTGGTTATTTAACCAAGCACGGAAAAATTAATTGTGTGGTTAAACTCTGGTTAACTTTAATCTACGATTAACTAAACCCTTTTTAACTGGGGCTTAAGTCAGCACTGAAAAATTGGCCTAAATAGTAGTTGGTTTATTTCAGATCTAAGTTACAGTTGGGAAAAAATTAGAATTTTTTAAATCGCATAAACTTGTGAAACTGATCTGCAAAAAACATATAATAATTGTATTTTTAAATTTAATAATTAAAATAAAAATGCTAAAAATTTTCTGAGTCAATAATTTTTTCTTTATTAGGTTTACATTATTTTTTCAAAAAAAAAGTTTTCAAGAATCCGATGAAAATTATAATTAAACAAAATATGGTTACGGATATGACCAACAGTTTACAATATTTCATGAAAAAATCTAAAATATGTGGCAAGTTTTGACGAGTTCAACAAAATCTCAGCAAAAATTGTTAAAACGTATTAAATGTATTTCAGAAAATCTTCTAAACAGAATAAAAATAAAAAAATAGACTAGGCGGGGTTCCTACCTTGACGTTTCAAGAGCGGAATCAGTCAAAGTTTGCAAAAATGTGTTAATATTTCATAAGGCTTTCGGCAACGAATATAAAAAAGTTTGGCATTAATTATTCGTAACGGCTGTAACAATAAATTCTAAACAATACAAACCCGTAATATTTTAACAAATATACTATCCAATGATAAATTTTAGATGATTAAGAAGTGGTAACGGAGTTGACAAAAGTTATTTTCAACAAATGGAATTGATATTAATTAAAAATATTGCTAAGAGAACAAAGCTGTGATGAAGGATGTGACAAAATTTAGAAAAAATTATTTTATTGTAAGAAAATTTTTAAATATATGTAACAAAAAAAAAACTACTGCAGATGCAGTCACGCACATGGGCCTTCACAAGGAGGAAAGGGGCACTTTCTTCCCTAGGCAATGAAAAATTTTAAATATCTTTATACTAATTCAAAAAGCCGTAAGCTACAATTAAAAAATTTTACGGGAGAGTCAAAAAACTTTCTAAATTGTAATTGTAAGTTGTGCTCAAACTTAGGGATTTTATAACTTTTGTAATAAAAACGTTGTTTTTAGTTGTAGGACTGTAAAATTTAGCAGAAACATTTTTTTTGATAAAATGCATCAATAATCAATTAAAAAGTCGACTTTGAATTTATTGCAACTTACGGCTTTTTTTGATTTTAATAACGATATCTTTATTATATATATTAATATATTTTGAAGAGAGCTCAAAAATACTCCATTTAAGGTATTTTTATAAATAAAGCTGAGCTAAGCCATGCATGCATTTTTAAATAGTATGTTGTACCAGTCGCAGTGATAAGTAACGATACCACTTCATTTACCCTTGTTTCACAGGCACTTTTCAATACATATCCTTGCACTCAAAAAATTTTGTGTGTAAATATTACTAATAACTGCGTCCATTCGACGAATATTGTTCGTAGTTTTCAGTCACGAATAGGATTCGTGGACCAGAAGTAATTTGGTACATATTACAAATATTTTATTTGTATTCGTACAAACACAAATATATATTGTAAGGATACATTCGTTACATGTACTAATAATAAAAAAAAAACCATTCTATCTGAGCTGGGCTTTGAATCATTGCAATCAAACCTTGCAATCATACATTTCCTTATATTCGGTAATTGTTCAACAAACCAGGCTGAAAAATTTCGGTTGTACATTTTTTAAAACTTAACTAATACTAAATATTACGAAAAAAAAATAATAATAAACTGGCCATTTCAGCCTTTGGAAGGACTTTGACCTAACTTCTGTTGATCAATTGTGTTGTGCGTGTTATTAAATGTTTGATCAAAAATGACCGAGAACTGGACATACGTGTTTTATGCCGGCTCCGAACGGCTTATGCTCTCAAGAAGCTTTACATGGCAATTTTTACTCTGTGAGGTTTGCCGACAATGCAGACAATGCAGAGAGGTGACGACCGAACAGAAAAATTAATTCAATTGAAAAAACTTTCTGTCTGAGCTGGAATTGAACCGCGGTTCTATAGCTTAGGGGCCACGCACTCTACCCACTAGGCTACGGTCGCCACGAAGCCATTAGTAAATACTACGAATGCTATGGAAGAATTTACGAAGTTATTTGTACAAGAAATTGAGGAATGATATCCCTATTAGTCGAAAATCATTCTTCGGAGCAACAGATGGTAATGTTCATTTAAGCCATAACGCATATGAACTTGAACGATAAGCAAAAGGAGAAAACAAAGTACAATATATTTAAAAAACTAAATGTTTTCTCAAAACTCAGCTTAAAAAAATCGTTTTTCTGTCATAAAGATTATTCAATTTGAAAGATATTTTAATTTTTCGCAAACTTAATAAAATTGCTAATAATCTTGAAGCATTTAAATTTGAGAAAAATGCAGCGACCTAGGCAAGGGCAAAGCTTTTAATTCAAAGCAAAAAAAACATTAGAAAATTCTGAAAAAAGTGGGCTTATTTTAGATCAAGCACTGATTTTTAAAAAAATCTGATGTCAAATTCTTGTTTAGAAAACACTTTTACACTAGAATATCTTATGGTCCAAAGTTTTTTTATCACTAAAATTGAATCCTTCGTTACTAACGCTATTCGGAGTAACGTCATTACTAACCTGGGTGTAATCGACCCATAAATTTTAACTCATTAATTTGTAAAAAAGAACGCTAAAACAGTAAAACGGTACTGCTTTTAATAATTTTGTATACATAAAATTCGTCCAGTTTAATTAATTTTTAATTTTAATAAAAATATATCAAAATAACGTTAATTAGATAATTGAAAAAAAACAAATATCATAATGGTTTGAATAATTTCACATTCCGAGGTCAAATTATTTGCCACGTTCTTCGAGAGGGCCAATTTAAAAAGCTAAAAATATATGAATAAAAAATTACCAAAAACATTTTTTTTTGCAATGAAAATTTTTTAAAATAATGACCTCTTATTATTCGTTATAATTGAAACATTAGCCTCTCATGGCACAGTAGCGCAATCATCGTAAATAAGCGGATAGCTCATAGAACAAATGTAGATTATGCAAAACTTTGTCACTTAGTCAAAATAAAACAATCAAAGGAGTTCTCTGTCAAAGAATTATACAATTTCACATTTGTTTTGCCAAATCGTCAAATGTATTGAAAAATACGCTGAAATCAAAATTAAATAGAAATTCTATGTTTATCTATCTAGCGATGCATTTTTGTTTTTATCTGAGCATTGCCATGCATTGCCATGTTATACATAATCAGATACACGTACATCCCTTTAAACAGATTTCTATGTTACACTTGCGAAGCCATGTCTAATTGGACCATTACAAAAGTAATTGAATGATGCAATAATTGCATATTATTGCAAAATATTATAACAAAAAACCCTGTTCAAATGTTTTAATTTTTGTCAAATGGCTAGTCAAATACAATAGAACAATATTGAATTCGACCATTTCCACTGGGCTAAAACTAAATTCACAGTGTTGAGAAAGATGAGATGAGATCTTGCAAGCACAAACACATTCGCAGTCTTAAAAATTTTTTATATTGATTTACATAACGTGATGAAATCGTCGAAGCTGTTTAAGTCGAGTAAAGGTTTAAATCTTTAGCTTGAATTTCCTGTGTTGCTCAGGAGAGGTTTTTTATTTAAAACCTTTTTTATTTTACTTGAGAAACAAATCACATGTTTATAGTAAATAATATAACATGATTACTAACGTGGGTGTAAACCACCCAAAATTCTTGTTCCTCCATTACTAACGTGGGTGTAAAACACCCAGACACTTTTTGAAATGAGTAATTTTTATAATTTAGTTTAAATAAATGTACTAAATTTTGTTTTAAAATATAGCAAAATACACAAAAAGAGATTACATTTGATATAATGTTCGTACCATTAAACTATCAATTAATTTTTTCCATATTTCATAACTTATGGGTGCAATCCACCCTGCGATAGTAACGGAGGGTTAAATAGGAAACGCGATTTAAAACATTTATTTTATACTTCTTCAAAATTTACATTATTTAACAGGCCACCCATTTTGAGAATCCACCCATTTTGAGAATTTTCTGGATTTTTTCGCATCACGTGCTTACATTACATCCAGGATTCAGAATCAAGGCTTGCAGGGAGGTTCTGGAATATGTTAAGAAAATGAATGGAATGAAATGACATGTACCTCTTTATATATTTATTCATACGTTATGAATTAAAAAAAAATAAATTCATTTAATAATTCATATAAAAGGTATGACTCCAAACTCGATTTTAGTAACTTTGATGCATGTTGAAAAAAGAAATTAGTCAATTGATGTCCATGCGGGGAGCATTTCAAGAATAGCGACAACTCTCATTCTTAATTTTTGCAGATTATATGGATTTTTACCTCCTAAATCCAAATCTGAAAATCTTCAGGCCGCGCGCAATTGCTTTATGAGTTATAGTCCTCTAAAACTGGAAACAATTGTCTAAAAATCTTGCTGATTTTATTAATTTAAAAAAAAAAACACAATTTGGGAAATTTTTGTATTCTTATTTGAAAAGAGGAAAACTTGGAGGCTAAAAAGTTATGAATGCGATTTTATTTGGGGATAAAAGAGACCTCACATTAATTATTTACTAAATTACTAAGAATATTTGTTGAGAAAAAATTTTTGAAATTATTTCAAAAACAATAAATTTGAAAATATCATGATACGAGAAAAATGTTTACCCTATCCTTGAAATATATATAATTTTCTTATGTGTACAAACATATGTCACCCGACCAGCGTATAATTTTATCAAAATTAGTACCAAAAATCTCAGAAAATAGAATTATGTAATATACATTTTCTTTATGTGCATTCTAAACTCTCTTATGCCTTTGCCCCTCCCCCTTGAACAAATCCTGCGGACGCCTTTGGTCAGGAATCTTAAATTTTATTACTGTCACTTTTAGTAATTATACTAAACTAAAAAAGAGGAAATATGTGAAAAATTAAATAGCATGTAATAAGTTTTAACAAAGGCACGAAATTGTAATCATATGGCTCTTTCATGCCAAAAATGTGAAATGTTCCAAATTATATTACATTATATGCTTTTGCGTGTGCTGCAAAATCTAAGCCAGGATGCTTTGCAAAGGATGTGACAAAAACTAAAAAATATTTAAAGCTATACATGTTCTAATTGATGCTAAAAAATACATATATATATATATATATATATATATATATATATGTCGTTTTGGATTTGACCAAATCTTACAGCTATTTTAGGCAAAACTAAAAAACTTTCATATTTATTACATATGTAAAAAAACACCTAACGTACAAAAAAAATTGTTTACCTCGCGGTTCTTCAGTAATTTTTTCAAAATTTTCAAAAATAGGACATATAAAATACTTCTAAAATAACCTGCAAAAGTTGTAGTTATGTCTCTACAAACTGCAGCACACTTTTAATAGTATCGTTAACAAGTTTAACGATACAGCTACAAAACTTTGCTCAGGTGTGAAAATCAACTGCAACAAAATTAAATAAAATCTTTTAAAACATAGGCATAAAAACTTCAAGAGCACTGAAAAACAAAAAATACAACAACATCAAGTTGAGTCAAAAAGTTACTTAAGCCGCTTAATGTTAATGATGACAGCGTGTGGAGCAAAGTTAACACATTTTTTTCCTTCATTCTTCTCCTAACTGCGTGCATCTCAGCTACGAATATAGCTGCTGAGTGCAAACTTCATAAAATAACTGGGAGCAAATGTAAATTTGTGTATGTGTTTATGTATAGTTGTCAGCAATGCAAATGATACTATACCACCTTTTCCCACGTTTTTTCTGCAACACTGGCATTGCTTGCGGTTAAGAATATTCAGCATAAACAGTTGGCAACTCTGAAGTTTTGTTTCGTTTATTCAGAAGTCTTATATTATTTTGGATTTTTATTATTGTGATGCCTGTACTCAAACTTTTATTACCAATTTTTTTCTCTTTGTTGCTTAGAGCTTTTTTAGCATAAACTAAAGCTAGTGGAAATATTAGCAGCAGCTCATAGTGCAGCACTCGTAGATGCAAATCTTTGTGCAAACTTATGCATGTCTAAGTGGTTCATATTTCGCACTTGATTTGCATGCACATATACATATATGTGCAGGAGTGAGTGAATTTGTGTGTGTGTGTGTATGCAGCAGGAGCAACAGCGAAAGAAGAGTTGTAAAATAAAATTTTTAAAAATTACTAAAACGAAGAGTGCAAAAAGTATGTGTAACAAGTTTGTTACTGCGGCTATAATAACATTTCTCAGCTCTTCACCTCTGGTTCCTCTGGGCGATTACTTTTTGAGTGTTGAGAAGTTGAAAAATTTATTTCATTATTTTCTGTGCTGAGAATTGCCTTCAGTTATCTCTTTGTGTATCTACTAGTCAAAAAAGTGTACTATCTAAAACAATTAAAATTGCTTAATATGTACTCTTAAAACTGCTAAAACAGTTTCAAAATTGTAACGTCCATTACATATTTATAAGTACAAATAATTTTTCCGAAAAAGCTAGCATATTTTAAACGTGGATGTGTTAAAAATTTGTCACATCCGTTACCACACACTGTTGAAATATTTTAAAACTTGACACGCCCGTTACATAATTATTCGGTAAAATTATTAGTAAAAATAATTTTTCAAATATGTTCATATTTTTTAAATGTGAATGTGCTCAAAGTTTGTCACATCCGTTGCCACATACTGCTTAAATATTTTAAAACTTGATACGTCCTTTACATATTCGTTTGGTAAAACTCATTTTAAAAATTGTTCACATTTTTGAAAGCAAATATTTACTTAGAGTTTGTCAAATCTGTTATCATTTAAATTTGTTTCAAATTTGTTGAATTTCTTACGCTAATTTGTAAATTTTGGCCATAACAGGTACAAGAATGTAACAATTCATTTTATGCACATTGAGTACAGCATATTTTGTTGAAGTCCATTGAATTATTGTCACTTCCGTAACGCAAACCTTTCTCTAGCTGGAAAATAAATACTAATGTTTGTCACATCCGTAACTTATTAATTTATTAAAATACTAATTTACTTATTAATTCTTATAAGTTACTTGTTCATTTATTAAAAGTTAAAAATTTTTGAACAAATTATCCAATATCGTCACAACCGTTACCGCAACACTTTAGTTCAATTTTAATCACGTCCGTTATTATTTTCCCCTTATTTCCTTACAAATAGTTCAAACAGTCCAAACTGTTTGTTGCCAGATCTTCACTTTAAAAAAATTTGAATGTATTGTCACATCTGTTACTTTGTTCATTTGTGCTCAGATATTGTCCAAACATAAAAATTTTATTTTGTCACTTACGTTACAGACACACACACACACTATTCACCTATTCACACATTTAGTAACCAGGTAAATAACTTATATTTTATATTCAATATCTTCAAATTGAATGAAACGAAAAATTGTCACATCCGTTACCTCTTAAAACTAATCAACTTTATTGAAATTTAAAAACTAATTTCAGTCAAAGACTTAAGTTAAGATGAATCAATCATAGATTGTTGTCAATAATGCTCATATTTTTCATCTTCGCAATTTATTTTAAAGGCCTTGTCACATCCGTTATCCCATATTTCACAACAGTAAGTGCAATATTCAGTATTAAATTTAGTCTAAAAGATAATATTTTATATTTCTGTTACCACAACTGTATTAACGTATTGTCACATTCGTTACGGAAAAAATATTTTCTTAAAATGTGCTACCTTAGTTACTGCATATCTTGCTAAAAACAATTAACAATCCTTGTTACATGATAAAAAGCAAATTTTTGCTTATATTTATATTTGTCGCATCCGTTAACACATATCTTACTAAGATAATTTCAAATTCAGTGTATAATTCAGATTAATTATTTCTAAGTTTTGTTTTTCTGTCACAACATCTTTGCTTAGGTATTGTCACATCCGTTGCCACAAATTGCTTTTTTAAAAATGTAAGTCAGACTTTATTCGCCTTGCTTAAAATAGCTGAAGTTTTTTCTGAAATTTTAATCAACACATTTTAAATTCTATTCATAATTGTCACATCCGTACCCATACAATTTTTTAGATACGCAATGACAAATTGCACATCTCTTAAATTGTCACATCTCTTACAACATATCTAAAAAACTGCTTAAACTTTGCTTTATATTTTTATACCCGTTGACACGAATATTTTTTACATTTCATCACATTAATTACTTTATTATTACATTATTACTACATTACTACCTTACTACGTACTACTACATTATTAACTTTAAATCCTTTACCAGAAGATATGAAGGCATGAGTGGATTAAGTCGATATGTCGCATTTTCGAATTTGAGGTGTTCTCATGGATAAAACTTAAACAGGTTAGAAATCTTAAACTAAATTTTAGTCCTACTAAAATTTGACTGCATTTTTTTAAGACTTGTAGTTTAAAATTTAAATCTGTACTAGAATTTTAACCAAGAGAAATATTACTGCATCCATTTTAGCTTTTCGCTTTAAATTTTAGCTTTTTGGTTTAAATTTAGGCATAATTCTTTATAACTTTTTGTTTTTAATACAATTTATACTAAATTGTAGCACATTTAAGACCCGCAAAAATTTAGCCTGGCAATGCTGCGTCTCGGTTCATATGTCTGTTTATCGCGCTTGTTATGTATAGGCCAATAGCCCGTTGGTAAGAGTAGTGAGTTTACAAACTGAGTGTCGTGCGTTCGAATCTCGCAGTGGTAGTTATTTTTTAGTTTTATTAAAAATCCAGGACTGTATTAATTTTAAACCAAGCTGTATTTAAACCATATTTTAGCAAATACTAGATTTAAAACAAAAGCTGGAATAAACTTATATCTGACTTTTGACAAAACAACTTAAGTCTATCTGAATTTCATAGACAAAACAGCTTAAGTCTATATGAATTTCATATCAACTTAAAGGGTTTTGTTTATGAATTTTAAATAGACTTAAGTTGTTTTGTCAAATGTCCACAGATATTTATTAAAGAAAAGTTTAAATTTTAGTACAAGATTTCTAACCGTGTAACTCACAAAGTTTGATTTAATATAGATTTCAGTACAAATGTGAAAGTTTGAAGTCACTTGAAACTAGATAATTGCATCTACTCATGTCTTCATATGTTTTAAACAATTTCTTATACTTCCTTATTTTCTTAATTTAACCATTTCCTTTTTTCAAATACATCTTTGAATATTTCTTTACTTAACTCATCCGATTTTTTGTTTTTTTTTTCTATCTTTTCTATCTTTTACTCCGTGCCTGTCTCACATAAAACAAATAATTTAAAATTTCTTCTGCCAATCTGACAACTTCCTGCAAATATTTAAAATGCTAGTCGTAGCAAATATCCTCAAAAACAATCGCATATCTGCCCACAAATGCAATGAAGCTAGCTGCCCCGAATTGCTTTAATGGCTCGCCCATTGCTTTCCAATAAATAACTAGAGCATCAAAAAATACAATCTGTCTCCGAAAAAGTCATTCTTGCATACTTGAGCCACTGACTTGTTCGCCTATCTACCTGCTCACCTGATGACAACCACCAGCATTTTTTTTTTGTTTTTGTTTTTGCGGTCTAACATCAAGCAATATCAGAAGGACATTTCAGACTGAGCTGAATAAATTTCCGTTTCTTGTTCAATTGCACGACAAAAGTATTTTTAAGAATTTAGCTGATGCTCTCAATGGCAAAATTTGACAAGTGGATGGATCCTTCGTATCCTTCTACTATGCTGCCAGAGTTGTCTCCTAAGCGCCAGTGTTGAATGAGTTCAAAACGGTAACAATATGCAAAATAACGGAAATGTTGATGACGAAGAGGATGAGGACAAGACGAACGGATGGATGGACGTACCGACGGACGTCCGCCCTTAGAAAATATTCGTTGAATTTAAAATCGACACCAAAATGACGAATGCAATACGAAGGACAAGAGTCAGCAAGGACTACATTTGGAGTAGCAAACCGTGCACCATCGTGGCTGGTTTAGTTTTTATTGTATTGTCATTTTTTTTTATCGTTGCTGCAAATAGAGGTCGATTGCTTTTTTAGGATGAAAGACTAGCAGTTGAGGTTGCAGCTTTATTTAAGTGGAAATTGTGCAGATTTAAAATGAGTGAAACCAGCTGATGTTGCAAGAAGATGAATTGATAAATGGTTACACAGTGCAAATATTCTCAAAAAATTTCAGGCACAATCTAAAATATTTATGAAATTTAACGAATGATCATTGCAAGAAAGCTTGAAATTCTTGAAGAAATACTTACATAGCAAGAATTTTTAATCCAATTATTGAATAAAAATCTTATATACCATCTGTGTCGTATAAATCATTTTGATTTTTGAAATTAAATTTACGTTTCTTTACTTTCTTAAAATTTCAATACAATTCCTTATAAGGACAATATTGTTATGTATATACACAAACTTTATTACACTTATTTAACACTTAACAAAAGCTCTTATATGATAAGAGCAATATCAATAAATATAATTTTTCCAATTATATAAATTAAATAATAATCTAAAAATATCGATAAAATACATACTAAAAATCTTTGTTAATAATGACAATCCGAGAATAGTTTTTTTACAAATATTTTTTTTTCTTTTTAATTACAATTGTAGTCGATTTTTAAAATTTCCCAAAAATTTTCCCAAAAAGGGAAATTTCTAAAACCACATTTTTCGATTTATGATATTTTTATATTGTATTTTTTTATAAATATTATCTTAAAATATCATGAGAAAGTCTAATTAACTTGACAACTATCGACAATTCCAGCAGAAAATTTAAGGAATTTTAAGGAAAAGCTCAAATTATTTTTTAAAGACATAGTTTTTAAGTTCTTCATGGCATTTGTAGTAAAATGTAAAAATATCCCAAAAATTTCCCAAAAAGGGAAATTTTCTCAAGACCATATTTTTCGACATTAAAAGTCTGACAACAAATTTTTCCATAAAAATAAACTTAAATCTTCCCAAAACACGATATACCACGATTACCAATAATTAATTTGGAAACGATCGAGAATTGTACAACATGAGAAGTATTTTTACGAAAACTCAGTGTTTATTTTAAACACATCATTACTTAATTTCTTTAAGGTTTTATGTTATCAAACTTTAAAATTTCCTAAAAATTTCACCACAGGGAAATTTTCAAAAAGTGAATTTTTTGGATTAATGAAATTTTTTTTTTTCAAAAAATTACAGAATGTATATATAAAATCCTAATTTCACCTTGAATTATATATATGTATTGTATGAGAATATTTACGAAAAACTAAACGACTGTCGTGTCCTTACTTTACGAATCTGTATCTTAAACAAGCTTTTCCTTCGTGAAGAATTTATAGTTTCAGACATTATTTGAAAGCGATTCATTACAATTCGTTGAATTCTTTTTTAAGAATTTGTACACATATTCCATAATTTTACCTATATTCCTTGCTATAGTAGCGACAAGCTTGCGTTGCAATAAATTTCCTAATAAAACTGATGTCCTTTCCAGATATTTGGAGCATTTGAGTATAAAACGATTGGTGGCTCAATTGGCTAAATCGAAATGTCGTAAATTTCAAATTGCGAGGATACGAAGGAGAGATAAATCTTCATAAGATGATTTTTGAAAATATCGAAGTTGGCAGTTTTGATTAATGGGTTTTCATATTTTTATTGCTTTGCTTTCAATAATGCTCCAAAGTGCGTACGAATCTTGTTCCGAGAATCAGGGCACCACTTTCAATTGACCGTTTCTCACAGAACAGTCAACAGATAGCATATGTTTTGGCCCACACAACACATTCCAACACATAAGAGAAAAATTGTGTGGTGGTTGACATCGTAAGGACCATGACGAAGATAGCATTCGTTGATGACAGCGTCAAGCTGCACCTAAGGATGGCTTATGTAATGTTGAGAGCGTGTGACTGTGTGTGCTGGTTATTAAACAAGGTCTGAAATTCAAAAATAAGATAGTGCTGCTGTTGCTGGAATTGCTTCTGCTGCTGCTGCTTTAGGCCTTCGAACAACGACCTCTTGCGGCAAAGACGCTTTGATGTGGTGTGCTTGCCACACTCAACGATCGTGTGAGTTAATCAGCAAAAATAACTGTGAGAATATGTTTTCATGTGTGTGTGTGAGTGTGTGTGTGTGTGTGTGGGCTTACTAAGTAAGATTAACAGTATTCACTACAACAACAACAATAATTAAATGGATCACGAAGACAAGAAGTGAATTTTTGCTAATGAGGTACGAATCGACTGACACACCCGAATACGCAGAGACTGTTGTTGAATCTGAAGCTGTACAGGCGGATAAATAGATGAATATGTGAGTGTGTAAGTTTTGTGTGTGTGTGGCTTACTAGTATAAATGAATGCTGCTTAGATAAATGAATGTTTGCAAGGTTGGCAAAACAAGCTGAGTGCCAAAAATTAGCTTATAAGTTATTCCTTACACTGGAAAAATAATTCATGCATGCTCAGCACTAGAATCAAAAAATTATTTGCATTGTATGAGTTTCTTATGTGTAGTTTTGATCCAGTATTTAGTTGTTTTCTTAAATTCAGGAATTGAGCTATGACGTCCCATAATTATGCTGCAATGTGCAGTAGAGACAATACAAAAAATTTCAACATGACCTTTTTGATATATTATTTTGATATGTAACACATTTTGCTTTTTTTGTAATGCATTTTCAGTGCTCTATTAGACATTTTCGTGTAGTTTTTTGAAAGTGTACTATTTTACTGTAAATGTCTATAAAAGTTTTAGTACCAAAATATGCCATAAATAAAAATTTAAACCTTGACATTTACTCTTGAATTTAATGTTTCTTAAAAAATTTTTGGTTTTAATATTTACAACAATTTAATACTTGTAAATGTGATTTTTTCAAAATTTCCCGCTTTGGGAAATTTTAGAGAAATTTTGTTATTTGAATGAAAAAGCAATGAAAACTTATTTTCAAAGAGGATAAGCAACAAAATAAATGTAATTAACATGTTTCTTAGAAAAAAATGTAGGTTTTAATTTTTACAACAATTTTATGCTTCATTAGTGGTAAAATGTGATTATTTCAAAATTTCCCTTTTTGGGAAATTTTTGGGAAATTATGAACACTGCTTTGTTTTAGAAGTTTGAAAGCGAATATCCAAAAAAATTTGAAAAATATTAACATTCCTTTTCTAGAACAACTTTTGAATCATTAACACTTTCACTTTTCACTGGGATTTTTTTTATTTGAGCTGCATGTGCCAGAAGATCGATAAATAAGACCTAAAAAATAATATTAATTAAAAAAAATTAATTTAATTAGTTTCTTCCTAGAAACATTTCCCAGCTTTTGGGAAATTTCGCAATTTGAATAAAAAAGCCCTTTCAAAGAAGATAAGCAACGAAATATGTGCCAATAACACTTTTGAGTTAATATTCAGCACATTATAGCATGTAATAACTTTTCACACTTTCTCCTAAATGTTGGAGCTGACCAATCATTAAAACTGCTTTTTTGGATTTTTTGGCAAGAAAAAACAATCTTATATTGAACACGAGAACTTTATAGCTCGATCAAAATTTTTGTTCAGTGCATCAGACAACTTGACTGTGAGTCAATCTCAAGAAGATTGTGTAGCATAAGTATTGCACGAAGCCGTTTCTACAACATCCACAAAGCAACAACAGCAGCAGCTGTTCTTATTGTGAACTTGTTTCCGCGATCAGCCGCTGGCTTGACTGGAATTACCATTTTTCTTAAAACCTCTATCTCACCAACAACTTTGCAATTTTTTTTTCATTTTATTTTAAATTCTTTACCAATCCATCGTAAAGACTTTGCGGCTTAAAATAAAAATAATAACTAAATGAAGTAGTTGCTCTCGAACGGTAATTTATGAATGTTAGCTTGTTCTTTCTTGCTAAGACTGCGGCGAAGATGGCTTTGCTAGCTGCCTCCACTTCTTGCTGCGGCTACTTATTTCTAAGCATTTCTTCATCTTTTCAAGTTATAGTCTATTGGTTTTTTTTTCTTCTCGTTCTTTCACTTTGGAATGCGGAGAAAGTAGGCCGTCCGCCAACCAACAAGCCAGCCAGCTAGTCAACTAGCCAAGCAAGCCGAGCTATGTGCCAAGCTCAAGCTTATGAATTCTCAGACATTGTGAGCCGTTTGTTCAGGTCTGCTAAAGATTCTTCTTCTTCTTCTTCTTCTTCTTCTTGTTTTTCGAAGACGACTAACAATTCTTCGTAGTCGTCTATTTTTATTTCTTCAACCTTCTTCTCTTGGCTCACAATGTCGCGTGCAAGCAGCATTCCATGGAATCAGCTTTTAGCTAGCTGGTCTCAGCTGACTTGAGCCAGTGCGGTTAACTTGGCTCAGACTATGCGAAAAAAAAAATATAAGAAAGAATTAAAAACCTGACGAAGAAATAAGCGTTTAAAATTCAGCGCAATCTAAGACAAATGCAGTTAGTTCCGTTTCAAGTAAACGGATTTTTAGCATCGTTGCTGTGCAGCTTCTTATACATGTTTCTGCTGCTGCCTCACCATCACCTTCATCGTCTTCTTTGCTAGTTCCATCATATAGGCCAGCCTCATCAGCAGCCACACGATTCGCATTAATTGGCCTGCAACGCCATGCTGAGCGGCTATATTTTCCCATATCTTATAGTTTTATACATATCTGTACCTAATTTTTATTTTTTTCTTTTTTTAGTTTTATATTTTTTTCTTATTAATGCTGGCGTTGAATTATTTTTGCTAGCGTACTTTGACAGCTCGATACTTTTGTGCTTAGCAACAACCACTAAGATCTTGATACTTGTGTATTACTTAAAGCAAAAAACTTCTTGTGAAACTCTAAAATTAAGAGGGAAAAACCGTTAAGCTAGCTTAGGTCTTGAAGCAGCAAGTCAAGTTACCTGAAATGATTGTGTTTAAAATTTTCCTTTTGGGAAATTTTTTGGGAATTTTTTATTTTCACTGCAAATATCTAAAACAAAGAAAACTATATTAAAACCAAAAAGTTAATTTAAAAAATTGGATTTTTAATTAAATTTCCTTTTTTTTCTTGCATTATTAACAACCAATTTCTAGTCCAAAGTTGATTACATAATTTTTGTCAATGTAAAAACTATTTAAAATTAAATAAAAACAATTTTAAAAATTTCCCTTTTTGGGATATTTTTGGGAAATTTTGCACACTGATTTTTTTTAAGTTTAAAAGCATGTGCCCAAAAAAATTTTCAAAAATATTAACATTCCTTTTCTAGAACAACTTTTGAATCATAAAACTTTCTCTTTTCATTGGGAAATTTTTTATTTTAGCTGCATGTGCCAGAAAATCGAGAAATGAGACTTTAAAAATTAATATTAATTAAAAAAAAATTAATTTAATAAGTTTCTTCCAAGAAACATTTCACAGCTTGTATAAAATCCAAAGTATTTAAAGAATTTAGACATTATTTAACTCAAAGATTTTTTTTAAACAGATTATAAATGTTATTAATCCAAAAGATGAAGCTTTTTATGCAGAGTTATTGAACTCTAAAGCACAAACCTTTGTCTATGTTTAAAATTATTTCTTCCCGACTTACCTAAGTTTTTAATACTTATATTTGTTTATATGAATTTGCAGTCAAGTGAAATATCTTAAAAAAAAACTATTTGTTTATATTATACATAGCTATTGAATTGACGAAATCATTGGCATCAAATCCTACGTCTAACTGCCACCCACATCAATTCCGTATTTTTTTGTTTAATTCGTTAAATGGTTGCCATATGAAGTATCTGTAAATATATCTGTTTGTTGAATTAACGTTGTCGTTGATAATGTTGTTAACCCAATTAAAATGAGTGACAAATACAGACTAGTAACGAAAACTACATGGTAGCACTTTAATTATTATTGACAGCTTTATATACTACTGTTATGAAGAAAAGTTAAAACCGAGCAGAGGAAATAGTTTTTTTATGAATATCAATAATTCTACCGAATAATTTTTTCCCGTATTGTAACCTTAATATAAAATCGGTAAATGTATTTAATTTAAGAGGGGATTTTATTGTATTAAAGTTTAAAACTGAAACTTAAACTAAAACTAAGGCTTATAACTATAAATAGTAAATACTGCTGTTTTTAAATGAAAGTTGATATAATTCAAAAGTCACTTTTTGGAATTACCTGGATTTTACAACATTCCTTTAAAAGCTAAATATTTTGAAAAATTCTATTGAGCATGAACCAAAACACAGCAAGAACAGAAAAGACAACAGTTTTCCTACTGAAGTTAATAAGTTCGAAAAATATTATAAATTTGTGTTTATAAGCATATTTAGGCCAAATTAATAGTAAAATGATTTATTTTGAAAATTTCCCAATTTGGGAAATTTTTGGGAAATTTTTAATTAGATGTAAGCATGTTAAGAAAATATCAAAACCTAACATCACCGAAGAAAAACATAAAAAAATATGTAAAACATACACTTTTAATTCATGTTAATAAACTTAACTGCGACATGACATTAAAAAATTACATCTTTTTGATAAAATCTATTAATTCTTGAAATTAATTAAGTCACGCTTACGATGAAACTTAACAAGGACTTTACATTAAAAAATAAAATCAGAATAGGATCATAAAGTCTGCATAAGAAAATTAAGTATAAGAAATTGTATTTATTATTGTTTTACTATCTAAAGTGTTTTACTTTTTGTATTTTACTTGCAAGTCTTATCAATGAAATTCTACACTTAAATGTTATTATCAATCAAATATTTTCAGTTCAAAACTAAAATTTTCTCTACAAGATATTCGAACATGTACGTAAAAGCGTGAGGTCACATGCTGGTTTTTATAAAAAAAACTTCGAATCATCACAAAAATTCTCTAACAATCACTTAAAAAACGTGTGAGAAAGTTCATTCACCAAAAAATACAGAATCACGCCTGCGGCTCTTTTATAAAGTGCCAAAAATGTGTCTTAAAGCCAACAACACAATGAAGACTTTCTCAAAGCAATCAGAAAAAACACACTTTCTTTATATCTTTAACAGGTAATTGACTTGTTAGCGTTATGATTATCGATAAATCATTTAAGCTCTTAAAAATTAGGTATACGAAGTAGCTAACGGAAAAACAGAAAGAGAACACAACACAAACAAATGTATTAAAAAGACTAGCTGTAAAGCTTCAGCGAAGTACGCAAAAAGTGAAATTAGAGCAAACACTTTTAAAAAGTCAATACTGATCAAAGTAAAATGAATTAATGATCAAAACAGTAAAAAAATTTAAGTGAATAAATATATATGCGCGGTTCAAACTTAACATGGCTCAATTGTGGCACATGTTGGTCAAAATGAAAAAAAAAACTTAAGAAAAAGAACAAAAAACAGAAACAAATCACAAAGAATTTCACATAAGAATAAAACAAGTAACTGAAAAAAGATGTTATAAACGCACACATATATACAAAGGAAAGTTTTACGCAAAGATCGCGATAAGTGGACGACCTACCTACGCGCTGCATGACAAAAAAAATGTATGCGATAAGAGGAGAGTGGACTTAAATGGATAGATAAATGTATCACAAAATGTTAAATGAAAAATATGATACAAAAATTCCCAACATCCAAAAATAAACAAAAAATAATCATTTTTTATACAACAAAGCAGGCGGGGTGATATAGTAAAATTTTCACTACTTTAGCTGAGAGCAGTGCGATGAAGTGTTAAGAAGTTATTGCAAAATTGCTCAAATGGCATTTTCAACTTCACAAAGCGAACCGGAAGTTCATAAACCTCGAAACAGTACCGTGTCAAGCAATGTGTGACTAGAATCTGGCAAAAGATAGAGAACAAGAGAAAGAGTATAAGCGAAAAGATGAAGAGATGGAGACAAAATCTGTTAGTTGATTAAAATTAATATGGATGAAATCAGCAATAGCTCTTGTTAATATGGTCGCAACCAGCAGCTTCTTTATCATTGACTTAACATTGACTTGGAATTTGAAAAAACTTTATTTCCGTTAGTTTTAAAGTGGCTTTCGACTTTGGAAGTTGAAATTGAAAATTTCCCAAAAGCAAAAGTATGGTAATAACGTTATTTTTATAAAAAAAATGTTTAAAATGCTTTTCAGTACAGAAAATTTATTTTTTCGGTTCAAAGAACCTAGCTGTAGTGTAAAAATTCTCCGCTTTTTAAGTACTGTAAATAAAGTGTAAGTACTGTAAATGTAATTTTTAGTAATTAAACACATTTTTTAGACATTTACAGTTCATTTAAAAAATTTCCCCAAACAGGGAAATTCACAGAACACTTGATATCTGAACAAAAAATAATGTTTGAGCGTTATGGAAAACTTACTTTGCGCTTCTACAGGATTGGTAGTAACATAAGTAATAAATAACTTGTGCAAATAATATAATGTTAGGTTATAATGTTTGTACATTCTGAATTTCGGGACATAGATAGACGAAAGATAGAAAAAATCCACTCAGTTGACTAGAAGATTTTAAAAACAGATTTTAAAAGATAGTGAATTAAAAAAACTGAGTAAAGTCACATAAAAATCCAGTTTCTGCACTCGAATTTAATTTTTTTATAATTACCATTTCTCAATATAAATAATTTTAATATTTTATGAGTCATATATTAAGAATTATGAATCTTTTCTTATATGCCACGAATAGCTTGTGTTTAGCGCACGTGCAGGTAATTTGTATGAGTTAATCGATTTTTTATAGCAAAATATTTTTAAATTTTTTATCAAAACATTTTTAAGGACGTTTTTACAATTTCCCAAAAATTCCCCAAAAATTTACCAAAAAAGGGAATTTTCCAAAATACCTAATTTTGCTTTGAAATTGTTTTAAACTGAATTTTTTTTAAACAGAACCTTAATATAAGAACTAACCAAATTTTCTTAATGCTTTTTCAAAGGGAAATTTTAAATATACTGTAAATATAAACAAGTAGGCAAAGCGAATATTGTTTGTTAACAATAAGTATATTGTTAAAAAGGACAAAAAATTGGTTTAGCCTTTTAAAATCTATATCTTTAGTACAAGTTATATTAATTCAACGATTGCAACAATTGAGTCCACCTCGTATGATTCAGTCTCCATTGAAGTTCAAAAAAGTATATTTTTTTCAATGGAAAAATCTTTGCAGAAGATTTGCTTCAATTGAAGTTCGTAGCCATTCTCTTAACAGTGATTTCCCTCATGATCTTTTGCTGACGAATACTCTTTTTGCTTGAGATTTGCCAAACAAAGCTTTTATACTAAGGCAAATAATATATAAAGAAAACGATTATAGACGAACTTGACACACTGACAAAGTTTTTGCACTGATTTAATAAATAATCTCTGACTCTCTTTGCTTGCGCTCTTACCATATTTTAACAGCTTTCATTGTATTAATCTATTAGTTCTTATTCTCCACGAAAAGAGTGTTTTTTACTATTTGTAGTTTCTCTTTATGACTTGAAAATAACTGTTTACTTATTGCTGCATTACAATAACCTGCTTGTCTCCACCGGCTTTTTTTGCTGATTTATAACTGTGTGCACTAGAAAGTGCGCTCTTGGCTTTTGCGCCGGCGCAACAAATCAATGGCATAAATAGCTTAAAAAGGTAGAATGGCTCAAAAAAGGTTAATTGGTGTTTTAATGATCATTAGTTTGAAAAATAAAAAAATTTAGCTTTAGAGAAAGAGAGAGCAAAAGAGAGAGATAGAGAGAGAGTTAACTTAAGAATGGCTTTTAATTGAGAGAATGTTACAATAGTTGGCAGCACAAAACAGTTTACAAAAGCCAGTTAAAAATAATGTTATTACTCTTAGTGAATGCCGGGCGTAAAAAAATGCTATGTGCTATTTCTCAAATATTTTCAATATCTTTTAAGGTCACTTCTAACTACAACAGTTTCAGAGATTCACAGAAAAAGAAAAAGACGGTAATAACATGGGTTGAAGGCTATCAAAATTTTAATATAGTTTAATTATTTTGAACAACTTTTCAAACATGTCTACTTTTGACACAAAACAAATTAAAATTATGGCACATTACAAATTAAAACAAAATAGCTATAAAAATAAAACGTCCACTTTTTTAATTTTTCATACAACTAGATAGTGAAATTATAGACAAGTTAGGAGGTAAGAGTCAAATGAAAACAGAAGAGGAAGTTTCGGGTTAATTTTATTTATATTTTTTTAAAAATAAATTTTAATATTATTTTTTTACAAGTCTATTCTGGCAAAGTATCAATTGTTACCCAGTATTTTTATTATTTCTATGTATTTGCTGTAATTTTGTGATTTGAAAACAAAATTTGATGCTCAAAAAACAAAATTTTTTAATGAAATTGTGACTATCTGAAAAGCAGATGACAATTTCTATAAAAATTTATTTTGTTTTTTGAGCTTAAAATTTTGTTTTAAAATCACAAATTACAGCAAACACATAGAAATAATAAAAATACTGGGAAACAATTGATACTTTGCCAGAATACCCCTGTTAATTGCAGAATAATATTTTAAATTTTTTTTAGAAAGGTTTTATTTTGAATACTAATACTTAAAAGATTGAATAAAATTATTTTATTATTTCGTAATACTATTTTACCTCTGGGTAAAATTTTCTTACTGCCTCGTAAGCGCCTAAAAAGCTTCAGGACAAATGTGCAACATGAAAAAAAGTTGAATCAAGGTTTTATTGGTATTAAAATAATGCATAAGAAATATTTTGACAATATTTGTGTTAAAATGCGTTTTTAAAAAATTTCCCTTTTTGGGAAATTTTAGGGAAATTTTTCATTTAGACTAAAAATGTCTAGAAAAAATTCTAGACTTATGGTACAAGAAATAAATAGAAGATTAATTGGATATGTACTCTTTTAGAGCATTGCGAGCTGAGAACCAGAAGGGTTCACATGGGATATTTTGCGAAATTCGTTTTGGATTGATATCTATTTTTTGCGGTGGTTTCCATCTTTTGATTTCACCCATTTTATTAAAAAAAAACATTCTCCGATAATTACAGTATCAGAAGGCTCTATCTAGAAAAAAGTTTATGCGCTTGGAACCAGAATGGCTGATCAGGAGCCAACTTTAAGGTGAATGCAAAAATACTTAAAATTCGTGAAAAAGATTAATTTTTAAAGCTTTCAAATGTTGGAAAGTAACTGATGTTGATATGTATGTACCAAAACGAAATTTTTTTTCCATCGACATGCCCACTGCCATACAACGTATCCACAATGAACTGATTAGAACAAAAAAAAGCTGAAAAATTATTTTGATAACTATTTGAGGCATACCAAATTCAATACATTTTTTAAGTGTCTTCAAGAAATACAGAAATTATATTTTTTGAGAACCAGAAGGGCTTATCTGAATTAAATATATAAAAACAAAATTTTGTATTAATATTATTTAAATATTTTTCATAATGTTTTCTATACTTCATCAAAGAAATGTGTTTTAAGTATAGGTCTCTTATTTTTTTATAAAAATATGTTTGTTCAAGCTAATTTTTGATATATTTTATTATAAGAAAAAATTGTTCGATGAGGACGAGAAGGGTTCATCTGAGTATGAAGTTTTGAAAATGCGTTTTTTTGTCTTTCTTTAATGTTTCTTTAAAAAAAAAAAATTTTCAATTAAAATTATTCTAATAAAGAATTGACTGAACTTGAGTTATCTTGTGTTTAATCTAGGTAGCCTAGAAACGGCTTCGAACTTTAAAAATGCTCTCCTGAACAATTTGCCGAAAATTAGATGAACCTTTCTAGTTCTTAGTACACAGTTTAACGATAATCTTATAAAATTTCTTAAAATTTTTCTAAAATATATTGGTAAAAATTATTTTAATAAGAATTGTTGTCATTTTTCGTGTCACTATTCTACAAAAGACATTAAAATCGGCAAAATCTGCAACAGAAATTGACAAGGCATATATACAAGAGAACACTCTGTGACACAAACAATAACAGCTATTAGTCAAAACATATGGTAGCATATGTCATATGCAGCACCTGCTTTGCAACTGAAACGGCGTTACAATTTTATTATTTCATTTCAGATTTACGATAAAGTACAATAATAACCACCGAAGCAGAGTATAAATAAAATAAATAAATAAAAAATGTATTTTAAATAAAACAAAACCTCACCTCTTAACTTACAATGCAAACTGCAACACTGACTGCTGCTGTTGTTGTTTTTTATGTTGTTTTCCGGTGTTCAATATTTTGCATTGTTTGCTGTTGCTTGCTATATCTACGACTTATTTATTGTTGCCGAAAAAATAAACAAAAAATTAAAAAAAAACCGTGTTGCCGGATACGATTTTATGCTGTGCGGCAAGTTAATTAAATGTCAGGCGTGAGCAAAGTGACGCCATCTTGTTTTTCTCATTTTCATTTACATAATATGAATATCCAAAATGGCGCATATGCATTTTGTTTATTTGTGTTTGTGTGTTTGGTTTTTTGCCAAAATTAATGAGTAGCAATTCGCCCCATAAATAATCCCAACCGTTGCAACGCTAGCAAACAAAAAAAAAAATTGCTGCACTTTTTTCTTCTTTGCGGTTTTGCAGCAGCAGATAGTTTTGTTTTTTTTGTGTTTTTAGTCAACCGCCCACACTCACATGCATAGTCAAGGATAGGTTTTTCATAAAGAAAGAAATCATGCTAAATGAAAATGAAAAACATGCCGCACAGTATGCGGCGCCCGTAACTCGTAAGCTCGTGATGTAACGTAACGTTGAGCTGCTGTTGCTGCTGCTCTTCGGTTTTGCCGACGAGGTTCATATGTCAAATTTTTGGCATATGTCCAAAAATTAACCAACAAAAAACAAAACTCAAGCAGGAAACAAAAAAAAACAAAACTATGATGTCGAGAAAACTTGAACATAAAATTGAAGTATTTCAATTTGGCCGAGCGTACCTCCCCTCAAACTACTTGGGTGGTGTTTTTTTTATCGATGTATTTTTTGTTGTTAAGAAAATGAAGTGCTGCAACGGAAGCGGAAGTTCGTATTTGCACTTTTGCATTCGCATTGCAATTGCAACACTGGGCGTTGTGATGTCAGTCTTGGATGGACTCGAAGGATTTGATATGTTCTTTTTTTTTTGAGATTAGCTGCTTATTGAAGTTGTTGATTAGTTAAAAGGATTGTGAGTTCATGTTTTACTGATTATTATGCTTGCTCAAGACATGCTTAGAAAAGAAGAGAGATGAGCTCAAAATGAAGATGTGAAATCCATCTTGGCGAATGAATGGAACTAATGAGATGCTTATGATGTTAAGTGAACTGTACAAACAAGTGTTGAATGTATCTGACACTTATAAAACTTTTTCTGTTTTTATTATTACACCACTTTTCGCAATTGCAGACAAGAAAACGTCTAAATTTCAAAGATTTTTCAGATAATTGTAGCCAAAAATTCTTCAATTAGCTTTTTGCTCTAACTTATAATGTGTTTGCTTCTACACCTAGACCTATGTATATTTGCTTGAAAACACATTCAACTCTGTTAAACCAGCAACTTAACTTTAATGTTTTGTCTGCTCCGCACAACAACTGCAATAATTAAAATTTAAATTTATTGTAGTTCTGCTCAAAATCATGCAGAACACGTTAAGCCCTAAATAAATGTAGATAAAATAATTATGTCACAAAGCCACACAAATTAACTTCATACTAAATGTCATAAAATGTTGGAATTATTATTGTAAATGTTGTAAATGTTGTTGTTGTTGATGTTGGTGTTGTTCTCAGAGCTGTTGTGGGAGTAGTTGTTGATGTTATGGTCATTGTTTTTGTTTTTTGCTGTGCTAACAAGAATTACGATTGACCAGCAAAACCAATGCAACACTTTTTGGCTACGAATGACATTTATTAATATGAAAACAAAAACTGCACCAAAAAAGCACAAACAACAACTTAAGTATTAGCTACAACTACTATGCTTGTATCAAAACCTAACACAATGATTGAAAATCTGTTAACACAATTAGTAAAATAAAGCACACACACACACACACACACACACAGACACACTCTAACTATTGGTACACTGAAAAAAATGTTTTAAAATTGCTGAAATGTGTTAGTAGAGGAACTTCGGGTATTGTGGTATAGACATTTGTATTCTGCGATTTGTGAAAAAACTACAAGTGTGTTCTTTGTCAAATGTTAGTTATTTGGATGCTTGAAGTATTGGTAACAAAATAGCATAGAATAAGAATCTTATGAAAACCCATTAAAAAGTTATTAGGAAAAGTTTGAGAAAACCCAAAAACCTCCTTCCCAAAAATTTGGAGGGTATTGTGGTACACAACATAGGTGTAATGTGGTATACTGTTTTTGAGTGAATTGGTTTTGAAAAATCTTTAAAAAAAAAATTTATTTTATATATATGGACTGTTGAGGGGTTTTTAATTTATAAATTTATTAGAATTAAATATTTCAAATTTAACAAAAGAAAACGTTTATAATTCAATAAATAAGAAAAAGTAATGAAAAAAGAATGACAACAGGGTTGCTGAATAAACTCATTACATTAGGTATCGTTGAAACTTAAAATAAAGAGTATTGCTGATGCGCAAGTTAAGAAGTATTAAATAAAAAATTTTAAATTATGCTTTCACATGCATAATCATAATACCATATTAGCCGCCAAGATGTATACCTCAAAAGCCGATTTGATACGATCAGGTATAAAAAATTTTAAATTGAATAGTGTTGAGAACTAACAAAATGTATCGCAAATTAATCAGAGCCTAACACTTACCTTAAGTGCAGAAATTACACAATAATAAATAGCTCGTTGTTTTCCTTAAAAAAATTCACTGACTTTGGAACAAAAAAAAAGTCGATCAAACGCCTTCATATGTTTTTTTTTTTAACTGATTTTTTTTTCGTTGATTTTCTTGAACTCTATTCTCTTTTTTATTAGTATACACAAATTTAAGCAAGATTGCTTAAAAATGAGTTTAGCGGAATCAGAGATATTAGCCTATACCACATTATCCTCCTATACCATAATACCCGAAGTTCCTCTAATTTGACGAAATTCGTGTTACAAAAAAACTAACAACAGATTTATTCAGAGTAACATCGAATATTTTCAAAAACATGTATGAAATAGTAACATTTTTTTTAACTCTTTGGAGGGGGCGCTCTTAAATGTAACACGAGAGGGCGCGCCGCGGCAAATGTATTTTTTACAGTATCGACTACAATTTTTCTTATTTATTTAGCAACCAACGGCTACGTTACCAATAATGGTACACCATGCTGCATCTCCAAACTTGCAAAGTCACTTGAATGGCAGCGAACGGCTTCTATGATTAATATTTGAAATATACAAATTAAACAATTTGCGGATAATTTAACGCAGCGCGTCCTCTAGAGGGTTAAACAACATATGAACACATTTGTTGTTGACTTTAAGTTACATTTTTTTTCCTGTGTATGCATATATTTTTAAACATGTACTTTATTAAACACACATATGTGTGCAAGAACATATTTATTACAATAAACAAATTGCAAGTGGTTTTTAAATTACACCACAAACATTTTGCCTCCCATCTATGTATTTGCGTATATTTACCCACTGTGCACCCGTTTGAGTGCGCTGAGCAAAGTCCAGAAGCTGAGTGAACAAATCAAATTGTGATTATTTAATTGTTTTGTGAGAATGTTGATTTATTTAACACACACAAACATACATCTACGCACACAAGTAAACTAATCAACAAGCATGCACGCACACACAACTACCCAGTAGTTCGCTGCATCATTGACGAACTTTTCGCGATGATTTCTTAAAGGAAGTTTCTGCATGAGCTGCTGGACTTAAAAACAAATCATACAAAATATAATGCAAAGTAGCGGTTGTTTTCCACTCTATTACAACAACTTCAAGATTGTCATGATTTTTGTAATTCGCCAAATAGTTCAGAGGCTAAACTGCAGAGTTCGCAAACTATCGATGACACTATCGATACTATCGATAATTTCACACTATCGTGACTATCAATAGTTTTGGACTGACGATGGTTTGCGATAGTATTTAAGTATTCATTGACACCACTGTTTAGGTGTCATTGTCATTGCTGTCGAATTCGTTTGTTTTTGGCAATTTGGTATAATTTGTTTCTGTTTTGTAGAGTGAAAGCTCAGGTAATGTTTCTTATAAATGTATGAGCATTGTGTTGATTTGAAAGATGGGTGATAGTTAGTTAGAGGTTGAAAAGATAGAGTAGTTTCGGTGCGGATTTGTTTTAAATTTGCACAGCTCAAAACTGACGGGAGACACGCTCGCAGGGAGACTATTCCACAACTTTACCGTACGACTAAAGAACGAATTATCACTACAACGTGAGGTTCTGTGTGGCATCAAGGCAATGGTAAAGGAATGGGCTTGGACAGCTGCTCGAGTGGACTAGGAAAACACCGTATGTTTGCATGGTGGCGTCAGCCCATTACGAAACCAACATTACGTCAATTTACAATGGAGTTAAGAGAGGATGAAATATTTTTTATTCCCTATCAAATATATTGCACGACGTTGAATTCGGTCCAGAAGCACGTTCCGATTTTAATTCCTTGACGAATTTTCTTTATATTGCTGTCTACTTTCCGTTAACGAAACTTCCTCAATATTTCGATATTGGGTTCGTGCATGATAAATCCCGACGTTTCTGCATTGCGTTTTGCACGAATTTGGAACATTTATATGAAATTTTCGTCAATGCAATGTATGGCTGAATCAGCATGTTTTGTCAAGGATCAAGAACAATCGTGCATGATTCATTTGAGATTTCTTCAAGACTGGAACTACTGGGTAACGACGTTTTAGTTTGTGTGTGTGCGTGGAGTAAGCAAGGATAATAAAATTAAATGTGTGCATAGCTATTTGTACAAATGTCTGTCTTTTCGACAAGACAAAAATAAATCTTCTTTATTTGCTAACCGAATGAAAGAGATAAATAGAGGAAATGCTGGAGAGCCTTATGTATGAAGTCAAATGCGTACAATATTTTTCAAATAACAAAATTTTTTAAAATAGCTTTAGACTCTCAAAAAAATTTTTAATTATTTGTTGTTTTTAAATTTTGTTGTTGTTTGCAAAATTTTAAAAATGATCTTTTCACATTTCACGTAAAAGAGGAAAATAAGATATATATTGGTTTTCCATTAATTATATTTAATTTGATGAAAAGCTATAACTAAATATTTATACTTTTTTAATCTGTGAAAACAGATTTGAAAAAACCCCCAAAAAATTCTTTTTTGTGTATAGCAACTTATGCTCCATACAGAGTTGCTGGGGAGTAAAATGTTGAATATCCCAATAGTTTTAAGTTGAAACTTAGCTGCATGCCCTTTGCCTCTTGTCTTGCACGTCCTTTTAACACTTAGATATCATTAAAAAGTCCAATCCAGGAAATTTTTCTTGATCGAAAATGATTGAAAATCTCAATCCCGGAATCACGGGATTAGTTCGGGATTGAAAACTTTAAGAAGTAAATAATTCAACACGTCTTTTTTTATTTATTTATTTATTTATTCATTCATCTACTGGGCAACTGCCCTCACAGATATATACTTAAACTAAAATCTTAAACTGAAGATAAAACAATGACTAACAATTTCTTAAATATTTCTCTATTCATACAGAAATCCAAATGACTAGTAACAGTATTACAAAGAGTTAAGCATTTACATATAACCTCATTCTGGCCAAAATTTGTTCTACGGGGAAAAATATAAAATAACGGTCTTTCCCTAAGACCTCTCATTGGTGCATACAATGGGATAAGTTCCAACAATTGTGGACATTGTATCTTGCCATCTAAAATGTCTTTGACAAATAAAATTGAAAAACTTTTTCTTCTTAGCTCTAAAGATTGGATTCCTAGTAGTTTGCAGCGAATATTATATGAAGGCATATCCTGATATGAGTACAAATTACGCAAAGCGAAGCGAGAAAATCTTTTCTGAATTTTTTCGACTCTGTTAACATCCACTGCATATGTAGGACTCCAAACAATGCTGCAATATTCCAGAATATTTAGATCTGACCAAGCTTGCAAAAATTGATTTTACGGTGTGGGGGTCAGAGAACTCCTTAGAGTTTCTTTTGACAAAACCTAGTTGTGAGTTAGCCCTGGAAATGACATAGTCACTATGAGTTTTAAAAGAGAGATTGGAAACAAAATAAATGCCAAGATCTTTAATAGAGGCTGTCCTTTGAAAAAAATTGTTGGCACTGAATGAATATTCATGCGTTATGCAATCATTTTTGCGACAGTAAGTTAAGATATAACATTTGGAGAAGTTTAATTTTAAGCCATTGACCTCACACCATTCAAGAAGAGCATTTATATCAGACTGAAATTGCAAACAATCGGAAGTACACTTAATAATGGAAAACATTTTCAAGTCGTCCGCATACAGTAAAGTTTTACAGAATTGAAAGCTTTTGGGTATGTCGTTTATATATAAAATAAACAAAAGTGGCCCTAAGTGGCTTCCTTGGGGAACACCAGACGTAGCATGTACCATACTAGAGTAACAATTTTCAATTTTTACGAATAATTTTCTTTTTATAAGGTAAGAGTTCATCCATTTTAAAAAATTGGAGTGAAATCCTAGCTTTCCTAATTTAGAAATTAACGATTTATGGCTCAAGCTATCAAAAGCTTTAACAAAATCTGTATATAATACATCAACTTGAAGGCCCTTCTCTATGGCATTCATGCAAAAGTTTGTGAAAATAGATAGGTTTGTGCAGGTGGATCTGCCAGCGAAACATCCATGCTGCTCAGTGGAGATAAAGTTTCGCACTTGGCAAAATAATTTATTGGCAATTAATTTATCTAAAAGCTTTGGTATGACCGAAAGTTTAATGATTGGTCTGTAGTTTACTATAAGGAACTTTTGACCGGATTTGAAAATCGGAGATATATAAGCCTGTTTCCACTCATCTAAAAATGTTCCGCTCGAGAGGGACTTGTTAAAAATCAAAGTTATTGCAGTGCAAAGAGAACTTGCGCAAGACTTAAGAACTATTGGATGAAGCAAATCGTATCCACAACCCTTAGCGCAATCAATGCTTTGAAGGGCATTAAATACTTCGTTTACAGAAAACTCTATATTTCCGATATTAACAATTTCAGAAACATTTGGGAAGTTATTGAGACAAGGGGTCCTGCTGATGTTGTCAAAGACTGATCCAAAAAATTTCGCAAATAGCTCGCAAATATCTTGATTATTATTCGCTTTAACTCCATTTAACTCCATAGATTTAGGAAATCCAGAGCTTTTACGTTTAGAGTTGTAAAAAATCCAAAAGGACAAATATCTTGATTATTATTCGCTTTAACTCCATTTAACTCCATAGATTTAGGAAATCCAGAGCTTTTACGTTTAGAGTTGTAAAAAATCCAAAAGGACTTAGGGTTGTATTTTATATTTTGTTCCATTGAACTTACATATTTTTTGTATAAAAAGTTTGATAAGAAGTCAAACTCACGCCTGCGTTGAATAAATAATGACTTATCTTCATTAGAGTTAGTTAATTTGAATCTCTTATGCGCTTTATTTCTTAAATTTTTGAGTTGGGACAATCTGTGATTGTACCAAGGCAATTTATTTGACCTTTTCGGTTTCTTAATAGGGACATATAAATCGAATCCTTCTTTTAAAATGAGCTTGAATACATTATACATATTGTTCAAGTTTAATGAACCGATTATTGTTGTCCAGTCGATGGAATAAAAAAAATTATTTAAAGATTCATAGTTTGCTTTATGAAAGTCGTACGAAGTACTCAAATCTTCCACTTGAATATTTGAAAATTCATAAAAGCTGAATATGAGCATAATTGCCTTATGATGAACTGATTCGGATGTTAAAGGAATGTCACATTTAAATATCATATTTGAAATCATTATTAATGAAAATTAAATCTAAAATTCGATTCAAGTCGTTTTTGAGAAAATTAATTTGGAAAAGATCGAGGGAGTAAATTGAATCGCAGAGATTCACTTCAATCTCATTTTTTAAGTTAAAAGGAATTAAAATTTGATCAGTATCGCTTAGTTTCCATTCGATATTTCCCAAATTAAAATCCCCCAAAACGCATGGAGTTTGATGTGGAAGAATTGAACTAACAATAAAATTAATATTGAAAATGTGATCGTTAAATAAATTAATATCACTTGATGGTGGTATATAACTTAAGATAAAAACAATTTCTGTGGTAGCATGAGCGCAATCAGTTCCGAACGATACTGCAAAACAAATTTGTTCGATGTGGTCAGAGCTTCTTGGTAGAATGATTTGTCTGCTTTTGAGCGCAGAGGCAACTGAAATCAGAACGCCACCGCCCCTGGTGACACCAGAACAAAGCAATCTTTAATACAACTTTTTATTATTTATTACTTGAAACTAATAAAAATGTAAATTAATTCATTTTTAAGGCAACAAAAACAAAAGAAAACACATTAAGGGTATTCACAATTGCGTTGTTTTAAGTGTAGTTAACAAACCCCGTGATATTGATACAATACTTTACCGAGCGGTTTTTATATTTCTTATTGTTTTACATGAAATATCTCAAAACCAAAAGTGAGGTAATTTTAAGTAGCCCAATGATATGTTAAAAGAACGTGGTTTTTGAAGTTCCATAAACAACTGGTCGATTGCTAGTTATTCTCTAACTAGTATAAAAGCCTGTTCTACGGCAGGTCCTCCGCACACTTCCTTTTTGGAACCATTTACCGAAAGTACTTTCTTCTCTTTTTAAAGCTTGATTTTTATTCACTTGATTTTTGCAAAATACAAATTTACGACGTTAAATAATACATTACATAGTAAAGCAGTGTTGAAAAATTAGTTCGATTGTAAAAGTGCAAAAAGTCGAGTTTGGTAACAATCATACTCATACAAAACTTTACAAACTGACCTTGCAACCTTCATATACGTAGCAACTCAGTTATCGTTTTGCTGCTGATACAATTATGTTTTTTGGTAAAATCTACTCAAATCGACTCAAAAGAATTTCATTAAATTCGTCATGACTTTTTTATAAAAGGATGAAAAAAAGAGGCAGTTAGATCAGAAACGTACTATTGTAAAAACCCAATATTGTCACTAATAAGTATAAAATATATTTTGTGTGCATACTTTCAGGCTGAACATTTTTGTGAACAGTGTGTCTTATAAAATTACTTTACTGTCAAAAAATAATTACAATTTGAGAAATGCTGTGTGCGGAGAAGCATGCTTGCATTTTATGTATTAAGATGGGCATACTTTCAGGCTGAACAGTTTGAGAGATATTGGACACAGAGCAGCGTGCTTGTCTTTTATATATTGTTTTTATATATCTTATGCAAATATATCTCGTTTGTGCAAAGGCTTCTCAATTCAAATTTATAAAGCTGATAAATTTATACTATTTATAATGGTATTGCCCATTTGCATGAATCCCCATAATATGTGAAATAATAGAGGCATTCACTATCCAGTGCATTTGATCACGAGCAATTTTGTGCTATATTGTACTTAATACTAACAAAATATACACATAAATGACACATTCTCTTTTCCATAAATGCACAGCGTCGACCCTGATGCTTAAACAGTAGGGTGGGGCGATTTTAACATCTTAATGGGCGCTTCGCGATTCTAATTCTTGGGATTGTACTGAGCAAAAAAGTCCACTAGAACATACGTCTACGGTGAAAATCGAGCTTCCAGATTTTGACTTGCAGTTTTTTCTCAGACTTTAATCACATTTTTTTTTAATATTTTGGCCTATATCAGCCAAACCATTGAGATTTTTGTCTTAGTATTGGATTGAAAATCTCAATGGTTTGGCTGTTTTAAGCCAAAATATCAAAAAAAAAAAACGTGACAAAAGTCTGAGAAAAAACTGCAAGTCAAAATCTGGAAGCTCAATTTTCACCGTAGACGTATGGTCTTGTGGACTTTTTTGCTCAGTACAATCCCAAGAATCAGAAACGCGAAGCGCCCATTAATACTTTTTTCCTTCCATACTAATCGCCCCACTCTTATAAACAGGTTTCGTGCATGTGCTTCTTGAACAGCTGGCAATTGACTCGCGAAAATGAAAGAAAAACAAAAACATTTAAATGCACCAAGAAATAGACCATTGATGAAACTAATTTACTAGTTGATTGTTTGAAGTAGCCTGATGTTTTTATGGTGTGGTTTATATTTTTATGATCCATTGATATTTGAAGACATGAGTGGATGAAGGTGATACATATGTCCCACTTTCGGATTTTCGGTGTTCTATGCAACGCCTTATATGCATAAAAATAATTTTAAAACTTAAAAAAAAATGTTTGTCGCTATTTTAGGAGTAAACTATTTCACAAAATTTGATTAAGTATAGATTTCAGTACAAATCGTCGCTTGAGAAAAGAATGTCGTATGTGAAATTTTCACTTTTAAAATTATTGAAAAAAATGGGCTATAAATCAAAATCTAGCAAAGCAATATTCTTCAGATTTGTAGGCCTGTTGGCAGACACATTTCACAATAGATAACGAAATTTATGTGGACTTACCGCGATTTTTTTAAAATTTATAGCCCCTTTTTCTCAATTATCTCAAAAGTGAAAATTTTTACATACGACATTTACTTTCTTAAGCGACGAAATGTGAAAGTTTGAACTCAATTTTCTCGAAACTAGATTTTTGCGACCTATCACCTTCATCCACTCATGTCTTCAATTATCAGTTTATCAAGAGTTACATATGTATTTGTTAGAAATGTGTTATATGATATCTCGGTTGCAGCAATTTTCGCAAAATCATCCACTCTTTTAACACTTTATCTTGACATATCTACCTTTGACCCACAAAAACACTTTGTTTATGTTTGATCAGCAGATTTTCCTGTTGTGGGGTCTAAATACACAAAAAAAATAGAAGAAAAACATTTTTATTATAGTTCATATCAAAAAATGACCCTTGACCCTCAGAAGGGTTAAATGTATGATCTGGTTCTATTAATTTCTGGAGGTTTTCATAGACAAAATTGAAAATATCACTGCTCGTGTACACAAAAACGTAACGAATGAGACAGTTTTCTTCACAAAGACTCGAAATTTTCTTTACTACACTCGAAAACTATTACTCTCAATTAATTTTTCGGCATGTTCATATTTAGTTTATGAAATATTTCCCTTTTATTCGCTACACCTGATTCTGACAAATAAGATATACTTCAATAAATTTCTCAATCAAAAGTGTGGTGTGTTCACGAAAACCTAACTACACAACTACAAGTCCTAAACTGCACTGGCAAGTGCACTGAATCGTGAATACCCCTATTTTGTTGTACATGTATAGCAGAGATGCAGTGATTGAGCTTACTCATCGTGGTGTCAGTTCGCTAGCAGCAAAGAAACTTACTATTATTTTTTTAAATAAAAATCAATCTTTTATTTACAATATTATTTTGTATTTATATTATATTATTTATAATATATTAATATTTGCATTATTTTTAATAGAATATATAATAAAATTATATTTATATCATATTAAATTCATCAAAATCGTTATTATATTACTTTAACAACAAAAAATTTCACAAAATCCAATTATAAAAGCCCACGATTATCAAACAAAAATTGTCGGTCTTTGTAGTCTAGTGGAGAGTGCGCTAGACTCTCAACCCAAAGGCCCCTGGTTCGAATCCGGGCTCGGGCATGGTTCTTTTCACTTTCTTTATTCTTTCATGCACATTTAAGAATTATGGAAAACAACAAATCCACAGCTAAATTGTGGAAAATGTGAAATTAATGGACAGGAACAACTAAGAGCTGGAAATGCTTGCCGAGGTTAAGGCATAACACTAGCCTCGGTTAAAAGCAATTCAAATTGTCTTTCACGGTTGTTTCGCTTAATCAATAAATCACGTATGGTTCCAATCAATTCCTCTAAATAATCTATCCTTTCCTTTCAGGTCAAAGACCAAACCTTGTTTGTATAAGGCGCATGCCTTGGTTCTTTGATCATTAAAAAAAAAAAAAATATTTGTTATCATTGAAATATAAGAAATACCCAAACATTAAAATTTCCCAACAAAAATGCAACCCAGCATTGGTATGGAATGTCAAACGCACTTTGATCGTACTTTACCCCTGATTTAATTATTTACGCGATGAGGTCGAAGCAAAGTCTGAGGTTGCATTTAGTGTTACTTCATAAGAACTCGTTGTTTCTACTCTAGCTGTCAAAAACCGACCGACCAAACGCGATATTGAGTTTTGGGCATTATTTGTCTAAACAGAGTCATTGTTGGAGTTTCTAAACATAATATATAAAGTTAACAGAATGTTATTTTTAGACTAAGTCTCTGTATCTTGTAATTAAATTGAAAATGTTAACACGAGACTATAAACATCTGTTTTAAATGCAAGCAAAGAAATTTGAACCAAACCAAAATATCAATGAATAACAATAGACATTATAACTTTTCAGGAAAAATATTTTGTCTCGAAAAATGTTAGTAGAAAAAAAAATTAATAAGGTCAAATTTTGTTTCCTAATTTGGCCGGATTTGAACCCACCTTACAATACTATAATATGTTATTATGAAGACGATTTTTATTTATTTTCTTGATTTTTGTGATTATTTCAATTTCATGTATTTCCAGTTTATTCACATAAAACCATTCTATTTCAGATTCTTTTTGTGGTAACAATGTGTAAGGATCCTACTGTCACAAAACTAGTGGCATATTTCGTGTTTGAGCAATATTTTGGCAGATAAGGCGTGATTCCTATGTCTTTTTTAATTTTAAATGAAAATTAAATTTATTGTGACAATAGATAATACAAAACGTTATAAACAAGATGATATTCTTGATGCTACTTGGTATTTTTTTTAGGATTTTTAGTACAAAATGTGAACTTTACCGTTCAATGCAAATTAATTCCAGGTACCAACATGCTTTTCTGTATTCATTTTTAAAATTGCCTACGAGCCTTTTTCAAATAATAAAGTTTTTGATAAACTTCTGCTTAAAACTTAGCTAATACATTAAATAATATATAATATAAGTAAATGTTAGATAAAATATGCAGACTTCAACGAAAATATTGTTGCCTCCATAACTATACGATTATGGTAAGCAAAAACCATTTAAAAAAAAAACACAATAGATGCTTAAGCAAACAATAGAGAGCGACAAAAAAGCTGTTTTTACATCCTTCTTAATTAAGCTAGCCTTGAGGGAATCAATAAAAGCCGCCTAGAAAGGTCGCCTCAGTAATTTGAAACATTATTTTCTGACATTTTGTGTGAAATAAAAGAAAATGTGGCCAGCATGCCTGAGCTTAAAGTGCTGCAACAATAAAACAAGAGAGTTTTCTTTATGCTTATTATTGTGGCAGATATTTTGTGCTGCAGTCAAGTCAACACAATAAAACGTAGCACGACGACATGCATACTTCTTATAACTTGTGAATATCTATCTGTATATATGCTTATCTGTAGCTGACAGACCACTATAATATTGGGCTTAACCAGCGTCTGTTTGTCTGTCTCTGCATCTTTCGTCCTTTTATTGTGACCACTCATGCTTGTCCTAGTTGTGTTTTGCATATAATTCATTCACCATGCAGTTGTTTAACAAATATCCAGTTTTATTCTCTGTACTGTGTCAGATGTCAGGGTTTGCATGTGTTTTCAATTTGCTGTCAATTGAATGGAATGGAATGAAATATGTTCTCGGCTAAATAATAAAATTTCAAAGCAGACCTATAGCGCAGTGGGCATTCTTGGGGTCAAATCGTCTCTCATAGGGTGCCAGGGTATACAAAAAAAAAATAATATAATCAAATTATAGTTCTTAAAAAAATTCAACATGTTTCGCAAATATTTTATGCAAAGATCTTTAGGGTACTCGAAAAAAATATCTTAATCTACTTTTAGAACCAGTTTCTAGGAAATCCAAACCTAGATCATTGGGATTGAAAATCCGTGTCTCGGTATCCCGTGATTGATTCGGAACTATTTACAACAAAATGAAACAATAACAAAATTCCATAGAGTTAATAAGAATAAAACATGATCTGAATAAAGCTAAAAAAAAATAAACTGGCCATTTCAGCTCTTGGAAAGACTTTGACCTAGCTTCTATTGATCAATTGTGTTGTGCGTGTTATTAAATGTTTGATCACAAATGATCGAGAACTGGATCTACGATGAGAGAACAGCTTATGTTCTCAAGAAGCTTTACATGGCAATTTGTACTCTCTGAAGTTTGCCATTGTCTTCAGAGAGGTGACGACCGAATAGAAAAATTAATTCAATGGAAAAACTTATCTGTCTGAGCTGGAACTGAACCGGGCTACCGTGGTTCTTTAGCTTAGGGGCCACACACTCTACCCACTAGGCTACGGCCGCCACTTCAGTTTAAGCTCAGCTTTAAATAAACATTAACTTATTAGAGCATTAAAGGTATTATGTTTGTCGCATTTCTTTTTTTTTAATATAGTAAAACCCGCTGATTTCATATACACTTTCAATAGTTAGGTATAGTTTGTCAATCCAGCAAAGTATCTTTTCACTACGAAACAAAAGAATTTCATGTGTCAGGGTATTGAACCATATTAAAGTTAGGATAGAAATTTTGTTGACCATTTGATAAGAAAACCTGCAGAATTCAATTTATTTCGTATATGAAAGGTATATTATTTTGTATTATGATTAATTGTGATATACTCTTCGGTTTTACATAATTTTTAGTTATGCGCTTTAAGATCAATTAAGTTTTTGAAGAAGGCAAAAACAACAACTCCGTATAGAGTCAAGCTGTTGGACAGGCAGCAGACTGGACATGCTGTTTAAGAAGTAAGTTTTTTTTTGTCTTTCCAATTATAACAAAAATAGGACTAAAAAACATATAAATATTGAATTAGTTTATAAATACATATATCCTATTATATAAAAGGCTTCTCACATATCTGCGACGACGCTAAACTTAAAAACTACCGTACCGAGTTTAGTAATTCTTTCATTAATGTAAAGATACATGTTTAACTTAAAATCTTGCATCTTTTATTTTTTTGAAAAGCACTCTTAAAAGTTATTAAAATTGAAATTGTTTCATTGCTTCATTAAATTGTTAGGTACACAAGCAGCATAAAGCTTGATCTCGCTTTTTCTCAGCTATAGTGTTTCTCATTGTTTCTATAGCGATGTCGGGTAGCTTTGCAAAATTTTACTCTTCCATATTGAGTATGTATTAATGTCATTAATAATGTCATTAATTAATTAATGTCATTAATACATACTCAATATGGAAGAGTAAAATTTTGCAAAGCTACCCGACATCGCTATAGAAACAATGAGAAACACTATAGCTGAGAACACTTAAAATTGGGCCAAATGACTCATTTGGAATCAGTCATTCAAAAGTGCTTACATTGGTTTTATTTTTGAGAAATTATCTCATTTCGTTTGACAACTGGTTCTTTTTTGTTTTTACTGGTTGATATTGTTGATGATACACGTATATAAAATGATTTGTCATTTGACGTTTTCCTTTGTTTTTAGTGTGCTCGGTGTTTTTTTATAGTTTGAAATAGTTTGTATTAAGTTTTAAATTTTAAATGAGTTAAATTTCAACTCAGAATTTGTATGTGAAATCAAATGACATTCGTTATATGAATGAGAAATCTTCGTTACTCATTTAGCTGAATGGGCTGAAATGAGTCATTTGACCCAATGCTACATAGTATAAGACTAAAATTTGATATTGTAGCTTGTAATATTTGAAATTTTTCACAGAAATTATTTTTTAAGCTGTAGAACATTGTAAAAAATATAAAAACGTTTTGAAAAAACAACATTTGGTTTATTTTTTGAGCACAAATTGAATATTTTAAAGGTTTTTTGAAAGCAATATAAAACATTGAGCTGGTGAAGGAACGGTTAATCTTTTCTCATTTATCCAAATTCACTTAATTGACATTTCAGACAAAGGAAATTTGATGAACAGAGATTAGAAAATGACCGAGTCTGTTTGCAAATTAAAAAATTTAAATTGCAATCGGTTTTTTTCTCATTCCAATTCTAAAGAAAATGTTTTATATTGATAAAATCTGTATCTAGTTATAAAGATATCACAATAATTTTGATGTCATAATAACGGAAATTTTTTCAATATACTAGATATACGTACAAAATATTTTCGAAAAATCTTTCGTTTACCGTTATTTTTATTAATTAACGACTTTTCATAAAAAAAATGCGTTGTACTGAGAAAAACTATAGTTTTCGAGATATAACCAAAAGTTTGATGTCATAATAATAGATAAGTTAAACAGGGCTTACTAAAAATACAGAAAAAGCCAAGCGACTTTATGTCATCATAAGTATTACTGTAGGAAGGTAATTTAAATTCAATAAAATAATTTTTAATATATATATATCATTTTTTAATTATTAAACAAACACAATTAATTTTATATCTTGCAGATGCACTTTAGTTTTACGATTTAAAATTTTTACATGGTATTTTATTAATTTGTCGCAGGCAAAGCAGCTGGTATTTGCTTGTACATAATAAGCAGAGCTGAGTCAAAAAGTACTCATAACAACTCAATTCAAATTCCTTGGAATTATGAATTAGTAATTGCTCCTCTCAATTTCTCAAGAATGTGATTGGAAAAAAATCGTAAATTTCATTACAAGAACTGTAATTGGTAATTGAACACCTCAATTCCTGGGAATAGAATTGGAAAAAATGTTCAATTCTATTACAGGAATTTTAATTGGTAATTGAACACCTCAATCATAAATGGAACTGAAAAAAACGTCAATTCTATTACAGGAATTGTAATTTGAAGCTAAAATTTCAATTACAAATATGTAAATGCATCATTTTTTTTAATTTAATACCACATTTTGAGATAGAACAAAATCTATAGCTGCTCCTCTACCTAGTTTAATGCCGCTGTTTTTTGGAATTTGCTTGGTATACAACTTCCACATCCCCGTACAAAATTTTATTAATCTTCAAACAAAATGATGATTTCCAATTCTTTCCCTTAGGAATTGAGCCGTTCAAATACCAATTACAATTCCCGTAATGGAATTGAACATTTTTTTAATCGCAAATTTTTTCCGGCGTAAGGCTTTTTAAGTACAAGTCCAATCTGAATAAATTTAGTATGGTGTGGTAGGCTTAGACCTGTAAATGTGCAAACTGGACTTTTTATTTCTTAAAAATTGATATTTTTTAAGTTAAAGCGAGTTAAAACTTGCGTATAGTTGTTATTGTTATGTTGCTTTTTCTCTTCTTAATTTCAGCATATGCCTAAAAATATGTGAGGTATTTAGAGCCACCTATCGGCTAATAGCTATGAAACTGTTATACTGACGAATAATCTTTCATAATTTCACAGCTGAGACTATGAATGGATATATTCAATATAAAAGTGATACTGTATTGATTTCTTACAGTTGGAAAAAGTTTTCTAAACAGTTGGTTGGAAAATTTTTTAATTTTTAAAAATTTACTTAAAAATTTAATAAGAAATCGGAAACTGGTAATGAAACATTTTTGTTCAAGCATTTTTCAACTGGAAATCAAGAAATATTCTTGCTCCTGTATATTTAAAATAAATTTGGGTGTGAAATTAAATATGCTAACATTATATCGTCGTTGTGCGTGCAATACCTCGTATATTGCAAAAGGCCAAAATTAATTTCAATTCAATTTCGATCAGTTGAAAATCTATTTAATAGCTTAAAATAAAATCTAGGTATGCTTGAGCTTGGCATTAACGACACAAGGATTTATTAGTTATTATTAATACTTGTTATTTGTGGTGTCAAATACAATAAATAAAGCAAAGGGAAAAAAATAGTTGAGAGACATATAAAAATGCTTAAATATAAATAAAAATATGTATAATATAATATAATTTTTTTTTTAACAAAGAGAAACTCAAAAAGAAAAAGAATTTAAATGAATATTAAATAAGATAAATTATTTCGTTACTAACCAACACTGAATATCAAATTGACATCACTGTAATTTTGTCTAAATAGCCAGGCTTTTACATTACGAAGAAACAAGGATAAATTGCGTATACATCTTATATCAATATGCAAACTTTTGTAAAGTCTAGAAGCTATTGCAGTATAAAAATGCAAAACTTATTGAAGTGAGTGCTGGGATACAGAGGCAAGATTCTGAACGTTAACTTTTGCCTTTCCATCTTCAGTAACCTATAGTAATTAAACTGTGGCCAACTTACTTTTTAAGTTTTATATGATTTGGCATTTGTTTGAATAAATTTTTTAAAATCATACGACTTTAAAGTAGAAATTATTAGATCTACCAGGGATGTAGTTTTTTCTAGTAGACTTCTTATTCAAAAATTTACTTTTTACCTTTTGTATTTGCTTTGCCTCATTTCTAATTTTCTGTTCAACCAGATTATTTTCTGTCAGTAGCATTTCAACACATGATTACAAAGTCTTTTCTGAAATTAAAAACACTTATATCTTATTTGATTTAACTTTAATACATGTTTTTGTTTTATTAAAAGGTGCTGAAATTTTCCGGGATCCCGGACTTCAGAGCGACTTCCTTAATGCTTTTGTGTTTATTTTGATGAAATTTTTATTTTTAAAAAATAGCTTTGACCAAATTTTTTAAGTGAAGAAAAAAATAATTCAAAATATATCTAAAAATTTTAAAAATTATAAAAATGTCTTAACCCATTAAAGATTGCTCATAGATTCCGCCGTACGATTTTTTTCAAAATTTATCAGGAAGCTTATATAGGCCATATAAGTTGCTTTGCAAAATTTCAGGTTTGTAATTGTCACCGTATTTGAGATCTGCATTGGGTATTTAAATACCCAATCGGCTGATCCGGGTTCTTGGTGTTAATAAAAATTTGCATATATGGCAACATTCTGTTATCATAATAAATACCTGATAAATAGAGGATACTAAAGGCAAACTGACCACGAAATTTTCCCTCGATCTTTCCATTTTCTAATTTTCTGCATAGCTTTAAATATGGATTTTGTCATTTTTGAAAATCACACATCTTCGATCTCGAAAAGAAACATTTAATTGCATGAATTTCGTTTCACATTGTAAATACAATAAATAGTTTCATTTTTCCGTAATGTTTTAAAAATAAATTATTTTGGTATCTCCTACTACTTTCGAGATATGGCCTTTTTCGTAAACACTGTTTTATGGGTATTTAAATACCCATTAGTCATTAATCGGTTAAGACAATTAATGTACAAACACACTAAAAATTAAAAAATTCTGTTTATCTTAAAATATATTAAATTTTTGAATTAAGCAAAATGCCTTAAATGTCGTTTCTATGCACTGTTACATGCGGTTTTTTATAAAATTTATACTTTTCCGAAAAACAACAACAAAAAAAATTTTATGAAATTGTAATTCCTAAAAACTTAATATCCAAAAAAAAATTGGATAAATCCGCTTAACCCTGCTTTGTGAATCTACGTCTGCGAGACGTATGCTTTCTAAATTTTTTGCTCTCTCTTTCGTAAAATGCTTACACTGTAAGTTTTTATCACATTTATAAAAAAAAAATTAAAAAAAAATGTGTTTGAATACCAAGGGAATATGTAATAAAATCATGTAAGTACAAAAAAAATTGTTTAATTGCAATTGACTCAACTTAAGCCACGAAAACAATGACACGTCTGAAAGACGTATGGTTAACTTTTGAGCGACTTCTAATAAGGTTACCAAAGCAGGGTTAATACACAAACTGTTAAATACATAGTTTTAGTTGAGTTATTTCTCAGTCATGCATTCAGAAATAAACTTAAAAAGAGGCTGAAATTGCATTTGCGTGAAAGAAAAAATTTCTTACAATTTTGTTTTAAAGTAAACAACTATTTAAAACATAAAGTAAGAAATTTCAATTCCGATCATTTTACGGGAATTTATAACTAACAAAGCTTTTTTCTTATACGAGTACCTTTTTCTCTAAATTGTCTTTACCAAAAAAATTTGGGTACCACTTTCACTTTAGTAATAAACAAAATTAAAATAACCTTAAAGAATACTAATAATAACGTAAGCAATTTTGCAGAAAAAAGCCACATAACCCATTTTTTAATATCAAATTGGTACCAAAATATTTTTTCTAAACAAAATCACTTTCATTAAAAATACTAACTTTAGTACGGTTTTAACAAAATTTTTGAAAAAAATAAAAGATTGCAGCTAAAAGAAGACGTTAAAATTTGCAAACTTTACAGCATTAAAATGGTATTGAAGAAAAAGCGTTTGATCTTAAAATAATCATAGCTTCTTATTTTATAATAGCATAGCATATTTTTCTTGAAAATTTTTAAGATATCCTGCATCAAGACAGTGCCTGACATTCAAAGACTCTAAAACTGCAAATTCCAAGACATACCATAATCAAATATTTATTTTAAGGATCAGAGTCTATTATATTATGCAGCCTGATCTTCTGACCAATCAATGTCGAACTTCAGTTAATCGCTTCTTACACATACATTTCCGCTAACTTCGATTGATACAGAATTGAGAAAAAATATAAGTAAAAATAAATAACAAATAAAACAAACGGTTATCTAAACAGATAGAGAGACATAAATAAATAAACATAAAATCACAAAGTAACGAAGAAGCAAACGAATGCGTTCGTTTTGCTTGAATGCTGAAACCGGAACCGGAACTAAAACATTATCGAAGAAGAAGAGCCATACGTTTCAACGTCCGAGTTGAGTCGTACATTTGTACAACAAAACGCTCAACGAGCTATTCTTACGTCTTGCTGTCTAGCGGTTTGTCTATCTGTTTGGCTGTCCAGCTGTCTGTACGGCTGTTAGCTTGCTAGTTTGCTTGTCTATCTGTGCGGTACCTAAATTGCATTTGTATGCGTTCTGCAAACCCCAAAAATTGTAGCAACATTCAACTAACAGCAACAACAACAGCAACAACAACAGCAAATAGCACAA